>JBBPBQ010020323.1:50637022-50649284 GCA_037974755.1 Cicer yamashitae
TTTTTTTTTTTTTTTTTTTTTTTTTTATATTTTTAAGTTAAAATATCGTGTGATGCATTTGGTTTAAAAAGTGTGAATGTATTAGAGGCTATGAGATGTTTAAAAGAAGTTTAAGTGTTGTGAAAACTTTTACATACATTCTCTATTAGACTCGTAAATTTTAATTTTAAAATTTCCAAATTATATTTTTGTATTCTGTTTCAAGTGGACTGCCATTTATAATAATATTTTTTTACGAGGAATCAGTCATTACTCTCCATTTATACCTCTCACCTCCAAAGTATATGAAAAAATATTTGTCTTTTTTAACTATTAGGAATATTTTCGAAATACAAGTAAATTGTTTCTCTCCATCTTCAAAAATTTGGTTATATTTGAAATTTTCTAAACGTAAATTCTCATTTTCGATTTTTTTTTTTGAAAATTATGTTTATAGAAACTTTTGAAATGCATTTTTTCTAGAATTTTAAAATAATTTTTAAAAATTGGTTGAATGTGATGCAATTTTTTCAAAAGTTTAAAAAAAATCAAAATTTTGATTGAATGTTAAACTTTTAAAATGCAATTTTTCTGAAATTTTAAAATAATTTTATTATTTTAGTTGAATGTAAAATTTCTAAAATACAATATTTTCAAAAGTTTAAAAACAATTCCATGGTTGAACACGAAATTTCTATAATACAATTTTTCAAGAATTTACAAAAAATTTGATTAAATGTAAAATTTTCAAAAAAATAAATTTTTCAAAATTTTAATAAAGTTTCGAAAATTTAGTTGAATATATGAGAGAATTCTGAAATTCAATCTGCCCGTTTTTACGATCAATCTGCCTTAAATTTGGATTGGCCAAAAATCAATTTACTTTCTTTGTTGGATTTTTTGGCGATTTTTTTCCCCAAAAAACACAAATCTGGCGATTCTACCTTGTCCCATTTATTGAACTGACGGCCTAACTAGTTAACCATTTAACCATCCGATGTTTAAGTTAGTTATCTAGCTAATATATTAGAGGTGTGTAAAATATTTAATTGTATTGTATTGTAATCAAAAAAGTCAAATTAATTAAATATTTCATGAATCACATATTTAAAACAATTCAGTTAATTAAATTAAATTTAAAAATTAATTTAATGATTTTTTAATCTCAATTAATATTTTTTATCTTAGAAAAATTTTAAAATTTGTTTTACTCGATAAAAAAAATGGAAAATATCAAAACTTTAATAAAAAAATTTGTCAAAAGAATTTTGAAATTTTTTTTGAAAAATAATTGAAAAATTTTTTATCAGAAATTTTTTTGTATTTATTTTTCTCATAAAAAAATCAAAAACTTTTTCCTCTTAGAATGAAATGTATTTTAATTAAAAACTTGTTCAAAATATTAAATTCTTTTATATTTATAAGCGAGTTTCAAACCGGTTAAGAACTACATTGGATTTGATTCGAATGTGACTTTCAAAAATTGAATCAAACTATTAATGTGATCCAATTTAGTTTAGTTTTTACACCATAAACCTTAATCAGTATATTTTGAAATATTATTTCTTAAGCATTCGATGTTTAAAAATATTTTACTTACATAATAATTATTTTTAAAATAGTAGATATGAGCGATTATGATATATTGATAATATTAAATGTTTTACATTGTTCATGTATGCAAATTAAACTAAAAAAATTATATGCAGTTTTTTGAAAAGAAAGTTTATCACTAATGATGTTTGTTACGAAGATGAATAATTTAAAAAAAGACAACATATATGCTTGCTTTTGATTAGGGCTGTGTATGGTTGGTTTTTTAAAAAACCAAACCATATCAATTTTAAAACCAAAATATGAATTTAGATTTATAATCAGATCTATTATTTGATTTAAAACTGGTTATTTAACCAATTATAAAATTGGTTATGGTTAAATAACCGATTTCTAGTTAAGCAGTCGGTTTCAAAAAAATCATTTTTAAAATCGATTTTTTTTCTCAAAATCGATTAAAATTTGATTATTTTTTAATATTTATTTTTAAAAAATCATTTATTCATAGTTTAAAAACCGATTATTTTAAAAAAAATCAATTATTCATATTTAAAAATCGATTATTTTTACAAAATGAAAGCTCAGTAAAAAACATACATCAACCATACAATTATTTTCTCTTGTGATTAAAATTGAACATGTTCAATTGCTTATAATAACTTGTGATTAAAATTGATTTATTACTAACTTCATTAAGACCACCGATTATGAGTCATACTAGTTCAATAAATTGCTTATTACTAAAACCGTAGAAAATACAAACACTTGAAAGTTTCTTCGATCAAATTTAACAATTACTGCACCATAATAAAACTCTAGAAAATACAAACACTTGAAAGTTTGCTTCCAGCACCGAGATTGACACTACCACCACAAGATTTAGTAAATTTAAAATATTTAATATATTAATTTTTGTCTTGATCATTTATAATTAAGTTTGAGCAATATCTAAATCTCAATATCATTTCCAACGTAACATATTAATGTAACATTTTGAAAAAAAAATCATCATTTAAAAATTAGTAATTTAAGAAATTATATTTAAAATATTTAGTCTATCATATTTCAGTCTTCCTCAATAAATATTAAATATCTTAATTCATTAACTAGGTATCATACAATATGATTGGTTAGTAATAAGCAATCGATTAAATGAAGTTAGTAATATCTCAATAAACTTAGTAATAAATTGTCGGAAAACGTTGCCGGAAGGTCTACCTTCGTCTGTCGAGGTCTACCTTGAATGTCACTTGGTGGACAAACCAACTCCTTAACTCTAAAGATACTACGTGTTCGATTGTGAATAACAAATCTATGGGAGTTTGATATTGCTCGTTCCGTGTCAAGGTTTTGAATGAGTGTATTTGAGTAAATCAGACCAGATGCCATCATTGCTTGGGTATGTCTCCATTTTTCTATAAATTTTTTAGTTCCTCTATAGTAGGTTGCTTGCACCAAAGAACTGATAGGAAGATTGTGTGTCCCCTCTAATACATTGCTCATGCACTCATCAAGGTTATTTGTCATGTTCCCCAATTTTTCCATTCATCATATGCTTGTATCTATTGTTCCTTTGGAATATCATCGACCAATTTCACTGCATCTTGAATTCAATCACTTATTTGTATCTTGTAGTATGAGATGTCCGATTGAGTCATGGTGTATCTTGAAGGAACAAAAGTTGGTGTTGTTATGGACAATTTAAAAACAAAAATATGTAGGTGTCGCGGCCTAAAATTTCGAGTGTTTCTCGAATTCAATGGAGTCGCCACCAAAGTTTATTTTAAAATAGGGAAAATATTGGACAAACCCTTAAAAATAAAAAAATATAAAAAATGGTCTTTGAAACCAAATTTTGAGTTCAGGAGTCGATTATGCGTAGGGAAGGTATTAGCACCCTACGACATCCGTTTAAAAAAACAGTTACCTATAATTAATTTTGCAAAATTAATATTAACTTAAATATATTTATTTCTCCTTTTTAAAATGCAAATATAATATTTTTACGAAAATAATCTAATGATAAAAGTACATTTAAAATATAGAGAGAAAAAAAAGTTTTGGTTATTATGGTTGACAAGAGTGCGATCTTGCTCCTACGTATCTCCCGGTGCGATGGAGAAATCAAAGCTACGTAGTTATTGGGTAGAAAATGCGGATGTGTTGATTGCTTTTAAAGAAATTGTGTTTTGTTGTTGATAAAAAAAAGTTGTTATGAAAAAGAATTTGTTTGATTTGAATAATAATTTAAAATGCAAGCTTTAAGACTATTTAGTCGTACAACTCGTGTCTCAAAAAATTTAAGGAGTAAAAAGATGTCACATCTAATTTAATCCTTTTAAGAATATTTTTATCATTTTTGATTTTAAATATTAAGTTTTAAAATATCAAGTAGTATAACTAGTATCTCAAAAAATTTAAGGAGTAAAAAGATGTCGCATCTAATTTAATCCTTTTAAGAATATTTATTATTTGAGTTTTAAATATTAAGCGTTAAAAATATCAAGTAGTATAACTGGTATCTCAAAAAATTTAAGGAGTAAAAAGATGTCACATCTAATTTAATCCTTTTAAGAATATTTATTATTTTAGTTTTAAATATGAAGCATTAAAAATATCAAGTAGTATAACTGGTATCTCAAAAAATTTAAGGAGTAAAAAGATGTCGCATCTAATTTAATCATTTTAAGAATATTTATTATTTTAGTTTTAAATATTAAGCGTTAAAAATATCAAGTAGTATAACTGGTATCTCAAAAAATTTAAGGAGTAAAAAGATGTCGCATCTAATTTAATCCTTTTAAGAATATTTTATTATTTTCGGTTTAGATATGAATAAAAAAAAACAAATTATACAAAATGTGCCTTAACAACTCAAAGATAAAAAAATAATACCACATCTAATTGCACAAATTTATAAGTCGATTTTAGATTAATTTATTAAAATAAATAAATAAAGAGAGTTTTAGAGCTATTAAATTGTACCACTTGTGTTCTAACGACTCGAAGATTAAAAAGATATCACATCAAACAAATAATTTTTTGTATAATCATTTTTTGAAAGAATAAAAAATAAAGAAATAATTAAATGAATAATAATTTAATGAGCAGTAAGCTACACTAGTGTATCGTTTCTAGGCACGCAAGGCATAGTCTCATAGCAGCATTATTTATGCGATAGTAATGCCTTCTTTCTAGGCAAGTTTTGTTTCAAAACAAACAAGGAAAAAAAAGATCATTTCACAAGTTCCAGTCTAAATGAATCATATCTCAGCCATGCAATCGTTTCATAAAAAAACTTAATAAAGATTTCTTTTTTCACATAATCAGCTCTAGTTTTAGATCTTAGTTTCTACAACTTAAACAAAAGAATGAGAAAATACATGCCTTTCCGGATGCCGGTGAAGATCGAGGCGGTGGTGTGCGATGCCTTTCCGGATGCCGGTGAAGATAGAGGCGGTGGTGTGCGGCTGTAACGATTCTCTTGTCTATTTTCGTTAGTAATGGGTTTGAGTATGTTTATGGGTATGAATTTTTCTTCTCTTTTGATTTTTTGTGTGTGTAATACTCTCTTAAAAAAAACTCTCACTTCTAACTCTTGAGTTTTCTCTACCAAAAAATCATGCCCCTTTGCAACTGATTTTTGTCTCAATTTATAGATTAAAGGATTAATCATTGTGTCTATAAGATAAACTTAAGCTCTGAATTTTTCACTTTTTTGGATCAAATATTAAGCAATCTCATACAAATAGGGAAAGAGATTGCTCATCTTTTTTGTTGAGTGTCCAAATAGAAAAGATAATAACCTTATTAAGGATTTTTAAAATAAAAAAAATAAAAAATAAAGAGGGGAGGGGTACTGTTGCTTGCATGAAGTGCTTTGTTTGTAGTGTATTGAAGTGTTTGAAGCACTAAGATGGAGGAAGTGGTGTGTGGTGCTTTGCATTACACATAGGGAATGCTTTTTGCATGTTAGAAAAGAAGAACACCATGTAAAACGTCATTCCTTTGTTTTTTGGGTTTGTTTTTATTTAATTAATTTTTTTTTTGGTAATGTAATGGGAATATTTATGTAAATATAAACTCAAAATAATAATTTTTTTATATTTTGTAATAATACTTATAAACTATTTATTAAACGTATTAGTACTAATTTTTTGAATTACTTTTAATTAACCGGACAAAATTGGGGTACTACAGTTGCCCCTATTTAATTATATTTTACTAGAAAATATGAATAACGATGTTTTCATATTATCGTTGTAAAAGATAAGTGAATATAAGGATCCAAATTTTGTCCGTCAAATTGTGAATGTGAAAGTTGTAAAGTGAGAAAATAAATACAATGTAGGTGAAAGAAAATTAAAAGCTATGAGAATAATGCAAAAGCGAGTATAATGTGAAAAGTGATGAATTGCTAATGCGAAAGCGGATTGATAACCAATTTATGAATGGAAATTAGCGTCTTCAGATTTATTGTTGGTGTGAAGATCGATATGAATGAAAATGATCATCTTCAGATTGATTACTAGTGTGTAGCTAACGAGAAAATAAATTATCGTCTTCGGATTGGTTACCGATGCGTAGATCAACGAGAAAGTAAATGATCGTCTTCGGATTGGTTACCGATGCGTAGATCGACAAAAATATAAATGATCGTCTTCAGATTGGTTACCGATGCGTAGATCAACAAAAATATAAATGATCGTCTTCGGATTGGCTACCGATGCGTAGATCGACAAAAGGTTAATGATCGTCTTCGGATTGGTTACCGATGCGTAGATCGACAAAAGGTTAATGATCGTCTTCGGATTGGTTACCGATGCGTAGATCAACAAAAGATTAATGATCGTCTTCGGATTGGTTACCGATGCGTAGATCGATGGTAACGTAAATGATCGTCTTCGGATTGATTACCGATGCGTAGATCGACAAAAATGTAAATGATGATGTAAATAAAATGATCAAAGAGAGAGAAATTTGTGTTTTTTTGTTTTTGTTTTTGTTATATATATATATATAAATAAATAAATAAATAAATAAAATAAAAATAAATAAATAAAAAAATAAAAGAGAAACATGTTATGGTAATTGCAACGCAAACGTATAATGAACAATGTGACACAAAAGTTGTTGAGTATAAATAAAGTATAAATATAAGATATGCATGACTCAATCATTATGCATTGCACAAGGTTCTTGAGTATATTTAAAATATGAACGAAGATGCATAGATCATGTGTGACTACATGAAAAATGTAATATGCATGCAATGTAGGTTCCCCGATCCTAATGCGACTTTATACGCCTACAAGATTCAATGCATCAATCGTTATTTGCATTGTTTCTAGTATATCTTGTAACTTCCCCATTTTTTCAAGGCGAATGCATTGTTTAAAATAATTACCCTTTTTTTTTTGATACCCCATATATGTTGAGAATCTATCGAGTTTCCGTATATATATTTTTCAAGTGTCAAAATAATTAAAATATATTTTTTTTTTATATTTACACATATTTCAGATTTCAAAAATTTATTATCATAAAATAACATTTTTTTAAAAAAATACTAGAACCAAAAAAACATGAGGCTGAATCAACTTAGAAAGAGGGTAATGTATAGCATCGAATGACAAGATTGGAAAATGTACATTCATTACTTTGAGAATAATACAATTGAACTAAAGGTTACAATGTATGGATGAATGTGTTTAGCTTTAGTTGGAGAGATAACAACGCTAGTCATTCCTGTAATTTAGGACTTCTAAAAATAATAAAATGCCCCAATTTGAACCACTTGATCTTTTTGTTATCCCTAACTTTTGCATGAACCGCTATTTCAAGTTTTCAATCCATCGGGATGCTCTAATTTTTTCCTAGGTCGCCTTTTCAGGTTTTCAACCTAGCGAGCCCATTTTTTCAATTTTTTTTTTCAAGCATAATACTTTTTTACTGCATCTGCGTTTACTGGAAGTGGAAGTTCATGCCAATCCTTATATGTCTCCACCATCTTTTGTATGATCTTTTTGATATTTTTATTTGCTGCTTCTACAACCCATTCATTTTTGGACGATATGGAGAAGAATTATGGTGCTGAATTTTGAAATTATCACACAACTCCTTCATCATTTTATTATTCAGATTGGTCGCATTATCAGTGATTATCTTATTTGGCAAGCCATATCGACAAATCAATTCTCTTTTGATGAATCTGACAACCACACTTCTCGTCACATTGGCATAAGAAGCGGCTTCAACCCACTTTGTGAAGTAATCAATAGCTACTAGGATAAATCGGTGCCCATTTGAAGCTTTAGGCTCGATGAGTCCAATAACATCCATCCCCCACATTAAAAATGGCCATGGTGATGTTAAAACGTTCAGAGAAGTGGGCGGTACATGTACTTTGTCCGCATAGATTTGACATTTATGACATTTCTTTACGTAACTAAAGCAATCGGACTCCATGGTCAACCAATAGTAGCCAGCCATTAAGATTTTTCTTGCCATAGTGTGCCCATTTGCATGAGTTCCGAAAGAACCTTCACGAACCTCTTGAATGATTTTCTCTACTTCCGTTTGATCCACGCATCTGAGGAGAACCATGTCATGATTTCTCTTATAAAGCACCTCACCATTTAAAAAGAAGTTCATTGACAACCTCCTTAAAACCCTTTTGTCGTTCTCTGAAATACCCAACGGATATTCCTTATTCTTGACATAGGATTTGATATCATAAAACCATGGCTTACCGTCAGACTCTTCTTCTATTGATAAACAATATGCAAGTTTATCCCTTTGTTGAATTTTTATGACCGGCATGTCCTGACTGGTGCTTATTTTGAACATTGACGAAAATGTGGCCAGGGCATCAGCTAATTGGTTTTCTTCTCGAGGGATATGGTGAAAAGTAATCTTCTCGAATTGTTCTGTCAATTCCTTGATATGGGTATGATACGGAATCAACTTGGAATCTCGCGTTTCCCACTCTCCTTTCGTTTGATGGATGACTAACAATGAGTCTCCATATACCTCAAGAACTTTTGCTTTTGATTCAATAGCTGCTTTAATGTTCATAACACATGCCTCATATTCTGGAATATCGTTTGTGCAATCAAAACACAACCTAGCAGTAAATGGAGTGAACTGGTTCTCTGGGGAAATCAAAATGGCTCCAACTCCATGTCCTAACGCATTAGAAGCACCATCAAACACCAATGTCTATTTTTCTCTATCAGATGATTCAGTCTCTTCAAATAAAGTCATTATGCCTTCATCGGGGAATTCACACTGCATTGATTGATAATCTTCTACAGGTTGTTGGGCCAAGTACTCTGCTAGGGCGCTTCCTTTGATAGCTTTTTGTGTAACGTATACCAAATCGTATTCTGATAACAACATCTGCCAACGGGCAATCCTTCCAGTAAGAGCAGGTTTCTCAAAGATGTATTTAATTGGGTTCATTTTAGACACCAACCAAGTTGTATGACATAACATGTATTGCCTCAACCGACGAGCAGCCCATGCTAATGCGCAACATGTTCGTTCAAGCAGTGAATACCGTATTTCACAGCTGGTGAACTTTTTGCTCAAATAATAAATAGCGTGTTCTTTTTTACTAGATTCGTCATGCTGCCCCAATACACAACCCATTGACTCGTCAAGTACTGTTAAGTACATAATAAGCGGTTTCCCAGGAACAGGAGGTACTAAGATTGGAGGTTTTGACAAGTACTGCTTAATCTTTTCAAAAGCTTTCTGACAATTCTCATTCCATTCAACCTTTTGGTCTTTGCGAAACAACTTGAAAATTGGCTCGCATGTAGCGGTGAGATGCGATATGAACCTGGCAATGTAATTCAATCTACCCAAAAAGCCACAAACTTCTTTTTCCGTGCGTGGATTGGGCATTTCTTGTATTACTCTTACTTTATCTGGGTCCACTTCTATCTCTTTTTGACTAACGATAAAACCAAGTAACTTGCCTGATCTTACACCAAAAGTGCATTTAGCAGGGTTTAAACGGAGTCTGAACTTCCTTAGTCGCACAAATAACTTTTGAAGGTTAACAACATGGTCTTCTTCGGTCCGAGATTTGGCAATCATATCGTCCACGTAAACCTCTATTTCCTTATGCATCATGTCATGAAACAAAGTTACCATTGCTCTTTGATAGGTTGCCCCAGCATTCTTCAATCCAAATGGCATCACTTTATAACAGAAAGTCCCCAATTGTGTGATGAATGTTGTTTTCTCCATATCTTCGGGAGCCATCTTGATTTGATTATACCCTGAGAAACCATCCATGAAGGAGAAAAGAGAATATTGAGCAGTGTTATCTACTAGGACATCAATGTGAGGCAAAGGAAAGTCATCTTTAGGACTAGCTTTATATAAATCCCGATAATCAACGCACATTCGAACCTTTCCATCCTTTTTTGGAACTGGGACAATATTAGCTACCCATTGAGGATATTTTGATACTGCTAAGAAACCAGCATCAAATTACTTCTTGACCTCTTCTCTAATTTTAAGTGACATATCAGGCCTCATCCTCCTCAACTTTTGTTTAATTGGAACACATTCGGGCTTGAGTGGTAGCTTGTGTTCAACTATGTTAGTATCTAGCCCAGGCATATCTTGGTACGACCATGCAAAGACATCCACATAATCAAATAAAAGTTTAACCAACTTTTCTCGTTCAGTTTCTTTCATAGCCATTCCAATTTTAATTTCTTTCTTATCATGCTCAGTCCCTAAATTGATCACCTCAACAGGTTCTTGATAGGGTTGGATTATCTTAACTTCCTGTTCAATTAACCTTTCTAGTTCTGGGGGAGGCTCACAATCATCTTCACAATCCTCATCAGTGTGATTAATTGGGCGTTCAAAATTACAAGAATGAGTTATAGCGCTGCTATTTTCAACATATTCGTTTTCGACTCTGCATTGTTTGAATTAAGAAGAAAAAGAAAAAAGAAAATATGAATAAAGATTGCGAAAATGAGAAAAGAGAAAAACAAAAGCAGTTGAAGAATTCAAAATTGATTGTTTAAATTTAGAAGAAAAAGGAAAAAGAAAATATGAATAAAGATTGCCAAAAAGAAAAGAGAAAAACAAAAGCAGTCAAAGAATTCAAAAATGCATTTATTGATAATAAGTACGGAATTGAAATACATGCGCCCTAATTAGTTATCCTTATGGCCTTGGGCAGAGCAAAAGGAGTTAAAGTACACAATTACTTTGAACATGAATTAACAAACACGGGAAACTCGATGATCTTCCAATTGTTGATACTGGTGTTTGGAGAACAAGGGTACACCAATTTGAGGGTATCATCATCAACATGGTCCTCTTCTTCTGCAGCAGCCACATGGTCAGCATATACTGCTCCCGCGCTCTGAAATGTTTGGCGAATGTCACAAATAGAAATCTTCTGTGAATTCAGTGTCTGGTTTTCCAAACGAGCCATCCTGCTTTCCCTTTTTTCTTTTACAGCCTTTTCTTTGTCAGCTTTAGTAGGTACATATCCCAAACCGTACCTATCGTTCTTTTCGGGTATATCTAACAATTTTTCAAATTTAGCAAAAACTCCTCCTTCCAACATCGATTTGGTAGACTTTAAGGATGTGGTAGGTAACTTTGGTTCTTTTAAAGGAGATCCTTCACCCATGAAGACAGCATTGGCGATTTCTAATGCTTGAAAGGAAGTCTCTATGGCTTCCTCTGTGTCCTCAATGTAGCCCGTAGAAGACAAATGATTAACTATCATATCTTCTTCCCCAGATATTATCACCAGCTTATTGTTCACTATAAACTTTAGCTTTTGATGGAGAGTGGATGTTACTGCTCCAGCAGCGTGAATCCACGGTCTCCCTAAAAGGCAACTGTACGCTGGTTTAATATCCATCACTTGGAAGGTTATTCCAAAGTTATGGGGTCCGATTTGAATTGGCAGGTCAATCTCACCAACAACTTGTCTTCTGGATCCATCAAACGCTTTCACCACCAAAGCACTCGGCTTCAAACAAGCTCCATCAACAAATAGTTTTGATAGTGTTGATTTCGGCATGACATTCAACGATGAACCATTATCAACAAGCACTCGTGCAAGAATATAATCATGACACTTCACAGAGATGTGTAGTGCTTTATTATGCTCTATCCCTTCAGCTGGTAATTCAACATCGCTAAAACTCAGACAACTACTAGCGGTGATGTTACCGACAACCCCATCAAACTGGTCGACAGTGATATCATGAGTAACATGGGCCTCATTTAAAACCTTCATCAGTGCCCTTCTATGTGCTTCAGAATTCAATAACAAAGAGAGAACAGATATCTTGGAAGGAGCTTGATTTAGTTGATCCACCACTTTATATTCACTTTGCTTGATGAATTTCAAAAATTTGTTAGCTTCTTCTTCAGGCACCGTCCTTTTGCTAGTCTCTGGTCCTTTTATAGCATGACGTTCTTTTTTTCTGAATTGTTCAGGAGCATATACTCGACCACTCCGAGTCACCCCACCAATCCCTGAAATGTTGGTGACATCAATCCCTTTAGGTTCGTAGTTACCACTTGATAGATGATCAGCTAAATGGGACGTGGCTTCATAATTCCATGGTACCGCCTTGGTATTTTTATAAGGAAAAGGAGTTGGTGCTTGGACAATTATTGCATTGGGCCTGTGAAGAATTGGTTTGAGATTCTCTTTTCTATAGAGGATTTC
>JBBPBQ010020323.1:50649462-50663149 GCA_037974755.1 Cicer yamashitae
GCTAAATGGGACGTGGCTTCATAATTCCATGGTACCGCCTTGGTATTTTTATAAGGAAAAGGAGTTGGTGCTTGGACAATTATTGCATTGGGCCTGTGAAGAATTGGTTTGAGATTCTCTTTTCTATAGAGGATTTCTAATGGTCTTAGGAAAGATCTACTATTTTCCATGCACGGCTTTATGGTCAACACACGATCATCTTTTGCACACTCTTCAATGGCGTTGACAGAGGTATCCCCATGGCCCAGCAAAGGGTTACTCCCTATGTTGGGACCGTCTTCCTTGAAGGTAAGCCATTTTGCATTGATCAGTTCTTGCACTTTAGATTTTAGGGCTTGACAATCTTCGATGGAATGCCCTACGGCTCCTGCATGGTATTCACATTTGGCATTTGGGTTGTACCATTTTGGGAATGGTGGTTCCAGAGGTTTCATTGGTCTTAGAACTACCATTGAATTCTGGAGTAGGTGAGGCAACAATTGGCTATATGTGATGGGAATCGGGTCGAAACGGGTCATCTTTTTCTCTCGATTAACTGGTAGTCTGTAGTGATTTGGGGTTGGATTTGGGTTCCATTGGTTTTGTTGCGAAAACGTAGCAGGTGGTGGTTGGACCAAAGGTGGTTGATAATAAGGTGGCCTTGAAGGGTGATATTACGGGTATGGAGTTTGTGAGGTCGCAGCTACATATGGATAAGGAATGTAGGGAATTTGGGGTATCGGAGGCTGAAAATTCGGAGGTCGATAAGAATTCATGGCTGGAGAATAAGAGACCCTTGGGTTTGCCATTACAACGTTAGCATCCCCCTCTTTCTTCTTTGTAAATCCCATCTGGGGTTTCTTCACACCACTCGTTGCACATACGATCTTACCACTTCTCATGCCACTTTCAACTCTTTCTCCTATCATGACCATGTCAGAAAAGTTTGATGACATACTCCCAATCATCTTATCATAAAAGGGAGACTGAAGAGTATCCATAAACATACCAACCATTTCCTTTTCAGATAAAGGAGGATCTACTTGCGATGCCAATTCTCTCCATTGTTGTGCATATTCTTTGAATGTTTCATTGTCCTTTTTTCGACGAATTTTGCAATTGCATCATGTCAGGGGCTATGTCAATGTTATACCTGTATTGTTTCAGGAAAGCATCAGCCAAATCTTTCCATGAACGGATTCGATTTCGCTCGAGATGCATATACCAATTTAATGATGCTCCACTTAAACTGTCTTGAAAAAAATGGAAGCATGAGAAGCCATTTTTCTACAATACATGGTCATATGGTTTTTAGGGCATGTGACACCTCTGTATTTTTCAAACTCAGGTGTCTTGAATTTTGAAGCGATCACCACATCAGGAACCAAGCACATATCAAAAGCTTCGAGACCATAAACATTACTTCCTTCAATTGCTTTTCTTCGTTCTTCTAAAACATGGAACTTTTCTTTCGACTGTGTATCGTCACCAACCTGAGGTTGTTGCCAATTTCCATTAGCATCAAAATGGGGTACTTGGGGTGCACTAAATGGAATATTTGCTGAAGGTATAGTGTTTTGGGGTGGCACGTAGCCCTGAGGAGATGGGATTTGCGGTTGGTTTAGGCTTTGAGAGTTGATATTTGAGTGGTTTGGATTATTGTCCATGGGATTGATGACTAAGGGTGGAGTATAACCATGTGGGAGACCATACATAGGAAATTGCATGCCTGGCGCGCGAAATTGTTGGGTAGTTGGGGTAAAGCCTGGTGGGTGAGACGGGGTAGCTTGGTGTTCTTCATTTGTAGTTGGAGGATTCCCATCTGTATTATCCTTCGTTGTTAAAGCTTGTATCGCCTATAGGATTCTATCAACCTTATCCTTCAATTGGCTAACATCTGCTCTCATCACTTCTTGGTTTTGCTAAAGTTCGTCCAAGATCTTGGAGTTTGCGCGAGTCTGATAAAGGTGTCGGGGAAACAGCTTTATTGATTTTTTTTTCTGAAAGATCATATGATGCTAGTTAAAAAAAATGAAGATTTATATGCATGCATGTGGGTATTAGAGAACCATTGATTTCGCAACTTAGGCACAAACATCTTTTTAGAAAACATAAAACAAGCTCGTTCATTGATAATTAAAAAGGGTACAAGTGCAACATTTCTCTTTGTATCTGAAATACATTGTTTCTATCGCTCTCGGCGAATTAAACTATTCATTGCTTCTATCAAACTATTACAATATTGAATGAAAGTAATAATCTCAGCAGGTGTGACAGATGGAACTATGCTTGCTTCTGCTTTCCTTAAGAGTACGGGAACCCTTTCGATGGCTTGGTTGGCTATGGAAGTGAGTTTTTCACAACGATCCATCCACATTACCCCTTCTTGCCCCAGCATCTCTATTGCTTCAACTTGTTCCATCATTCGGTTTCTTAACATATTTGCCTCCTCTTCTTCCTTCAACCACGCATCTCGGTACATAGCAACAACTTCTTGTTTTTCAATTTTTTCTTCTTCTATCCTTGTCTTATATTCTACTACCACTCTCTCCAACTGTTGTTTCAAATCTTCCAATTGTCTCTTCGCATTTCTTTCACTGCTTTCTGAATCTTTCAACCATTTTCTCAACTTTTCAACCTCCTCTCGCGCCTGGTCTCTTTCTTGTCTTCTCAAACATAAAGACTCGTCTGAAGCCCTTAAATTGCATTGAAGCTTGAGCTTATAATCCTCCTCTACCTTTGCCCTCTTATTTGATCTTTCAAGAGAAATTGTCTTCTGCTCATTTTCCAACAGGGCGAACTCATATGCTCGACGGACTACCATCAACTCTTCTCGCATATTCTTCTTTTCCTCTTCCGCCTCTAGAATTGATGCTTGCAACTTCTCAATTTCTTCACTAAAGATAATGGGTTGCACTGGTGTTTCATCGACCACCTCAGATGTACGACGAAAAGGCAGCTTGATCTTTTGGGCCCTATTCTTGACCCACTGTCGGTAGCAATCATCTGCACCACAACTTCTACTTCCAAGTTCCTTCCCTTTTCTGATTATAGTCTTCCAAGATTGACGTACTCTCATCAAATCTTCAATGTTTTCTAAACCCATGTCATAAAGAATAAAAGGGGTTATTAGTTTTTGCATTGGTTCTCCTATGATAGGATACCCAAGTTGCCTCAAGGCCAATACCGGATTATAATTCACACAACCTCTAGTCCCCATAAGTGGCACATTAGGGAATGTTCCACATTGGTATATCACTTCTTTTACCTCTCGCCATCTCGCATACCATCGAACTGTTTTTTCATTAAGATCTACCAACCTCTGAGCCCATTCTCGATCATCCTTTATGTCAACACAACAGTTCTTGAAATCATTGATAGGACAACGCTTTTGGCACCCACTATCAAACATATGATTCACCAACCAGACGTACAAAACCGGTAAACAACACAAAATTCGTTTGCCTTTTTTTTCATGACAGTAGTTAAGTGTATAGTACACGTCAGCGATGACGGCTGTTGTAGGATTTTCTCCTCTATACTTCAAGGCTAGGAAGACATCGATTGCTGCTAAATCAATAATTTCTTCATCACTCGGGAATAGAACAACTCCATAAATGGTGAGAGCTAGCACCTCCATAAAAGCACTTCAATCTTGGGCTTTAGCTAAATGATGTGCTCTTTTCTCAAAAAAACTTGTTAGGAAACCAGAAGTCCCTTTCTTCTTTTGGCTAATCAATATTTCCTCTTCAACCTTTAGTATCTCAGCTATTTTGGTTGTGGATGGATAATTCCCCATGTAACGATAAGGTTTCCCTTTTTCTAGGGAGTAGCCTAAAATTGGTCCAAACTCTTCCAAAGTAGGCGCAAGTTGGAAGTCTTGAAAAGTGAAGCATCTCAAAGGAGAGTCGTAGAATTGAGACAAAGCGGTAATAGCCCCTATTTGTACATCCACATCCAATAAATCAAGAATCTTTCCATATTTCTTAGTAAATGTTGACCGGTGATTAAGTTCCTACAAGCAACGAAGTTCTTTTAAACTGTCAACCTAAGGCTTTTTGGCTTTCACATTCATAGTTTTCCTTAGCATTGGGGTTGCAGTTTCATTGTTAGATCCCATTTTTAATCAAAGATATCCACACCCTAGCTTTGAATTCAATGGTTCTCTAATGGACCTACATAAAAATGAATGATTATGAATAATGTATGGTATGGTGTTGAAAATAATTTTTAATGCATGAAAGGAATGCATTGTACTTAAAAAAAAAATTAACTTTAACATTAACGATGAAAACTACTTGCATTGATGCAATAGAAAAAAAAATTGCGAGGTATACTAACGTTGGATGGTGGAGAAAAAAAAAGAAAAAAAATAAATAAAATCAAATAAAAAAATAATAAATAAAAAATTAAAAAAAAAAATCTGCCATTTAAAAGCAAGAAAGCTAGGATATGACTTAGATGCATTCTAACCAAGATTAGAGAAATTTTAAAGTCTATAAGCTTCTAAATTCGTGAATTCTTTCCTGGGCGGGTTCTATAGTCCTAAAATTCATTGGTCTCTAGAGCTAAGTACTCGTATTGAAACATCACTACAAATAGGAAGTACATCCAAAATGTAGGTATTTTCAATGGAGTCACACTCTAGACGAGATTTTCGCAATAACCAAATAGGATGTACATCCAATATGATTACCACTAAACCCCTAACTAAACTTAAGTTTTACTCAGGCCCGGGTATAGGGTCTCACTCATAAATGTGTGTGTAAGTGAAAGTGTAGTGTGCGAAGAGAATCACGATCCAATAAAAGATGTAAAATACTCAACACACACACACACACACACACACATATATATATATATATAATGACTACAAGAAAATAACTAATACACAATAAAGGCATAAAGTAAAGAAAATGAAAGGAGAAATAAATATAAAAGAAGTCAAAAAAAAATTGCACAATTAATTATGTTAGGCTTGACTCTCTAACAGTCCCCAGTGGAGTCGCCAGCTATCGCGGCCTAATATTTCGAGTGTTTCTCGAATTCAATGGAGTCGCCACCAAAGTTTATTTTAAAATAGGGAAAATATTGGACAAACCCTTAAAAATAAAAAAATATAAAAAATGGTCTTTGAAACCAAATTTTGAGTTCGGGAGTCGATTATGCGTAGGGAAGGTATTAGCACCCTACGACATCCGTTTAAAAAAACGGTTACCTATAATTAATTTTGCAAAATTAATATTAACTTAAATATATTTATTTCTCCTTTTTAAAATGCAAATATAATATTTTTACGAAAATAATCTAATGATAAAAGTACATTTAAAATATAGAGAGAAAAAAAAGTTTTGGTTATTATGGTTGACAAGAGTGCGATCTTGCTCCTACGTATCTCCCGGTGCGATGGAGAAATCAAAGCTACGTAGTTCTTGGGTAGAAAATGCGGATGTGTTGATTGCTTTTAAAGAAATTGTGTTTTGTTGTTGATAAAAAAAAGTTGTTTTGAAAAAGAATTTGTTTGATTTGAATAATAATTTAAAATGCAAGTTTTAAGACTATCTAGTCGTACAACTCGTGTCTCAAAAAATTTAAGAAGTAAAAAGATATCACATCTAATTTAATCCTTTTAAGAATATTTTTATCATTTTTGATTTTAAATATTAAGTTTTAAAATATCAAGTAGTATAACTAGTATCTCGAAAAATTTAAGGAGTAAAAAGATGTCGCATCTAATTTAATCCTTTTAAAAATATTTATTATTTTAGTTTTAAATATTAAGCGTTAAAAATATCAAGTAGTATAACTGGTATCTCAAAAAATTTAAGGAGTAAAAAGATGTCGCATCTAATTTAATCCTTTTAAGAATATTTATTATCTTAGTTTTAAATATTAAGCGTTAAAAATATCAAGTAGTATAATTGGTATCTCAAAAAATTTAAGGAGTAAAAAGATGTCGCATCAAATTTAATCCTTTTAAGAATATTTATTATTTTAGTTTTAAATATTAAGCGTTAAAAATATCAAGTAGTATAACTGGTATCTCAAAAAATTTAAGGAGTAAAAAGATGTCGCATCTAATTTAATCCTTTTAAGAATATTTTATTATTTTCGGTTTAGATATGAATAAAAAAATAAATAAATTGTACAAAATGTGCCTTAGCAACTCAAAGATAAAAAAATAATACCACATCTAATTGCACAAATTTATAAGTCGATTTTAGATTAATTTATTAAAATAAATAAATAAAGAGAGTTTTAGAGCTATTAAATTGTACCACTTGTGTTCTAACGACTCAAAGATTAAAAAGATATCACATCTAAAAAATAATTTTTTGTATAATTATTTTTTGAAAGAATAAAAAATAAAGAAATAATTAAATGAATAATAATTTAATGAACTGAAAGCACATATCAATTCATAACAGATAGCAACAACTTCAACTTTTTAGAGCAGTAAGCTACACTAGTGTATCGTTTCTAGGCATGCAAGGCATAGTCTCAGAGCAACATTATTTATGCGATAGTAATGCCTTCTTTCTAGGCAAGTATTGTTTCAAAACAAACAAAGAAAAAAAAGATCATTTCACAAGTTCCAGTCTAAATGAATCATATCTCAGCCATGCAATCGTTTCATAAAAAAACTTAATAAAGATTTCTTTTTTCACATAATCAGCTCTAGTTTTAGATCTTAGTTTCTACAACTTAAACAAAAGAATGAGAAAATACATGCCTTTCCGGATGCCGGTGAAGATCGAGGCGGTGGTGTGCGATGCCTTTTCGGATGTCGGTGAAGATAGAGGCGGTGGTGTGCGGCTGTAACGATTCTCTTGTCTATTTTCGTTAGTAATGGGTTTGAGTATGTTTATGGCTATGGATTTTTCTTCTCTTTTGATTTTTTGTGTGTGTAATACTCTCTTAAAAAAAACTCTCACTTCTGACTCTTGAGTTTTCTCTACCAAAAAATCATGCCCTTTTGCAACTGATCTTTGTCTCAATTTATAGATTAAAGGATTAATCATTGTGTCTATAAGATAAACTTAAGCTCTGAATTTTTCACTGTTTTGGATCAAATATTAAGCAATCTCATACAAATAGGGAAAGAGATTGCTCATCTTTTTTGTTGAGTGTCCAAATAGAAAAGATAATAACCTTATTAAGGATTTTTAAAATAAAAAATAAAGAGGGGAGGGGTACTGTTGTTTGCATGAAGTGCTTTGTTTGAAGTGTATTGAAGTGTTTGAAGCACTAAGATGGAGGAAGTGGTGTGTGGTGCTTTGCATTACACATAGGGAATGCTTTTTGCATGTTAGAAAAGAAGAACACCGTGTAAAACGCCATTCCTTTGTTTTTATTTAATTAATCTCTTTTTGGGTTTGTTTTTATTTAATTAATTTTTTTTTTTGGGTAATGTAATGGGAATATTTATGTAAATATAAACTCAAAATAATAATTTTTTTTTATATTTTGTAATAATACTTATAAACTATTTATTAAACGTATTAGTACTAATTTTTTGAATTACTTTTAATTAACCGGACAAAATTGGGGTACTATAGTAGGATATATATAAAAAAAAATACTAGCCCATGTTGGTTACAATATTTTTCATTTAAGCATTTTTTAAGATCGTCAAGAAGTTTTGTGATATATGTCGAATGCATAAGACATAATGTCAATTGTTGTTTAGATGTCTAACAAAACTTTTAATTGACTCGTGTGTATCCGAAATCAAGCCGAGGTTGGGCTAGAGTGTGTATGCTATAAGAATGGTATGACTATCACCATCCTAAGCGATTGCCATTAGTAAGGTCCCACGATAATTCCCATATAACCATATTACATTAATTGAAATAACTGGCTTACAGTGATCAAACCTTTTGATGCATGGTTGGAAACTCCAGAAGAGGCGATGAAAGGCAGCTTTTTTAGGAACTACTTGGTCATCCTCAATAAAGGATCGCACTTCAATATCGGTAACAGTTGAAGCTCCTTGTATGATTACTCCCAATTTCCGTATATTCTCTCGATAGCCCTTTTTTTTTTTTGCAATCAATGCCTTTATGTAAGTAGTGGGATATGTGTACCGTGATCGTATATGTGCAATCAAACACTGAAACTAATATTTTGGGATCTGCTGTTACCATTTGTATGATGCTTTAACGAATAATAGTTGTCATTGTACACGTCAACGTAATATGCAATCCTCCACTTATTGGCTGCTTGTGATTTGGATAAGAATGTGATGACGTTAGCGTAATCTGCAATCCTCCATTGATTGGACGTTTGTGATTTGGATAAGATGACACAATCTTCCACACAAAAATTCTATAAATAGTCATTGTGTTCATATTATTATTCACACTTTAAAACTCACAAACTCACAACATGCAGGCTCTCACATTCCCAACATACATGCTCTATGGCTTTGTTGAGAAAGTAGTATCTCCACAAGTCTAGAGATGTCGTTGAGATGGTAAGTGATTGTAATCATCTTTTGTATACATATTTTTTATCATCATTTTATAAGTCAAATACTATTTTTATTTAAAATGTTGATCTTGATAGAGTGTCACCACCACTTCAGAACGAAGGAACCAAATGAAATGATAGTTCCCTATTTGGAGGAAGTTGGGTTTTTGACTGTTGCAACATTGTGATCCTGTAATATGGATCCAACATTGGTGACTACAATGATAGAACGTTGGAGAACGAAAACAAACACGTTTCATCTTCCAATAGAAGAGTGTACAATAACTCTTGAAGATGTTGCGTTATAGTTGGGTCTACCCATCAACGAAAGACCAGTAAATAGAGGTGGTACTTTAGATTAGGATGAAGAATGCCAACAACTTTTGGGTGTCATTCCTCCAAAAAATCATATGTTGGGGATATCCGTCAAGCTGAAATGGTTGAGAGACACATATGCTCATGTTCTGGATAATGGAACAATTGAGCATGTACAACAGCATTGTAGAGCATACATATTGCTCTTGATTAGGGGTTTGGTGATCCTTTACAAATCTTGCAATAGAGTTCATTTGATGTACCTCCCTCTATTGAAGCATCTTCAACGTGCTCGACTATATAGTTATGGTTCAACCTGTTTGGCAAACTTATATAGATAAATGTGTCATGCAACTGCACCGCCTTATGCATGTATACATTGCTCCTTCAATCTTGGGTATGGTATCAAATGTCGTTCATTGCCCCACATTGCACTAAAGAGATATCATTTCCACTAGCAAAGTAGTAAAACACTTTTCATATTAACTCAATATGCTAAGTATAATATACTTGCTAAATAATAGTTTTATATTCTTTTACTAGATGGATTGGCAGGAGACTAATCTATTATGGAACTCCATACGTTGATCTTTTCAGTTATAGATCAAACATTGATCACATTCAACATTATCAGGTTAAAAATTTCATTCTTCAATAAAATTTATACTTCTTATAATCGTGTCGCCTTACTAATATGTCTTTTATTTTCTCTAGTTCATATGGATGCCTTACGGGGGTCTTGAAAACATCATACCACAACAAGCATACTAGGATTCAATTATATGAACTACTAAAATCCATTTTGATTTGTTTCTCAACTGTAGACTAGCATCAAACTAACAGAGTCAAACTGCAGTTTGTACTTTTCCAAGAAATACCAGAGGATCCTGAAAAATATTGATAAACTTCACTGTCAAGATATGAGAGAGAATCACCTAGAAATATGGAAAGACATACATGCTGCATGGATTCAATTTTGGAATAAACGTCGAAGTCATTGTCTTACCGGCCAACTGATACATAGACACCCCACACCGACAGATGAGTATATGTTGTGGTTTAGACACAATTCCAATCTGTACCTATCAGTTCCGCAACTACTGCGGAACCCACGATGTGGTGTTGCAGAAGAGCCAAACATTGGTCCAAGTAGAGCGACCCAACCATCACAACGATTGGTTATGCCATTGTATTTATTTAAAATTAACTATCATAAAAATAATTAACTTTGTATTTATTTATTTAATTAAATAATAGTTAATGAAACTTACTTTAATTATTTAATTAAAATAAAGAAAGGAAAATTATTACTTATTATTGTGAAATAGAAGAATAATATGTGGCATTATCTCACACTTACAAATTATAATTATCCACTCTTTTATATTTGATTATGTCATTGATCAAACCCCCTATATTTTTGCATTCTTCTCTTTCGTACTAAATAGTACTGCTAATAAAAAAAATTATACAAATACCAATATTTTCTAGTTAAAATAATAATAATAATAAGTGCATATTGGAAAATCGATGTAGTGAGAACCGATTTCCCTTCTCTCCTTAAAAAAAATTCATATGAAAAATCGGTGTACTAAAAAATGATTTTTTACCTTTAAAAAAATAAAAAGAGTAGTATATTGATACTTAATTATAAAATAATGGTAATTTGATACTTAAATAATTTTTTAGTAGTATTATAAAAAAAACCAACAATCTTTTAGTTCTCCAAAATTAAAAAAAAAATTATATTACGAATAAAAACAAACTTTTAAAACTCTTCAACAATAGAAATATATAATTAACATATAAATTGTTTTTTTTAAAAAAGGAAAGAAAGTGAGAAGAAGGAAACACAATGAAAATATGAACTTTCTTTATTTGGAACGGCAACAAAAAAGGCAATAGAAAAGTTGGAGACGAACATCGCATGAAAATACTTTCCTTGGTACATGAGTGGAGATTGAAAAATAACTTGGATTTTTCTACGAGAACCAACTTATTGAAAAGACAAAAAACCAAAAAAAAAGAACCACAAGAAAAAGTGGTGCACGTGATTAATCTCTTCTGTGGGTCAGCATATATAGTAGAATCTACCCCAAAAGCAAAATTTTCACGAGAATTTATCTAAATTATGGATTTGTAGGTAAATTGCATTTTTAATTTCTAGTAGTGGATTGATGTATTCACAATAAAAATAGATTAATATTGTATTATCGTAAGTTACATATAGTATAGTCTCATATCCCTTGCTATTTGCAATCACATCAACATTTTCGGAATGATAGTATACTTGAAATTTGGGTTTATTTTTACTACCCCAATTTCAAAAAAAAATTATTAAACTATTTTTTTTTCAAAACTGTATATCAAAATATTATATTTTTTTTTAGTTATAAATCGCCTTTTCAAATGATGATTTTTTTTAAGGAATTTCAAGTTTGTAAATGTGACTTCTTTAAGGAAATTTTTCAATTTTTGTTTTAAATTAACAAAAAAAATAATATATATATATATATATATATATATAATTTATTCATAAAAAAACAACAACGTACAAATTTTAACATTTGGACAACGGTTTCGAGTATGACCAGTTAACTGATATAGTCTGCATTTTTTTTGACATTTTTTCCCTAATATCCATTTCAGTTCTAATACGGATACTATGTCGGTTAACTCATTAACTGGTCATACTTGAAAACATTGTCCAAATATTACAGGCAACTGTAGTCAATCTACATTAATTTGAAATTTGTATTTTTCTTTTTTATGAATGAATTATATTATATATATATAGATATATTTAATTTCAAACAAAAATTGAATTTTTTTTTTTTGAAAAATTCTCTTAAGTAAATCGCCTTTGCAAACTCGGGCTTCCTTAAGGAAGTCGCCATTTACAAAGGCGACTTATAACTAAGAAAAAAAAATGAAGTATTTTGGTATATAGTTTTGAAAGGGGAGTAATTTGGTAAATTTTTTTCAAAATTGGGTTATTGAAAAAAAAAACCCTTGAAATTTATTCATCATCAAAATGAGTTGAACCCAAATTCTAAAGAATAAAAGAAAACTGAATAGAATACAAATTATTGGGAAGAATCAGGGTGATGTTAAATATTTTAAGAATTGTTCCAATCTTAAAAATTAAGTCTCTGATATTAAAAAATACAATTTTAATTATTAAAAAAAAGAATAACATAAATTTTAGTCTCTATAAAATTTCAAAATTTTATTTTAGTTTCTATAAAAAAATTCTCAATTTTTTAGTCCTTAAATTTTTTTATCCTCTTTTGGTCCCTATTTTAAATAGTTTTGCTTTTTATAAAAAAAAATTATATTTTTAGTTCCTATAAAATTAAATTATAGACTATAAGTGAATACATTTTTTTAGCGGATTAAATTTAAAATGTCGTAATTTTATATGGTTTAAAAATATATTTAACCAAAAATCACCCTCATTTTATTATATTAAAAAATAAAAATAAAAATTGGAGCCCTTACCAATTGGGGACTTTGTGCTATTGGGCCGCTTGCGCAGTCTAATAGTCGATCCGGGGAAGAATCGTAGTTCAAAGTATAGTTGAAAGTATAAATAATTATTGGTCAGATTTTACTTACTTTTTGATTAAATTTAAGGTCAACTCAACATATTTAGAGGTCTAAAACAAATGTTAGAGAGAGAAGTCCTTTTTAAATAAATAAAAAATAATAAAAGATTTATATAAAAAATAAAAAAAGAGTCAAGTTTTCATAAATACATATTCAAACCTAAGTCAATACACTTATGAGACTTTAATATTGACCAACCGAATTAGGTGAATTTCAATGACTAATATAATATATTATATATTTGCAATTAAATTAAACTTTTTAGACCTTTTTTTGATCAAAAATATGAAGACTAAAGTCCTAGTTTAAAGTGTTTAGCCCTTGGACTCGACTTTTATATATCAAACTCTAAATTATTACTATCATCAATTTCTATGAGAAATAGAGGATAAAAAAAAAAAAAGCTAAACACAATATACAATATGGGATGAAAACTTCATCCATTTAGTGCTATTTGCAACACACACACAAAAAACAGTTGCCATGGTTTGTATATTCCCCATCATAAAAATGCAGCTGAGACTTCCAGTTGGATGCAACCATCACACATATAAATGATAATGAACAGGCCCACTACATGGTGCTTTTAATTCAAAATTTTATCAAATATCATAATTGAGGGCGCCTGCGATGAAAACTTAGTGGTTAACTTTATGAAAGAAAAATTAAAGGCAACACGATGGAGTAACCACAATAATAGTCCCCCGTGTGCTGCCCTTCCGAAAATAACAAAGTGATGATCATATTAATGTATATACTTATGATTAATAGTCATTTGTGTGGGGGCTATAGAGATTAAAATGGATATTGGTATATTAAATTGGATAAATAGTATATTTCTCTTACATTCTGGCACCTATAGCTTCCGAACTGAAATGGTCGATCGATATAATTTATACGGTTAGATATTTTAATTAGTTAGTTATTTTACACTATTTCGTTATTTTATATAATTGACTATATAAGTCTTTATAACCATTGATGTAATTAATCATCTCAATTATTAATATTATTCAATTTACTTTTTTTTATTTCTCTTTTATTAAAGACTTAGATCAAGAATCGTAATATATACAATGATACATTAAAATTTTATAAATTAACAAAAATAAAAAAAATTAAATAAGTAATTAAATAACTTCATATTTTAAAAAAATCCATTGACATTTCTAAATAAATAATTTTATTCTTTTAAAAAAGTTCATGAATAAGTAAATAATTTTTTTTATATGTTAGATAAACTAGATAAAGCTATGATATATATTATATGTAAATGACAAACCTACCCTCGTAAAGAAATTATATTTATTTT
>JBBPBQ010020323.1:50663480-50701079 GCA_037974755.1 Cicer yamashitae
TTTTATTTTTTCCATTTAATATTATATTCTATTACTTTTATTTATATTTTATTAAACTTCAATTTTATAAGAGTAACTGAGTAAATGATTTGTCTTATTATCTTGTTGATTTCTAACTAATTCATATTTAAGAATAAAATTAAAAAATCAAAATATATGATAGGGTTTAAAATTAACTTAATATATCATATTGGTTTATTAAATATTGAATTAAAATATGATATTATAGTTTATATCTTTTTCTATCTTTTATCCTATTCATCAAAATGAAACTAAGGATATAGATGTATTTGTCATAAATTACAATGGACGTATAGGATCACATGAAAGACAAAATCTTTCATCAAAAGCTTTTAATCCTATTGCATTCTGATAGTTAAAACTCCATACATCTAATTAAACTAAAAGAGGCACGGTACTATCTCAATGCTATTGATTTTTTCTCAAATGGTCATTATAAAAATAAAAAGGATATTATATTCCTAAAGGAATTCTTTTGGATGGTTGGATCATGCTGACAAGGACATCGACAAAGTCTTAAAAGCTTTTCGCTTTAATAAAGTACAGAGATGTTCCAAACTTTGACATGAGTGGAGGAATATAATTACTGCCCCCAGTACCTCCCCTTACCCCTTAATTGAGCTAAGGTGGAAGCTTATATATATTTTCTCCCATCAAATGATGACCAACAGAAAAGCATATGGTAAAACTTCAAAGGTAATGTAAAGTAACATTTCAAAAATTGGAGTGGGGTTATTATGTCTCCAACACATTTAGACTCCAAAGTTAGGCAAAAAGCAAAATAGGATACAAAGATCTCATCTTGGAATGGGCTTACTATATCTCCAACATATATAGGCTCAAAAGATAAGCCTAAAGCAAAATAGTATATACAAAGATCTCATGTAACCTAAAGTTGTGTTATATGGGGTTCATGACGATTTTTTCCAAATAACTCGTCCCCTTGGTTGTACATATGTGTGGTATCTGAATGGATAAATTTATACATAGTCTTTCTCTTATCTCAAGCATCAATTATTGCAATTTTTTTAAAGTTATTTCTTAGTAGGTATAATCCAGATTAGAGACACAGACATTTTAAATAAGTTTTCAAGAATTTAAACTCGGGGTGGTTTGTTATATGAAATTTTAAAAAAATTAGTAATGGGAGCTCTTGGCTTCACAAGATGACAAAAAAATCTCTTTAGATAATTGTATTATTTTTATTTTAAGTCTCTCTTAGATAAATAGTTGAATGATTTATTAATTATATATGTAGATAATGATATTTTTGATAGTATTAACAATGAAAAAATTATTAAACATTTGTAAAATATGAGATCTCATAAAAAATAATTATAATTGGTAGAAATTCTTATGTATTTTGAATTAGTTTAAGTATTGTAATTATATTCTATAAGAGTTAATAATATCTTGATTCGGCACTGTTTAAAGGATAACTATTGAGGTTAACTTGTAACTTGTAAC
Organism: Cicer yamashitae; assembly: GCA_037974755.1. Lineage (NCBI taxonomy): Eukaryota > Viridiplantae > Streptophyta > Magnoliopsida > Fabales > Fabaceae > Cicer > Cicer yamashitae. The sequence continues at coordinate 50,664,969 of JBBPBQ010020323.1, forward strand.
TTGGTATATATAACACATATATTAATCTATTTTTTTTTTAAAACATTTAATATTATTTTCAATCGATAACACGTGCAAAACCTCGGAGGCCAATCTATAAGATTTACCGTTAGACCAAGGTCATATTAGAGGAATCCTTTAAATTGTGAATGAAAGAAAATTTGATTGAGTCGGAAAATCTACTTTGTGTGTCTAAAAGATTTTCCAACAAAGATTAGTTAATGTTAAACATTGGTACCTATAATATGATTAAAAAATTGCCTAAAATTTTAAGCAATAGAAATAGAATTGGCTAATTATTATAATATGAGTAAGCTCCTATTAATTTCCCTAGCCACGACGACTCCCATTACAACTTGACTAGCTTTCCGGTATTAAAAAAACTAAAGGTTAGAATTTTACTTTATTCTTAAATTAAGCATGTTTTCTAAAAAATATTTTAGAACAATTGTAAAAAATATTTTTTTTATTAACGGTAGAATAATTCTGCAAACTTCACTTTACTTTAATTAGTCTAAATTTTCATTTAAAATTATTACAAATTTTGCTCGGTGAATATGCAGCATGATAAAGCTCTATTTATCCTACTTTTTCTGTTTATTAGGGGTCTTAAAAATTACAAAACTTACGGGCAATTCTTTGTTTAACGAATTATCTTAAAAAATATTTGACAAATATTGACGGAGCAACCAAAATTGATAGTTTGAAAATTTGGTGAGACAAAAACAAAGAGAAAAATGATCACACAGTTTCAATATAAATCAATTACAGTTAATAAAAACTATTAATTTTATCATTTCACCATAATGATTGTATATATTATAAGCATAAAGTGTTGGTTGCATAAAATTGTTTATATTAATAGTGCATGCTCATTAAATTTAAAAACAAATACTTTATAAAGACTAAAATCAAACTACCATATATTTGCATTTGCATGACCAAAGTTAAAATTAAACTTATATATATATATATATATATATATATATATGATTTCAAGGATACTACAAATAACTAAAGTCATCCATTATTCATGTAGTAATAATCTTTGCATATATATATATTTGCTCATTACAACCTTCATGCAATAATCAAATTTATTTAAACGAGTTTTGCTCTTTTGTCAAATTTCCTTTTGGACCAAGCAATGATCAAATTCCAGCTAAATTATAGTATTGAATGTTTCTCTAATAAGATAACGGTATGGTACGCAATGTTATGTAGGTATTAGTTAAGAAATTAAGAAATGAAAGCATAATTATAAGATAGAAAATGTTAAAGGCAAGAAGACTGTCACTAAACAAGCAAATAAATAAATAAATAAATAAAAACAAAAAGAAAGAAAGAAAGAAGAGGCTATAAAAAACCATGTCCCAACCAACAAAACCATATTTCTTCCTAATCCTTCCACCTTCATTCTCTCCTCACATTCCATTGTTGAAATTAAAATGGAATCAGCTCCACCATCGTTGGAGCTGGACCTTCAAAATCTTAAAGCCCTCAAAATCCTAGGCAAAGGTGCCATGGGCACTGTCTTCCTCGTCCACAACCCCACCACCACCACCACATTCGCTCTCAAAGTCGTTGACAAAACTTCAATCCACGCCAAGCACGACGCCGAACGCCGCGCCCGTTGGGAAATCCAAGTCCTCTCCATGCTTTCCCACCCTTTTCTCCCTTCCATTCTCGGCACCTACGAATCCCCGCAGTTTCTTGCGTGGGCCCTACCTTATTGTCCCGGTGGTGACCTCAATGTTCTTCGTTACCGCCAAAACGACCGCGTTTTCTCCCCTTCCGTTATTCGATTTTATTTAGCAGAAATCCTCTGCGCTCTCGACCACCTTCATTCCATGGGCATCGCTTACCGTGACTTAAAACCCGAAAATGTCCTCATTCAAAGTTCCGGCCACGTCACCCTCACCGATTTCGACCTCTCTCGTAAACTCAACCCCAAAACCGTAAAAACCCTCATTTCTAATTCTAGTTCTAATCATTCTAATTTGCCTTTACCTAATTCGAAGCTTCCAGAATCTCACCGAAAACACCGACGGAATTTCAGCCGTTGGATTCCTCACATTCCAGAATCTTCTCATCATCATCACATGAAGAATGGTTTCAACTTGAAAAAAACCAAGTCAGCACGTGTTAGCCCCGTGAGTAGAAGGAAACTCAGTTTCTCCAACGGCGAACGATCCAACTCGTTTGTTGGAACGGAGGAGTATGTCTCGCCGGAGGTTGTTCGTGGTGACGGTCACGAATTCGCTGTTGACTGGTGGGCCCTAGGGATTCTTACGTACGAAATGTTATACGGTACGACGCCGTTTAAGGGGAAGAATCGGAAGGAAACGTTTAGAAATGTTCTGACGAAGTCGCCGGAGTTTGTTGGGAAAAAATCACAGTTCACGGATTTGATAGAGAAGTTGTTGGAAAAGGATCCGATGAAGCGATTGGGTTACACGCGTGGCGCTGCGGAGATTAAAGAGCACGACTTTTTCAGAGGGGTACATTGGGAATTGTTGACGGAGGTGGTCCGGCCGCCGTTTATCCCGTCCAGGGATGACGGTATGGGGGAATTATCGCCGGAGAGGATTTTCAATGGCACTGGCGGTGTGGACATTAGGGATTATTTTCACCGCTTAAAATTTCCGCCGTCGTTGCCGCCGTCACCGTCACCGTCTTCAAAGTTTAGGAGAAATGTTTCGCTATCGGAATTCTGATGCACGTGCGTGTGCTTGTTAGCACGTGCAAGAGTTAGTTATTCTTTTTAGAATTATTGTGATTTCTGTACACATAGAATAACGGTTGTTCGTGAAGAACGGAAATAGCATAACTAGTTTAATTGGTTAAACTTTAAACTATGAAAATATTATATGTGTAATTAATAATTGTAGATGTAGACTGGGGATAAGTGAAATCCTTTTCATGATATATTTGACATGCACAAGATCACTATCTCTTTTTCTACTTTCTAACATACATTTTTTTCTTAATCCTTCATGCCTAGGAGAAAATAAGTTTAGTTTGATTTCGAGTTCATTAGAAGATAGCCGATAAGGTTTAGTTAAAAATTGTTTCAACTTAGAATCAAATTTAGATACTACATGAAGCTTTTTTTAAAGTTAACAAATTGGATTTGATTTTTCTAACATTAACTTCTTATTTAAAGAATAAAATGAATAATAATAATTACTAATGATTAAATAAATAGAGGAGTTGAGTTTAGTGAATAAAATGAATAATAATAATTACAAATAATTAAATTAATAGTTAATATTATTAAATTGTTATCTAAAGAAATATTCACATTTAGTATTCGATGTGTACAAATATATCAATCAGTTATAATATTAATAATTGATATATTCATTTTAAAAGAATTAAATTTGAACAAATTAAATAGATCATTGTACACGACTTATATGAGTCATTTGATTAATCGATTCCATGTTAATCATTGTACACGCAATTTTTTTCCTTTTTTCCTCCAAATTGTAAATACGTTGTTTCTGGTGGTGGCTTCTTCCCTCCGACAACATTTCCCCTTTTTGCCTCTAAAAATCCAAAATAATATATAACCCGTTTTCTCTTCTTCCCTACACATTAAAATCCACAATTTCTATCACATTTGTAGTTAATAACCAATGTTTTGAAAATCAAATCGATAATTAAATCAGAAACGACATCAATTTACTGTTCAATGATTTCACTGAGGTCGAACAGCTGTTAAATAGTTGATCATCAAAATTATTTATTTTAATATTTTTCATTAAGTTAAGGTATAAATTAAAAGAAAATACACACAATATTTACTATATATATATATATATTTAGAATTAAAAATAACATAATTCCAAAATAATATAATTGTGTGATCGAATTGAAAAATATACACGGTTCTGTTACTTATATTTATTCCCATTCAAGTTATTACATTTATTTTTATCAAGATTTCAATTTATTACTATTGTATCCAGCGGATATTTAACTGATGCATTGGAAATCGAAATGCAAATAAATTTAACAATATTGCTACTCACAATATTTAAATTTTTTATAAAAACAAAATACTTAAAATGTTCTTCGTCTATTTATAATATTTTTAACTCTATTTTTATCATCATTCATAACCTCATAACTCACATATCACAACTCTTATAAAATTAATGGAATTACAGTAGTTATTTCATAATTTAATAGATAAAATATAAATATAAAATTTTGGATAACATACGAGAATAGTTTATAGAAGAGTTAAGGGTCTGTTTTGATTTATTATGTATCAATTTTTATTTAATAAATTATTAACTAAAAATAAAAGGAGTAGTATTTTTTTTAAAATTGTTAGAGAATTTTGGGTGGTCGGTACCACCCTACCCAATTAAGTTCTACCACTTGTCACCCAACAAAGTATGTTTACTAATTTGTTGAGTTCTTTTTTTTTTTTCTTCAAAATATAAGGATTTTACGTGAACTCAATGAGTTCCACATGCGTTTGTAAATATTTTAAAATATGGAGATTTTACGTTAACTCAATTCACGTATACACGGGAACTCAGTTCACGTAAACGTACGTGAATTCACGTTTACGTGAATTCAGTTCACGTAAACGTACGTGAATTCAGTTCACATATACCTAATCTCAGTTAAGCAAATGAGACGTACGTAAATTGAATTCACGACATAAATTGAGTTTACGTAAATCTACGTGAATTGAGTTCACGTAGCCGTCCGTGAATTCAATTCACGTAAGAGGTAAATCGACAAGAGTATTTCGTAATAAAAAAATTGAGGGTCGTGGATAGCAAAAATGGGAGTGTAGGTAGCAAAATTGTAAATTTAAAAATTATCTGATGCATGGATAATTAATAAAACAACTAAAATAAAGAAAAAATAGTAAAACTTTAACATTTAAATAGAATTGCAAACGCTTGGTTTCGAACAGTTAATTATAATGTAAATTTTTTTTTTAAGATAAAAAAATATAGAATTGAAAAGATAGAGTATTTTATCACAAAAAAAAATTGTAGAGTATATCATTTCAGTTTTGAATGTGCATTAAAATTTAATTGGGAGAAAGAATATAACGTTTCGTTGTTAAAGAAAGAGTCATCTAGAAAATAATAAGAGATAAACAACAATTAAATCTGTCAACCCTTCATCCATCTCCTTCTTGGTTCTTGGCTTTAGCATATCAACACAACTCAGACTCAGCTCAAGTTGTTGTCTTCTGCGCAAATCAACACGTTGTCGAGGAAGAAGCATGAACTGCAACTAAACCGGTAAACCACCGGTTTTTACGGTTTCAGTTATATTCTTACAATTTCTGGACGGTTTGATCATTGAGCGGTGTTATGGGAGTATTTTGGACCGAATGACAGACCAGTTTCTGGTTGGACCTATTGGTCCGGTTCTCGGAACATTGGTAATAACTCCTTCAACAACAATAGGAATATGACCAATGTAATTCTCACTAAAAATGGTGAGAATCTATACGAAGAAAAGGGAATAAGATTTTGAGAACTCAAGAATTGTATCCAAATTAGTGTGACGAAGAATCATATCCAATAACTCATTTTTTAGATTGTTTTTTCAAATGTTATATTTGAGGCTTTGGGATTTGACCAGCTAGACATTTTTTATATGAGTCAACTAACTACCAATGATATTAAAATCGGACCAGCCGGCTGAATTGGAAACCGGAACCAAATGCGGTTCAGTCAGGTCTTACGAATCACTAGTCCCAAAAACCGCTATAAAACTGTTTGAAGGACAAAACTGACTATCAAACCGAGACATGTTTCACAAAACCGCTCGGTCCAGCAAAATAGTGTTCAAACATCGATTTTTGTTTTCTCCGGTATTTATATTACTTACGATCTCAGGATATGTAGATGAAAAAGAAGAAAAGAAAAAGAGATGATGGATTTGTGAGAAAAAGAGAAGAACTTGCATAATTCATGTATATGCCCTTTATTTTTCTAAAAGTTTTGGAGATAGTTTCAAAAAATTATGGAGAACTTGCTTCGTCGCTATACATTCCATCCCAGTCACCGTTCAAAATCAGAAAGTTGTTTGACAATGGAACATATATGAAAATTTATTGTGCTCACACATCTTCTTAAGACAAAGGAAATTAAGGTTGAAGATGAAAGTTGTTGAGTTTTTATTAAAAAATTTGGGGTTGAAGATGAAGATTATTGAGTTTTTATTATTTAATTGGTTTATTAATTAATTAATTAGTTTTAAGTTTTTAATTAAATAATTAAATGAGTTAATAAAATGAATTTTAATTTTAAATATTAAATATTGTCTATTCAACAACAATTACACGGTCATCATGTGTCACTTCATCCAAAATTAGGCATTTCACTATTTTTTTACTAAAAAATTCACAAAGGACATTTTTAAAACATTTTAGAATTTGCAAGGATATAAATCAAACAAAAAAAATTATAGGGTATAAAATCAAAACGAAACATATTTGCAAGGACAAAAACATATTTAAACCTAAATATTTTTAATGCACCACCATAAATAAAACTTAATTTAACATACTTGACCAAACCACACTCTGGAAGAAACATGATACTGGTATCGTATAAGGACAGACATATCATATGGTCCTTCAAGACACCGTGTAAGCTCCCCCTTTATTGTACAAGTCCCTCCAACAGTACAGGTCCCTCTTACATATGACCCTCATGTTGTACAGCCTTATCCTCCTCCTCTTGTATAAAAACAACAACCTCCGATATAGGTATATGACTCTGGTCTCCCTTGTCATTATCTTCCATTATAAATCTCCTCTAAGATGTTGTGGGTCGAATCCTTTCCGAAGGAGCATCCATCATCGATGATGAACTATCAACGTCACGTGCTATCAGTACTATCTTGTCGTCTCATCCTCTAGCACTAGCACCCACTGGAAAAAAAAAAAAGAGTTAAAAAATAAAAAAATAAAAGGAATTAAAAAAAAACAGGAAATAAAAAATTTTCCGAAAAACTTGTGGTTTCAAGTTTTTCGGTAGTTATCGAAAAACTTTTTTTAAGTTTTCCGGTAACGAAGTATGTTCTGGAAATCTTGAAAAAAGTTTTCCGGTAATTCCGAAAAACTTATTTGAAGTTTTTCGGTATAGAAAAATTTTAAAAAAGTTTTCCGGTAGTTCTAGAAAACTTCAAATAAGTTTTTCAGTAAAGAGATCTTACTCGAAAATTGAAATGATATTGTGGGTGAAAATGACAACTTTTAATATTTATACAAAAACAAATATGTCAATTTATCACATTTATGGGGTAGGAGTCTAATATGGAGAGTACATGATAAAATTTCGCTCTTTTTAATGTAAAAAGTATTGGGCCTAATGTTTAATGCAATATATATTGGGCCTAAGTCTAACTTGTAAGGTACACAATGCAATAATATTAGGGTGAATGTTCATTTGTTTTCTTTATTTGTTTTTCCGTTATAAATATACTATAAGCTAGAATACGTTAAAAAATAAAAAATAAAAAATTGGAGGTTGGATGAACATACACCTTATAATAGTTAAACAAGTTTTATGACACTGTATATCATCGAAAAATGGTGGGTCTATGTTGAAGCTTAGGAGAGTATGTATTATGACACCAGGAGCACAAGGATGTTGTGTAGATGATCCAACATAACTATAGTTGAACTAACATAATCTTATGGTTAAATTAATTGGGTGCACATCGTGCACAACTTAAGAGTATCAATCATGCTTGTTTCTCTAATTGGATTTTTAAGTGGATCTTATGTGGGTCTCACGTGTATCTGTTATTTATTTATAATTTTTTAATATTAATATCTAATAAGCACTTAATCACTCTAATTCTACATCTTTAAAAAATACTAAATGGATCTCAATAACTATTACATATTAATAATAATATATTAATGTGTCTAAAGAGAAGACAACAACTGTGATTCACAGTGTTATTGTGGTTGCACTAGTGACAAAAAAAAATAATCAAGGTGACTCTGCTATTAACTCTCATTTTATTGACTATGTTTCTAATGTATATATACATGAAACATATGTTATTGATGATATTATTCATTATGATCAAGAAAAAATTGAAAAAGAATTGAAAAGATAGTAAATCTTCAATTTTTGTTGATACATTTTTTTCCAAATACTCATTTGTAATAAAGAAGTTCAAGATAGCATGGTTAAAGAAGTTAGACTTAAATATCAACTTTATGTATGATATAAAAATACCCTCTCCAAATTTTTGGAAGGTAGCTGTAATTACATCTAAATTGCAAATATATGAACTTAAAAAACAAATGAGGCTATCTCTTAAGACGGGAATTACAACCCATCAATTAAAGGTGGTCATAAATTTTTTTAGCTTGGATTTTAGTTTTATCCTCTCATATTTTTTATCTTTTATCTTTTTCCTTGTTATTTTCTCTTTTCTTTCACCAATAAAATTTTATTTTACTTGCTAAACAAAAGGAGGCCTTGGGTTATGATTTCTCTATAAAACTATTTATTTCTCTAAATTGATTAATATAATTTTTAATTTAAAAGACCAAATTACTATTTTGTAAATCAAAACAACTAAATTGATCGATCATTTCATTTTTAAGAATTAAAATATCTATTTACTCAATTACGCAATTATTTTCTACAATAATCTATTTATTTTTCGTTGATACAGTTGTAGTCACACCCAGGCACACAAAATACAGTGTGTATAAGAAAAAAATTGAACTAATCAAAATACTAGGAAAAGGCAAAGTATTTTTGTTCGAAGTATTTCATCAATAATGTTGACACCTAATTTTCTATGTTCTTTAATTATTCACAAAAATAAAAAATAGAGCATATTTTAAATTTTTTGTCTTTATTTTTTACTTAAAAAACTAAAAAAGAATATATATATATATATATATATATATATATATATATTCTATTTCTTTTAAGACTTAAATATATGATTCATCAGTATAAGGTTTTTTTTTTAATAATTTAAATCCTAAATTTGATTTAGTTTTAAAATCAATAAATTAAATAATTAAAAAAATAAAATTAAGTAATTAAATTGATTAAAAAAGAAATGAAGGAATGTTGAAGTTATTATGTTTTACTCTTTCCATCCAAAATTAGAAATAACTTTGAGGATTAATATTATCTTCTCCTTTCTCTATTATCACATCATCATTACCAGATCACCAATATCGAATCACTATCATGGTAATAGGAGAAAACCTCATTCTCTAAACCTATTTCTGATTGTGGATGCCTGAATGGAGAGACTAAAATATAACACCTTCAACTTTCTTTCATTTGTTTTTTTAATTTATTTTTTAATCAATTTAATTACTTAATTTCATTTTTTTAATTATCTAATTTACTCATCGATCTACTACGTCAAACTACCACGTCGCTCATCCGTTTATTACATAAATTTTTTTTCAACAGTAATTAATCAGAGATTATTTTAAAATTAAATTGAATTTATATAAATTTTAAATTAAAAAAAATACGGATACGAAAATAAGAAAGCCGTGAACTTACACAAATCAAATATTTAAACCTTCTTTTAATTTTATTTTCATCAAAAGATCGCTTGATAGTAAAAAAAATTTTGAAAAGATTACTTTTTATTTCTAAAGGAGAACGAAAATTAATTTAAAATAGATAAATAATCAGGATTTTTTATTAGGAATTATTTTGATTTGCTGTAATTGATTTATTTTTGAAAAAAAATCAAATCTTAACTAATTAAAGTAAGCTTTTTGTGAATATTAAGATTAAATATAATTAGAATTAATGGATATTTTTTAATTTTATTTTGATCCAAAGATGGCATCATGGTAAAAATACACTTAAAATAATATTTTTTTATTACTTTTATTTTTATAGGAGAACTAAAATTAATTTAGAAAGATAAATATTTGGGATTTTTTATTAGGAATGATTTTTATTTGAGTTTTTGGAATTTATTTATTTTTGAAAAGAAATCAGATCTCTTAATTAATTAAGGTAAATTTTTTTGTGAATATTAAGATTTACTCTAATTAGTATTAATGGAGATTTTTTTTTATCCAAAGATGGCATGATAGTAAAATTATTTCTAAAAACAAAAATCTTTAATTTTATTTCTCAATAAATTAAGGTAATTTTTTTATGTGAATATAATGATATGCTTTAATTAGTATTAACGGATTATTTTCTAAAATTATTTAATCTAATCTCCAACTATTAAAGCACATTTAGATTATATAAGTAAATAAAAAGAAAAAAATTCTCCAACAATATATAAGAGCTAGTAATTGTACCCAAAAAAAAGGAGCTAGTAATAATAACCCCAAGAAAATCTCCATCTATAAAAAAGAGCTAGTGATTGTTTTGGAGGAAAAGTAGCAGAAAGAGAAGGAAGAAAGAAAGAAACAGAGAGTCAGTAAGTATTTACTTCAATTTTTGTTTTATCTAAGTATTGTTGTCTTTCATTTACTATATTTTTTTGTTTTATTCTCTGAAAAAAACATAATAACTGTGCAAGTATTTTTTTTTTTAAATATACTACTTCCTTCTAAGTTCTAACATTAAATATAAACAAAAATTAATTAAAAAAATTGATATATTTAATTTAAATTTTATATTCAATAATATATTTAATTTAAAACTTAGATTAAATACCACTCCCACAGCATATCCACGTCAAGATATTAATTATGTGAAAGCAATACAAAATATTAATTAATATGTGATAGCAATTGCATATACAAGGCGTGCACTTCATTTATACATTTTTGTTCTCTAATACTCAAGATTGGGTTTGGATAAGGCTTAGACGTAGTAGGTGTGTACTTGTAATTGTATCTCATTTACTTCGACGGTAAATCAAACACCTGACCAAAAAATTAGTAATTAGGAACAACGGGTCCCATGTATAAAATTTTTTGCAATGAAATCTCAACCACTCATTATCACTACTTGTAGGTGGAGATTTTTTTCTGAATTTCCTCCGATAAAAATTCCATGGAGAGAATCTGCTCCAGTAATCAATGGTTTATAAGTAGTAATGAATATGACTGCATTTTGCTTAACCAATTAAACACCTATACATGGAAGAAGTGTTTCTTAAAAGTTACTTAAATTAATTAAAACTGCTAGGTGTAGAGCTCAAAACTAGGAACTATCTAACTAATTTGATGTATGCTTTTAGTGATACGAAAGGAAATTTACTTGGCAATTCCTTTCCTCTCCGAATTTTAATCATTTTAATTTTAAATACATATATTATGAAATAATAAATTTAATTTAGTTTAATATTTTTTATCTTTTATTTATTAAATAAAAATAAAATTCATTTAATGTATATTTTTAAATTTATAAAAAAATATCATTAATTATATATTAAATTTTTAAAATTTTAAAATTTAAGATAAAAATAAAATACTTAAAATACCAAATATCGAGAGAATGGAGGAAGTATCTAACTAGTCATGCATAAGGTATATGTCTTTGCACAGTTAGGCCTGAGTAAGTATTCCATCAGTTTTCTAGTGTCACATATAATTTAATTTAATTTATTGTTGAAGGAAAATTCATTTAAGAACAAGAAACTGAATAAAAAAGTTGCTTTCTACAAAAAAAAGTAAAATACTTAATATTTACTAGATCTGTACAGAATTACAAACTCAGCTATGCACCAATTACATCAATTATTCTTTCCTAAAAAAAATACATCAATTATTAATTTATAACCTCAATGTCACTTTGATGTGACTTTTAAACCTTAAAGGCCGTTTGATGAACATGATATGATAAAGATAAAATAAGATAAAGAGCAATATAAAGACATTATAGGATATAGACAGGATAATGAGTTATCGTGTAATGTGTTTAATGTTCACTTGATAACAAACTTGATTTATTTGGTACTCGATAGAAACAAAGTCCAACTATCTCTAAAAACATTTGCTCTAACATTAGATATAACATCACATCATTTTGTTTTTGTGAATTCATACTTACCTATATATAAAAGTATCATTATATTATTATTATTATTATTATTATTATTATTATTATTATTATTATTCAACACAAAATAGAATATCAATACATCATAACACATAAAATAGATGGCAAGGAAAATAATTATTATTCTTCGTCAATTTATTTTTTGAAACATAGTAATCATATAAAAAACAATTAACATAAAACTCAAAAATCAAAGATGATAGAGAAAAAGGACAAATATGAACACAAAAACAATAGAAAATCCTTCGAATCGAAGTTTATTTTTTCAAACTTTCAATATGAACACAATCAGAAAATAACCATAATTTTATCATGTTGTAGAATAAAATAAATCAAAAAACAACCAATAACATCAGGCATGAAAAGAGGAAATCAAACCAACATCAACAATCATAAAATCAACCCAATATCAACCGCAGAAAACAATCATAAAATCAGAGGAAATCAAAAAATTATTTCATCAACGCAATAAGAAAATCAAAGGAAATCATGGCAAGTATAAAAAGAGGAAAAAATAGGAAAAAACGATCGAGAGGAAAGCACGGTGGAGAGGTTGGGGGAGAGGAACACGACAAGTTGAGGTGGAGATGGAGAGAGAAACGTGAATAGGAAATGACAAAAATAAGAAAATATTTCTTTGACAAAAACGGATTATTTTAACCCACTTCAAACTAAGGATTACAAAGAATATGTTTAAAAAAATTGATTTCTGTATCATATCAGATCGGTGCATCAAACAAAAGATTAGAGTAAAATAGGACATCATACAAAAGATTAGAGTAAATGTATCATATCTTGAACATCACACAGTAAGGGTGTACGCGAGTTGGGTTGAGCCGGTTTTGATAAAATCCGATACCCGACTAATCGATTATCTTTGGGTTGGGTTAAGTTCTAAACCCGTATTTTTTCATTTAACCCGAATTGAACCAACCCGATCAAGAACAGGTTGGGTTGGGTTGTCGGTTATACATAAATAATAACCTGTTTTTTATTTTACAGGAAAATTTATTGAATGAAAATATATTTAATACTTGAATGTCTCAAAAACTATAAAATTTCAATCACATCATTTAATTTTTAAAAAAGCCAACAACCTCTCACACAAAAATAAATCCAACAATCTTCAAATACATAAATAAATTCAACAACAGTAAATCAATAAAATATGAAAAATCATCAATTCTAAGCAATGTCAACTTCAAGTCCAATCATTTAACAAGTTCCTCAAATTATGAAAGGAAATAATTGGGATTCTGCAAAAACAAATATCAATAATAAAAGTGAGGAGATGAAGAAGAAATAATAAACAAGTAAAATATGCATGAAACAAAACAATAACAGTGGACGCATATATGAAACAGAAGAAGAAGGATGATAGCTGGTGAAAATCTGAAGAAGAAGAAGAGTAATGAAACCCTATTGGGTTGTCAAACAAAATTTAAAAAAAAAAATTATAAGTACTTACAGGGTCGGATCTACGGGTCGACGGATTCAAATTGTTGAACCCATTACTCGAACTAAATATAAGTGAGTTTCAACGAGTTGAATCGGGTGAAACCCGAAAGTGATCGGATACGGGTAAAAATCGGATTGAAGTAGGTAATCGGGTTGACGGATCGACCTGCGTAGTAAATAGATCACAATTTATTTACCTTTAGTTTGTAATTCTAAAATCTAAAATAAATTAGGTGATGCTACGTATGGGTCACGTGATTCCATGTCTTGACTAAAATTAGAGTTGCCACCAACCAAAACTTGCAGCTTGCTGTCATGATTCAATAATTAATTAAAATTAAAATAACCATACTTCTATTAATAGTTAGGATTAGCATAGATAAGTTGTTCTAATGTGCAACAACATTAAATGTCCTTTCTATAACCAACATTTAGTTGATCTGAGTAATAATATATTCATGCACTTTAAGCAAATGGTAAAAAGTTTGATTTCTAATTTTTGCAAATAGAAAAAATATAGTTGAGAAAAGAGAATCACCTTATTGTTCAACAAGTTCTCCAACAAAAATTAATTTGTGCTAAACGATGGTGGATAATTCATACTTATATCATGATTATCAAAAATTGTTTCTCTCAATAATATTAAATGTCTATTTCCCCTTATTACTACTTGCAAATATCCCTTCTTTATAATATTAAATGTCAATTTTTCTTTTATTTTATTTTTATCTTTCAGTCTTTAACCATTTGATTTTCAAAAAGAAAAAGATTCTAATAATTTGAAATTTAGTCAAGAGGTAAATAAAGTCGATATGATTATTATTTTGGCTAGAATTTAACCTTAGATTCTCTCAAATGATTAGTTATTAGTTAAAGAAATTTTAGTCGAGATAGAATAACTCACCTCCTAAATCTCTTCAGATAAGTTTTACGATAGATCATATTTATAAGTGTTCTACTGTAAATTAATATTTAAAAATTATTGAAAATTCTAATAATAGTAGAAAATACTCTTCAAAATTAATAGTTCATAAGACTCATTGTCTATATAAACAGGACATTGACCTCTTAATGTGAAATTAATATGAGATACATAATTATTTTATTTTATTTTATTGACTCTGTATCATTTAAAACACTACTTTCTAAGAAATTTTAAATACCAACGAATGATAAGCGGTAAGTTATCAATAATCACCCAATAAAAAATTAAAAATACATATGTCACTTTTTATTTATTTTTTCTTCTTTTACTTATAAAAGCTGGTTTTTTGGTCACGGGGTGCAAATGCAATGTAAAAACCTCCACTGTACTACTACTAGTTTAAAATAACTGTTTCTCATATGGAGCTGCAAGCAACGCCAACCGTGACTTAACTCCTCCTGCAAAACAGATTCATAATTCATTCTTATACTTTTTTTTTACTTTACAAAGAATCATTCCCATTATAACCATTTTTTTCCAACTTTTAATACCCGTGCTTCTACTTTTCCTTACATCAATTCAATTGTTCATCCGTGAGTTCTTCTTTCTCTCTATTTATTTACCTTTCCCGAGCTAAAGACAACATGTATCCTGTCAATACTCTCTATTTATTCTCTTTTTTTTCTCTCTCTCTCCCCTGCACAAATTCTCATTGGTATCATGTATATGTATAATGTATAATTTTTATTACTTTTCATGTTTCTTAATATTTTTCTTTCCTTTCACGAGATGTTATTAAGCGTGACTTTCTTGTAATCTTGTCTGCATTTCAAATTCCAAATTTCTTTGTTTTCTAGTGCCTATATATATCCTCAATCACATGTCTATGTTGTTTTTATTTAACTATGAAGTATAAACCCTCATTTTTGTGTATTTTATCTTCAATTACTATCTCTTAAACTTTACTGAATTTTGGACCCTGTCTTTCTCATTTCCTTCAATTGCTAACTCCAAACCAAACTCTTCCAAAAAAAAAAATTAAAATTTGGTTCTTTCTCTATTTCTTAGCTTCCAATTCATTTCACTTCAGTTATAAATTTCTAGGTTGGCTTCCAAAAATATTCATTTTAGTTCTGCTTTAATTCTGGTGAGTAATGTATACTGTTAAGTTTTGCTTATAGATTGAGGTTTCTATTTTTGATTATATTTGTGTTTTTTTATTTTGAAATTCACAGAAAAATGGAGGCTTTTGTGTATATGATTCTGGTTCTTATGTTTTGTGGTCATGCTACTAGCAAAGAATGCACAAACATTCCGACGCAATCGCATACGTTTCGATACGAGCTTTTGACATCAAAGAATGAGACATGGAAGGAAGAGGTGATGACTCATTATCATTTGACACCAACTGATGAATCAGCTTGGGCAGATTTGTTACCAAGGAAGTTCTTATCAGAACAACACCAACATGATTGGACTGTTATGTATAGGAAAATTAAGAATTTGGGTGTGTTTAAGCCACCTGTAGGATTTCTCAAAGAAGTGCCTCTTGGGGATGTGAAGTTAATGGAAGGTTCCATTCATGCTAAGGCACAAGAAACTAATTTGGAGTATTTGTTGATGTTAGATGTTGATAGCTTGATTTGGAGCTTTAGGAAAACAGCTGGTTTAGATACTCCCGGGACACCTTATGGAGGATGGGAGGGTCCAGATATTGAACTCCGAGGTCATTTTGTTGGTTAGTTTTTTATTTCATTGATCTCACCTCTTTATTTTTTTTTATTGGCAATCAAGTTCTTTAGTTTTCTTCCTGATGAATTATTGGTTGCAAGGGAATAAGGAGAAAAGTTTTGAAACACAACGTGAGCATCATAACTAGGTACTCCCTCTCGTCTTATTTATAAACAAAAGTATGTAAAAGAAAGTTGATGTATTTAGTCCAATTTAGAATTCATCCAAATATATAAACTTTCTTTTATCTATTTTTATTTATAAATAAGGCCATATGAGGTATTTTCTTATAACCAGATATTAGACGTTACAATGTTGCATTAAATCATAGTTTAAATTATGTAACCATGTAATTTTTTAATTAATTATTTCAAAGATTCAAGAGAGCAAAGCTCAATAAGTGAATCTTTCTTGTAAAGCTTTTTCCACTTTTCTTTTTTTACAAGGAAAAACTCATATCATTTCATTAATAATTATGTGCTGGATACAATCACGTATATAGTAAAAATATGGAAGCAAGAGGTAAAGATGTGGTTACTCCCGCTAAAGCATGAGCTACTCCATTAACATGCCTCCTAATGAACTCAACCTTAAGAGTTAAAAAACAAAGAGAATATTCCAGCCTTTAGAAGATTAAAAAATTGCAGCTATATATAAAAAGAATATTCCATTTTTTATGTTTTACTACCTACACCGTCCCCCAAACAGGAACAATTGTTCCAAGCTTTTGGAAAGCTCATGAAGAATTCTTTGGAATCCATGTATTATAACTTGTTGTCCTGAATTCAACTTGCTTAGTTTGAAGTCAGTTCATAACTTCTGAAATATCTCTGTCACGGATGTATAGACACTACTACACAAAAAAATGCATGTTCTGTTCTGTTCTGTTATTTCACAAGGACATTACTCCTGGCTGCAACTTTCAGCTTCTGCAATTCATTTTTGAAGGTTAATTTATAACTGCTTGTTTTTGACAATGTGAAGGGCATTACTTGAGTGCATCAGCTCTAATGTGGGCGAGCACAAAGAATGATACCCTAAAGGGGAAAATGTCTGCTCTAGTTGCCGGTCTATCTGCCTGTCAGGAGAAAATTGGAACAGGATATCTCTCGGCATTTCCACCTGAGTTTTTCGACCGATACGAAGCTATTCAACCTGTGTGGGCTCCCTATTACACAATTCACAAGGTATAATAAGAAAAACTAGATTTTGTTTATAAAAAGTGCTTTTAGCCTTAGTATTGTGGGATCTAAATTATTCAACTTTGACAGATCTTGGCTGGCCTGTTGGATCAATATACTGTAGCTGGAAACCCTCAAGCTCTCAAAATGGTGACATGGATGGTTGATTACTTTTACAACCGAGTGGTGAATGTAATATCAAAGTACACTCTAAATAGACACTATCAATCACTGAATGAGGAAACTGGAGGAATGAATGATATACTTTACAGATTATATAGCATAACGGTAGGTTAAATACTAGTTCATGTCGTTTCTTTAACTCTCTTGTTGCTTCACATGTTTATAAATAATTTTCTCTAGTTGTTGACTATGTTGCTTTAAGTATAGAAATTAACATATATGATTTCTAATCAATAGTTGATGGAGCGTGCCATTCTTAAAACAGCTTTGGTGATTATAGCACATGCACCTAGTTATTTCTGTAAACTTCAATTCTGAAGTAAATCTATCATGTTATACTATATATGCAGGGGGATTCAAAGCATCTATTGTTGGCGCACCTTTTCGACAAGCCATGCTTTTTAGGGGTGCTTGCATTACAGGTAACTCATAACAAATTTTGCCGTGACATAATTCTATGTAATCCACATTGTCTTATTTAGTTTTGAATGTAAATTTCAAGAGGTTGCAGCTGTTCTTCAAATTAATTTCACACTTGTTATAACTAATGTTATACCAGAAAGTTTACATGTAAAATTTAATTATAGCCTTATTTCAACTTCTACTTTTATGACAAACAGATCATGTAAGGAGGAAAATTCAGACATTCAATGTATCCTCATTTTATGTATATAATAATTTTCCTCTACTTGAATATCATTTATAATATCGTTGTTCTCACCTCCAAATGAAACAATTAAGCATTTGGATGTTGAACTCATGCATTTGTATTTTGTATTCTAGTTCAGAAATTGTATTTAATTTTATGACCGGTTCCAAAGACTATTTTTTAAATTCTCTTTTTTCATGTAGGCTAATGACATAGCTGATTTTCATGCTAATACACATATCCCAGTTGTTGTTGGATCTCAAATGCGGTATGAAGTCACGGGTGATCCACTTTATAAGGTGGGTTCTTTATGCACATTTTAGATTACTGATATACAATTATATATTTCATTAACCCAATTATAACTTTCCATATCCCATGCCTTTCAATTTTGTAATATTTGTTCATGTGTTTTGGTGTCTTATTAGGAAATTGGGACATTCTTTATGGATATTGTAAACTCTTCTCACAGCTATGCAACTGGAGGGACATCAGTCAATGAGTTCTGGTATTAAGATGTCAGCATTTTTAGTTTCAGCTTTTTTTCATATATGCATTTAAAATTATCCAAGGATTTTTTTCTTTCTAAAAGGGCATCAAGTAGAAAGTCTCTGTTCCTTCGTTCTTTTTTTAATTAATCAGTTCTAGATTTCTTTCTGAAGTCCTTTACTTCAATTTTTTTGCAGGAGTAATCCAAAGCGAATAGCAGACAACCTAAAATCAACAGAGAATGAAGAATCATGCACAACTTATAATATGTTGAAGGTACAAACAACCAATCACTCATCATTCTATTAGTTCATCATGTATATCACAAGGTGATTCATTTTGTATTATGTTTATGGAAATAGCTTATGATATGTCCATAAACTGTTTTCAGCTTATTTATATAAGCTCTCTAGGATAGCTTATATAGTTTAAATGGAAACAGTTTGATTTTATTTTATCTTTTGTAATAGAAATATCTTAATACACAAGCCCTAATATATATGATGAGTGCTTATATGCGCTTAAACAGGCCTTAATATTCAAGGATGGTTCTTAATTTACTTTTGTTTAAGTATTTAGTTATGTTGCAATATAATGCTTCTATTATCTTAGAACCAAAAACCAAATGATTTCAGGTTTCCCGGCACCTGTTCAGATGGACCAAAGAAGTCTCTTATGCAGATTATTACGAACGCGCCTTAACGAATGGTGTACTCAGCATTCAAAGAGGAACAGACCCTGGAGTGATGATTTATATGCTTCCACTAGGTGTTGGGGTTTCCAAAGCTAAAACTGGACATAGTTGGGGAGCACCATATAACGCTTTCTGGTGCTGCTATGGAACAGGTGGAAATTTATTTTGGTTATTTACTCTTTCTTTAAAATGCATCAAAGTGCATTATATTCTTTTTAAACTCCTCTATTCTCTTACCAGTCTTATGCTCTCAATTTATTTCTCTTGATCATTAGGAATTGAATCATTCTCAAAGCTGGGAGGTTCTATCTATTTTGAAGAGGAAGGGAATGATCCTAGTCTATACATCATTCAATACATATCAAGCTCATTTAATTGGAAATCTGGGAATATTTTGCTCACTCAGACAGTTGTTCCAGCTGCTTCGTCGGATCCTTACCTACGAGTTACATTTACCTTTTCTCCTATTGAGGTACCTATTGCATTGTCTTATGACATCTCATTTAACTACAAATTAATCTTCTGATGATAGGTATTGGACTTTTGAGGTTATAAATTTATAAAGCCACGTTTTTAGCCTCTTATTTAAGAAACCAACAAGACATGTATGTAGTAGAAGATCCTCTATTTTTTCCTTCTACAACTCATCATTTCAAAACTTGATTTCTTCAGAAAACTGGAACTTTGTCAACATTGAACTTTCGACTACCATCTTGGACTCACGCCGATGGTGCCAAGATGATATTGAATACTGAAACTTTATCTCTGCCAGCTCCAGGTATGTATCTGTCTATACTTTCCTTAATATTATTGAAAATCATAGATTCCGAAAAAAAACATCTAATTACAGGCATATGCGCACGCACACGCACACTATCATACACATTAGTAAATATACATATTTGTGTAATTTATAACGAATAATTAACACTTGAAACATGAAAGTAATATTTTATCATATGGACCTCTAGGGAACTTTGTGTCAATCACACGACAGTGGAGCGCCGCTGACAATCTGACACTTCAGTTGCCTCTTACCATCAGAACCGAGGCGATAAAAGGTAGTTTCTCAAGAAAACCAATGAAAGAATGTGTTGATTCTCATTACCCTTCCTTTAGAGTATACAGATTTTTTTCATGTAACAATGTGTTCACACAACTGATATTGTGTCTTGTCTTCAAATTAAATTCAGATGACAGACCTGAATATGCATCAGTTCAAGCAATTCTTTACGGGCCATATCTTCTTGCCGGTCATACTGCCAGCAATTGGGACATTAAAGCTGGGAATAATACACCTCTTGCAGACTGGATTACTCCAATTCCTTCCAGTTACAATAGTCAATTAGTTTCATTTTCTCAAGACAATGAAAATTCAACTTTTGTTATAACAAACTCAAATCAATCACTTACAATGCAAAACTTACCCGAACCTGGCACTGATTTAGCTCTTTATGCTACCTTTAGACTTGTCCAAAAAGACAGTCTTGGTAAATTAGTGGTGTTAGAACCATTTGATCTTCCTGGAATGTTTGTAACTCACCAAGGAGCAGACCAACCTCTTAACATTGTAGATTCTTCCCATGGTGACCCTGCTGTTTTTCTAGTGGAACCGGGATTGGATGGACGAAACGAAACCATATCTTTAGAATCACAAAGCAATAGAAAGTGTTACCTGCATAGTGGTATGAACTCTGGTACAGGTCTTAAGCTCAGGTGCATGCCTGATTCTGAAGCTAGTTTTAACCAAGCAGCAAGTTTTGTTGCTGAGAAAGGATTAAGACAATACGATCCTATCAGTTTTGTGGCTAAAGGTGCAAAACAGAATTTTCTTTTAGAGCCATTGTTCAACTTCAGAGATGAGCACTATACAGTTTATTTCAACATCCAAGATTGATACAAATTTTGTATTCTATTGGTTTGAAAGAAACAATGTATGTAAGAAACAAAGGTTCTAATGATGCAAATTTAATGTAAAAAGATCAGCCAATGAATTTCTTGTGATTAGTGCTCTAGCCTTTAATCAAAGTGGTACTCAATATCAACCGAATTTCTTCCTTGAATTTTGATACGCATGCTAGCTTGGGCTTAATGAGTCACTATAACTTTATTTTTTTAAAAATACTTTTTTTTTCCTATTTTAAAAATGCTAATGTGTACCTCCATCCTTAATTATAAGACTCCTTTAGTACATTTACTTGTTTCTAAATATAAGACCCTTTGCAAATTTTTAGATACATTTATAACTCTTTCCAAATATATCCTTCATTAATACTACCAAATTAGCTTCTGATTGTGTAATATGCAATTGCATATCATCACCCAATGATTCTTGGAGTGCAGGACTTGGGGTAGCTTATTCTTGTGTCGTTGTAGGACCCATTAGCAAGTACCTCTTTATCCCTTTGGAAGTATGTTAATTATTATCAATACAAATCAAATTGGCAAAACATGATCTGGAACGAAGGGAATGGGTGAAACATTATTGTTTTTTTGTATTAAACGTGAGAGTTGTTATATTGTGTAAAAAAATTATATATAGTGGTTCTCTGTCCCAAGTAATGTGAGACCTATACAATGCCTTCTACACTTGATGTTCTTGGTATCTTTTATTCTTCCCCATCACATTCTTTTTGTTCTTTTCTGTTTCTTATGCGACTCAAGTCAAATTAGTATATTTAAGCTGACTTTTAAAACCAATATTCTCCCACTAAATAAATATTTTTAGAGGATATCAAACTAAATAAACTTAACTCGTTCAAATGTTAAAATTCAAATTTTTTATGAAAGAAATTTAGGAGTAGGGGGTGGTACTTAAAATTCAATATTTGACTCATAAGTTGGATGTAATAAATATAAATGTCACATGTGAAATAAAAAAACTACTACTCATATATATTGTAAGTATCAAATATTTACTTTAAATCAAGTTCTAAAGTCATTCTTTAGTATACATGTTAATAATCACTTGTTATCTTCATAATACATTTCAGTATATAATAAAAAAAAATCCTCTATCCAATATTGATAATATTGTATGTTTGAAACTTGAAAGACACACGAGCAAAGGAGAGGAAGCTGAACTGAAAGGAAACTTCTCTTTCTTAAAACACGCAATAATAATATGGGTTTATCCAAATCCAACCCGTTTATTCACGCTTATGTATACCACCATGAGTGCAGGGCTTAAGCGGCTTGCCACAAAGGCGTGCATTATGTTGAAACGAAGCCGGCTGAAGATGGCTTAAAGAAGAAGCAACCGGAATCCTCCCAAAAAGACGGTTATGACTAAAATCCACGTGGCCAATATAAGTTGCTAACACCATAGACTTAGGAATTAAACCAATCAAATTATTTCGTGACAAATCAAGGTTTATAAAATACGAAATTTCACTAAACACATCCGGTATATTTCCCCTCAAACCATTTCTACTTAAATCCAAATGACTCATTCTTGAACCCAATAAACTCTTCGGAATCCTCCCCGTCAAATTGTTATACTTCAGATTCAAATAATCCAGAACCGGCATTTGACCCAACGAAAACGGAATCGAACCGGATAAACGGTTCAACGACAGGTCCAAGTCAGCCAAACCGTAAATATTTGAAATCGACCGTGGAATTCGACCGTTTATCCGGTTGTGACTTAGGAAAAGCCGGTTCAGTTTTTTAAGGCGGCCAATGTTTCCAGGAATGGGGCCCTCTATTGCGTTATTGCGGAGATCCAGTAGCATTAAGTTGGAGAGGTTTATAACCGTCGTTGGGATTTTTCCTGAGATGTGATTGTCTGCGAGGTTGAGTACAGTAAGCTCGGTGAGGCTCCCAATGTTGTAGGGAATCTTACCAGTGATAAAGTTTCCGGAGAGATCTATGATTTGGAGAAAACGGAGGGTTGTGATGCATTCAGGTATATTTCCCGAAATGCCCTTCCAGTCTGAGATGGTAATGCTGGAGAGTTGTGTGAGGTTGCAAATTGATGAGGAGATGTGTCCAGTCATGTATCCAGTTTTTGATGTTTTTAAGCGGCGGTGATTGTCGCCTACGGTGAGGCCGGGGAGAGTAATTTCCGCGACACTGCGTGTGGTGGGGTCGCAGGTGATGCCGTACCAACTGTAGCAACAGTTGGTGCCTCTCCATGAATGGAACATACCGAAGTTGGGTTCGCTGAGAGATGATTTGATGGACATGAGTGATGCCCATTCAGAAGGAGGGCACGAGTCAACTGGTGAGATAGTAATAAGAGCTTCTAAGGTTAGTACCAGTAATGTCGTTGCAAAAAAAGCTCTAGCACTATGCATTGTTATTATTTGGTTTATTATTTCACGTGTTTGCATGTAGATTGTAGTGAATGTGTAATTATGCATACATGTCACTTACTATTTATACTATGGGAACTAGCAAAAGGTTAGTGTGCCTAGTATTTGGATACCCGATTTATAAAAAAAAAATTATTAATATACTATATTTTGAAAATTATATATCAAATTATCTTTTTATTGATTTAATTAAAAGTAGCTATTTGCAAATACAACTTTTTTAAATAAATCTGAGTTTGCAAAAGGCGATTTAGTGCAATTAAAGAAAAAAAAAACAAAAAAAAAACAAATCATTAAGAAAGTCGTCATTGCAAACTCAAGCTTCCTTAAAGAAGCCGTCTTTGCAAATGGCGACTTTTACCTAAGTAAAAGAAAAATAGTTTTGTATATAATTTTCAAAAGAGAGTATATTGATAATTGTTTTTTAAAATTGGGTTACTAAAAAAAAACGTAGTATTTGACATGTTATAGTTTATTTTAAAAATGATCATTTAAAAAAAATTTGGAGTTTTTGTTTATTTATTAAAAATTTAAAAGAAAATCAAAATTTAAAAAATAATCTAAAAATTGATTGAAATGAGAAAATGTTTTGAGTTGTTTCTTATGAATATTACTTTTTGATAGATGATTTTTTTAAAAGAAATTTATGATAAAAAACACAAAATAACTCTTATTTTCTTAAAAGAACATCTAAGTTATCAAAACTTCAAAATTATTATAAAATTATAAGATGTAATAAACAAAAGAAGACAATTACTAACTTAACTACCATACTTACATTTTGTATATACAAAAATTGTAATAATCGGATCTGTAATATAGAGATTATAATATATTAGTTTTGATGATTTTCTCGGGAAGCAATGCATGGTAACAAAAGAAAAATACTTAAGTGATGACAAAATTTTGGACACAAGATTTTTGAATACACACATAAAAATACATATAATTTAATTATTTGAAAAATACATGTTATTTAATTCTTTTCTTCTATGTTTTTATGTTTTGTGAGTATGTCTGAATTTTGTGACTAGAGAAGATTTTCTTGTAACAAGAAAGGAATTTTGTAAACGCCGGTTTGGTTAAAGTGAGGGTTCGGGGTGGGGCCAGCTAATAAGGTGAATCGTAAGAGCATTTTTGCATGTGGTGAATGGATGAAAATTTGCTTAATTAGAATGGGATGTGATGAGGAGAAAGATAGAAGTAAGTGTGTTGCTTATTACACCAAACATTTTTCAAAAAGAAATAAGAGCTTGCACTTTGACGCTTTAAAG
Source organism: Cicer yamashitae (assembly GCA_037974755.1). Taxonomy (NCBI): domain Eukaryota; kingdom Viridiplantae; phylum Streptophyta; class Magnoliopsida; order Fabales; family Fabaceae; genus Cicer; species Cicer yamashitae. The sequence continues at coordinate 50,689,892 of JBBPBQ010020323.1, forward strand.
CAGTTTTCTTTTTAAAGTGAAAGTATAACTATGGTTAAATATCACATCGTGGCTAAAGAGGCAAGGCAAGCTTTAAGTTTCTCGTGTGGATGCTGCTTCTTTCTCACCTTGATCTGAAAAGGGATACTAAACACACTTTAAAGACTCCAAGAGGATCAGTGCAAATATTTTACATCTCACTGCTGGTTCATTCTACCTAGAATAATATTAGTAGCCTTCAAAGCAATACGAGCCTATCTTCTCTATCAAGCAACATGTGTTTCAAATCGTTAACCAAATTTTAAAGGTAAATTCTTAGTTAGCTTGAAGTTTGTTGGGTACTAATACCTCAAGACAAAATTTATTCAAAATTAAATTAAATTAAAAAAAAATAACATTACATCAAATGATGATATCTATCACACTCAATAAAATTTTGGAGTATGGAAGTTTTCACCAATTTTAAAATGAGTAAGGGGAAGAGACTAGGCTTTGTTTTATGCCTTCCAAAAATAACACATTTGTTATATCATTGATAGCTTCGTTTTTGTAAAAAAAAACATTAAATCTTAAATGGTTTAGGCCACTTTTTAAAACCTATTTGGCATCTCATTGTTGGACTATTAAACTAATTTATTTAAGAACTAATAATTAGACAATTATAATGAAAAAAATACGAATAAGCGAAAATGTAAATTTACAATGTCTGTATACTTAAGTTGAAATTATCTACTATTTATGTCAGTAATTTATTTATTTAATTACTTTGTCTATTTTATTTAAAACGTTATTTTAAACTTGAAACAATTTTTTTACTTGATTATATTTGTCTATAAAATGGTGCAATCTTAAAATAAAATTAGGCCTAAAAAAATTATGAGTAAATTACCAAATTGTCTCTTGAAATTGTAGGGTTCGAACATTTATCACCTTGAATTTTGGAAATATACAAATAGCACCCTGAAATTGAAAGATGTCGGACAATATAGTTCATCCATTAGTTTGTTCAGTTAATGAGGTTGATGTGAACGTTAACTACTTACATGGCGAGCTCAGCTATTAGCTAATTCTTTCTCGCGTAAGAGATAAGTTAATTTGCCCGATTTTGAAGACAAAATTGTAACTCATTTTTTAAAAAAAAAAAACGGAAACTTTGTCGTCATTGTAATGGTAACATTTTCATCTATATAATCATTTTTGTTATTCTTCCATTAGTTCATATCTTATTATAAAAGCCTTTATTTATATAATTCATTCTTCTTCCTCCATCGGTGAAAACTTGAATCCGGTGACTCTTAAATGTCATTATCAAAGAATAGTTGTTGTCAGAGTTATTGCAACTAAAAAGAACTTTTGAAGAGAATTCTTTTCATGCCCCTTCTTCAATTTCTCTAATTTTTTTTCGGATGATATATATAACTGTAATTTTTTATATGGATTGATGAAAATAAGGAACTTGGTTTGCTTAATGGAAAACAAACCAAGATCTGTCAAAGGCAGAGCTGATGGGCAAGGTTGACAGTTTAGTAAAAAAATCATCAACTAAGAACAATGGAGCTAATAATGTTTGAAAAGCAAGAATCATCGACAAACTAGTCTCATTATCTAAGGACCATGGAAGTGAGAGTTGTGGAAGACAAGATTAAGGATAAACTTGAGTCATTAAGGAATGAAATCAAAATATTAAAGTATTTTTGGGCAATATTGTTTATATTTTATATTTTGAAACCATTGTTATTGGAGGCATTAGAAAACCCAATTCAGATTCAAAAGAAGAGAAAAATGCACTAAAGGCCTACAGAAGATGTTGTGTGCTTAAAGCGTACCCGAGGCGCATTTCCACAATTAGGCACTGAAGCCTCTGTCGTTCCGCGCCTGAAGCTTGAATGTGTTTATTTAACATTGTCGCTGGGAAATATAAAGTATTTAATTTGGTATATGAAATTTATAAGCAAATAGGTCTCTAAAAGATTACAATTACAAGCAAAATAATCCTTATGATATTCTTTTTTTTAAAAAAAAAAACTAAATACAAAATACATTTAAACTCGTTTGACTCAAAATAAATGTCAATTAATAAATAATAAATGTCAATTAAATCATCCAAAATATATCGTAACATCATCTAACTAAGTGTCAAATACATCATCTAAATGATTCCAAAATAGAGATTAATAAGTAATAAGTGTCAATTACATCATCCAAAATATAGCAAGACAAAAAACATGATTCGAAATATTTCATTTTTCAATTGTTTCATTCTTCAAATGTTCACTCATATGTTTACTATTGTGAATTTGGAAGTCGCATCCCTAGATTAGGAATGAAATACATTAAATTTAGTTCATTTGTTCTTTAGCTAGACTTAGAAAATGACACTTTAATGACTGTTGATCCAGGAGTTAGTCTTGTCATTGGTGGTGGTGTTCTAATGGATAGAGGTGGTGGTGCATTCATGAATGTTGGTGTAGGTCCTCCAATGGGTGGTGTGTTGAGAAATCAAGAGATATATTTGAAAATAATTTTAAAATCATTCTCAAGAGTGAAAATTACTCATTGTCATGGATCACGCACACACAATATTTCACAAGAGATTTATGTGCTTACCTCTTAAAGTGACGAGAATGACAAATTATCAACATCACGATATGATAATGTCTCTATTCAGTTCATGTGAACGGTTGTTTCGGAATGCGTCGGTGCTATCTGACTTACTTTCATAGTGGACCTTGTACCCTACAAACTAAATTCATTTTATTTAATTAAATTATTAATCAATTAAATCATTATTTAATAAAATAATTTTTTAATTAATTTTTTACTTTTCGATTTAACCGTTGTACCGTATGACTTATAGACTCTCTCTTAATTGACAATAACATAAAATGTTAAAATAATATAAAATATTAAATTAATATTAAAAATTATAAACAATGAGTGACATCTAGCAATGCATCATTGCTACCCATTTAATGAGCAAATCGGTGATACGATTTTAATCTTATCGTGACCACTATTTAGTGTGCAGTAATTTTCCGTTCATCCAAATATCTTAATTGAACATAAGGCCTAAAAAGTGTCATCCTTCTTAAGTCCAATAGTTTTTCACGATTCTCGAGTATACGTGCAATTACTAATGTATCCAATATCATATACTGGTCTATTCAATTACAAGTCCCAATTTTTGTATAGTATATCTTGACATTTATAATATTGCATTGATATTCTTAATTTTATATGCTGACCACTCTAAAATTTTATATTTGCATGTTATGATGTGGCTGTAGTCTACCAAACGCCACCACCCACTACCAAATTTAGAGTCTTGATATTATGATTTACTGATTTACTGATTTTATGAGCTCAATTTATTTGATTCGAACAAGGCCTTCAAAAACATTCAAGACAAGATTATGGATAAAGTTGAGTCATTAAGGAATGAAGTCAAAATATGAAAGTATTTTTTTGGTAATATTGTTTATATTTTATATTTTGAACCATTGTTATTGGAGAGATTAGTTTGAATGGGTTTATGTAGTAGCACTTTTGCTGGGAAATATAAAGCATTTAACTTGGTATTTGAAAGTTATAAACAAATAGATCTCCAAAAGATTACAATTACAAGCAAATTAGCCCTTAAGATATTTTTTTTTTAAAAAAAAAAAAAAACTAAATACAAAATACATTTAAACTCGTTTGACTCAAAATAAATGTCAATTAATAAATAATAAATGTCAATTAAATCATCTAAAATACACCATAACATCATCTAAATAAGTTTCTAATACATAATCTAAATGATTCCAAAATAGATATTAATAAGTAATAACTGTCAATTACATTATCCAAAATATAGCAAGACAAAATACATGATTCAAAATATTTCATTTTTCAACTGCTTCATTCTTCAAATGTTCACTCATATGTTTACTATCGTGGATTAGGAGGTCGCATGCCTAAATTAGGAATGAAATATATTAAATTTAGTTCATTTGTTCTTTAGCTAGATTTAGAAAATGACACTTTAATGACTGGTGGTCCATGAGTTAGTCTTGTCATTGGTGGTGGTGTTCTAACTGATAGAGGTGGTGGTGCATTCATGAATGTTGGTGTAGGTCTTCCAATTGGTGTTGTGTTGAGAAATCAAGAGATATATTTTAAAATAATTTTTAAATCATTCTCAAGAGTGAAAAATACTCATTGTCATGGATCACGCACGCACAATATTTCAAATGGGATTTATGTGTTTACCTTTTAAAGCATCGAGAATGTCAAATCATCAACATCACGATATGATAATGTCTCTATTCAGTTCATGTGAACGATTGTCTCGAAATGCGTCGGTTTTACCTTTCGACTACAGCAAAAATGATTTTAGAGATAAATTAAAAGGAGACACAATATTATATATATATATAGTGCTCTTTTCTACCTTATTTTCATAGTGGAACTTGTACGCTACAAACTAAATTCATTTTATATAATTAAATTATTAATCAATTAAATCATTATTTAATAAAATAATTCTTTAATTAATTTTTTACTTTTCGATTTAACCGTTCTATCGTATGACTTATAGGTTCTCTCTTAATTGAAAATAATATAAAATATTAATTGAACATAAGGCATAAAAGTGTCATCTTTGTTAGGTCCAATAGTTTTTTCACGATTATTGAGTATACGTGCAATTACTAATGTATCCAATTTATATATATATATATATATATATATATATATATATATGCTCCTTTCTATCTTACTGTCATAGTGAACCTTTTACATTACAAGTCGAATTTATTTTATTTAAATAAATTATTAATGAATTAAATAGTTATTTGATAAAATAATTTTTTAATTAAATTTACTTTCGGATTTAACTGTTCCATCGTGTACCCTATAGGTTCTCACTTAATTGACAATAATATAAAATATTAAAATAATATGAAATATTAAATATTATAAATATTGAGTGTTATCTAGAAATGCATCATTGTTATCCAATTAATTAGAAAATCAGTGGTACAATTTTAACTTTATTGTGACCACTATTTACTGTGTAGTAAATTTCCTTTCATTCAAATGTCTTAATTGAACACAAGGAATAAAATGCGTCATCCTTATTAGGTTCAATAATTCGATTCCCGACTATACGTGCAATCACTGATGTACGCAACATCTTATATTGGTCAATTTTGACGTGGTCATACATATTTCACATATCACTCTATCTAGAATCCCAAGACACAACTCCTATTATGCAGGAGGGATGAATCATATCTATATCACTCACGTACTTCTACATGATTTATTGTAGACCTAATAACAATCGTTATGATTGTCCTATTACATATAATATTTAATGGCCTCAAAATATACAACTCTCCAAGTTGAGATTGTACAGACTTCAAGTCAAAGGATTACTCACTATGGTCACATGAGAATCATTAATGACACTTGCATAACTATTATGTAACGTTCTCATAACGGATCAATCTAGTACAAATATTACTCCTAATATTTATACTTATGTGAAGACTTGATATCTCATATCCATGACCAGTGAGATGTGATCATTATGCTTAATGGAGTATCACGATTATGTAACACTTAATATTCCACTACACAGACTAACTAGGACTTTATTTTGTTTTAAATAATTCCACATAATAAATTAAAACGTCTCATATTACTATATAAATAATAGTAAATGTCATGACACAAATAATAACCAAGGAAAAATTGTTCCTCTAGGGATAACTCTAACATGGTGATCTTATACCAAACTCATTAAGGTAAATAACTGGTTATCTAAGTCTATATATTTTAATCTGCAAAGATCATAATCAATATAAACAACTCTGTCCCTAAAATTGCTCACTTACTAGCAATTTGGTCTCGATAATCATATTAAAAGTTGCCATATAATTCTTGAGTTATCATTCATTTTTTCTAGTTCTTGATCCATCTCTTTGAACAGGTACCTCTTAGGACAACATTTGATCTTCATAAGTGGATCCAGATTGTGAAAATGGTATTTCAATTTGGCTTTGTCCTTCTTGTGCCTCAGTTAAGGGAAAAAGTTGGGGGGAAATCAAAAACGGGGGAAATGGGAAACAAAATTAGAGAAATTACCTTTGGAAAAGGACATTACAAGAATTATCTTCAAAATTTATTCTTAGTTGCAATAACTCTAACAACAACTTTTCTTTCACAATTACAGTTGAGAATCATCGAGTTCAAGCTTTCACCAATGCAGGAAGAAGAATAAGTGGTTTTTGAATCTTTCATTTTCTATAATTTGAACACCATGAAAGAGGAAGAAGAATAAATTATATAAATGAAGGTTCTTGGGAGAAGAAGATATATAATCATGGAAAAAATTGATTATATAGATGGAGATGTTACCGTTGCAATTATGACAAAGTTTTATTTTTTTATTCTAAATTGAGATTCAATTTCGTTTTCAAAATTGGGAAATTAGCCCCTCGTATTTCCAAAATCGAGAAAACTAGTCATTCTCTTACGTGACAATGCGTTGATTAACAGCTGGACTTGCCATGTAAGTGTCAACCTCGTTAACAGACCAAACTAACAAAGAGACTATATTGTCTGACGTCTTTCAATTTCATGGAGCAATTTGGCAATTTACTCAAAAAACTATTAATGTGCTTTAGTTATCACATTATGTTGAGCCGACTCTGACATGTGTGTGTATTTTGAACAAAATGTGTGAAAAAGTAACAGAGTACGTATGGAATCTAAAGCACCTATGTAGGAAAAATAACTTAAAAAATTAGTACAATTAAATAATTGTCGGCTTTTTGTGTAGGGTACATAACTCATTTTTCTCTAAAATACCTTTCACTTCCTTCAACTCTTACTAATTAGAACATCAAAGTGTTTGCATTCGATCCAACTCCAAGAGTCATCTAAGTTCCACTCTAGATCATTGACGTCATCAGTGGGAATCAAATTTGCGAGGGTCTCTTCCACGCACGAGGACTGCCATATCATTTAGCTCCTTAGCCTCGACTAGAGGCTAATGTTTTGGTTCACCAAAACAGTCTTGTGTAGCTTGAGAATCGAGGCTAAAGTAGTTTATAAACATTTACATTTCTCAACCTATCAATCCAATTTTTGACAATATAGGACAAAATCATGATAATTCATACAAGTTTTATCTCAAAACAATATTTATAATTAAAAATATAATCATTGGAAGTAGTTGATTTGAGCAATAAATGTAATATCTCATCTAGACTTGATGACAATTTGTTTTACAATATTAAAGACCGAACTTGATTTTGAGTTGTATGTCTTTTTAATATATTTCAAATGATATAAAGAACTTCTTAATATAGTTTTTCAAATGTTTTTTTATTTCATTTTAAAAAGACATTTACAATGTGTTCTACATCATCTTCAAACATTTTTAATACTTACACCTAAATTAATTTTTTTTAACAAATCTCAAGTGAAATTTATTTCATACAAAAATAAAATTATATAAAATTGATAATATATATGGGTGGAGATTCATTGACTCCAAGAGTAACGATGAGATGCTATATATGCTTAATAATTCAATACAAACGATGAATTTCACTAATTCAACTGTTGATTATTGACATAATATATTAATGATCAGACACACAAAATTTCATATAAATCCGAAATTTGTAACTATGTAATCTAGCTATCAATATTTATTTATATTTTTTAAAAGTTTATTATACATTCAATTGAAATTATTTGATAAAATATCAAATAGTTTTTAAAATTTTATAAAAATTTGTAGGGTTAATCTACTCAGTAAAAACTTTTGATTTTATAGTTGAATTAGTGAAATTCATCGTTTATATTGAATTATTAAGCAAAATAACTAATCATACAATTACTATTTGAATTAACGGATCATCACGTTCGATTCAGAAACGAACTAATGGTTTAGTATCTCATAAACGAATTTTTGCAATTGAGGTCGGAATACCAACTTATTCGAATTTTAAAAACACATATGCAAGAGCAAAAACCGCATCGACTCTCATGAAACCCTTCCTTCTCCTTAAATGCATCTGCAAACAGCTATTGTTAAACTTGTTTTCTCTGTCACTTCACATGTGTTGTCTACCATATCTCTTCTCCGTGCATCTCCTCCGCCATATATATGCGCTATCTAGATTAAAATATGATCATGTCATTAATTACAATTACAAATTTGATTGTTTTGCAAAGTCTTGAGATAGTAATGAATATGTCAGACATGCCTTTTTCAATTTTGAAACAAGTGTTTTGGTCAAACTTGAACCAATTTATTTTATGCATATATAATCTGTCGGATTTCACATTAATTACATTCAGAACACATGAGAGAAAACAACAAAACAGAAAATTTTAAACTGAGACGATCAAAGAAAATGATTGTTTGATATTACGGATCGAATCTAATTAATGCGATAGGTTCATTGGAAATTAAGAAATGTTAAACTGACGTGCATCGGTGCATGTGCATGCATGACGAAACCCAGCCTTCTACTGTATTTTATTATAAGCTAAACTACACTTTTCTATTTTTAGTTATTTTTAAATTTTATTTTAACCCCTAAAATCTTTTTATGTCATTTTTTGTTTCTTAATTAAGTCACAAATATTAGGTCCTGAAGTCTTTTATATTAGTTTTTCGTTTGAGTCGGTTAAATTTTTTTTCTTTTTATCTATTTAGATAAATAATCATCGAAATTTAATGTCAAACACGCACATAAAAATTGTTGACATAAAAGTTTGTAATCTAAAATAGAATGAAAAATATTATGATGTCAAAATATTTAACATTTATAATTTTAACGAATAAACTGGAATAAAAACAATTTAAGAGAGGAAAGTAAAATCTAAAACTATCTTAAGAGAACAAAATTAATTGTAATTTAGACATTTTTTTGGTACAAATTGTAAATTAGACTTTATTATACAACAAAATGAAAAATACATTAAAAAAAAGGGAAAAATTACGAACAACAAATCAGAAACATTGAGGAGAATCATTAATGAATTGTGCAAGCTTTGAGTGGCTTTCCACAAAGGCAATCATTGTACTCAAACGACGACGCATCAAGATGATCAAAGACTTGACCACTAGGAATTGGACCGCATAGATGATTATGGCTCAAATCCATGAAACCAATGTAAGAAACATTAGATATGGATTTAGGTATTGGACCCTTGAGGTTATTATATGAAAAATCAAGTGACGTAAAATAAGACTTAGCCCCAAATGCATCGGGTATATTACCCTCCAACATGTTATGGCTCAAGTCTAAGTCACTTATTCCCGAAACCAAAAAACTCTCTGCAATATTTCCCGAAAGCTTGTTCGTATCCAATTTAAGCGTTCCTAAAACTGACATTCGGCCCAATGACTCTGGAATTGGCCCATTTAATTGGTTTCGGGACAGGTCAAGATCTGAAAGACGGTAAAGTCGAGAAATTGAGCCCGGGATAAGCCCGCTTAACTTATTACCACTTAATAAGGCCCGGCCCAAATTCTGAAGCTTACCGAAGTTCATTGGGATGGATCCTGAGATCCGGTTGTTACGGAGGTCAAGATGAGTCAAACCGGTCACATTGCTCAACGATCGCGGGATATAGCCGGTGATGACGTTATCGGCGACACTTAAGCGACTCAGATGTCGGAGTTTTCCGATGTCGGAGGGAAGAGTGCCGGAGATTTGGTTTCCGGTGAGGTCAATGATTCGAAGAAAAGAAAGGGAGGTTATACAAGGGGGGATCTCGCCGGAGATTCCATTCCAATCGGTGATTGAAATGCTAGAGAGTTGAGTTAGTTTACAAATCTCCGGCGAAATGTGACCGGTCATGTAGCCAGGGGTGTGAGCTTTCTCGAAGGTGGTGTAGATAGAACCGGCGCGGAGGTTTATGTCGGCGACACGACCAGTGTTTTCGTCGCAGGAGACGCCGAACCAGTTGTGGCAGCAGTTTGTGCCGGTCCATGAGTTGAATACGCCGTCGTGAGGCTCACGGAGTGATGACCTGAAGGCTTGTAGAGCTGCGAGTTCTGATGGTTGGCATGAGTTGACGGTGGATGTAACGGCTAACAGTAACAGTGCCGTTAGTGGTGTTAACCAGAGTATGGCCATTGGGGTTAGTGGTTTTTGTTGAAGGGAGAGAGGAAATGTGAAAATGTGGAGACGCGTTGTGTGTGCATGCATGAAAGTATGGGATCTTCATGTGCTGATTTATAATGTTAAGTTTTCGGACAATTTTACCCTTTTCATAGTTCAATAAATAATGTCTCTCAAGATGTAGGATGGATGTACACCGATCATTTTCCATAAATAATTACTAGTTAGTTTAAGTCAACTACCATACACATAGCATTTTTTATTGATTATATCATTTCATATTAATGTCAAATTATTTGCTTATAATATGTATGTATACATGTGCAAAATACAAATATATGGATTAATATAAACTGTAATCCCCTCTCCTTTAATTACTATATATATTTTGAAATCAAATTCTCTTCATTGACATATATATAATTGAATAGTGAAATTTGGACTCTAATAAAAAAGTTGTGGATGTTATACCGAAGAAAAATGGGAATGAATTTTAACATGAAAAATTGATGGAAAAAGTTTAAGGGTGGAACTTGACATTAAAACTTTAGAAATCACTAAAAAAAATAGAGAATTCATTCCTCTCTCTTTTATCTATCTTTCAACTTAAACTTAGTCCATTTTCGATGTCACTGTGCCTCTCAATCTATATCTATCTCTCTATTTTTTTATTTCTATGTATGTATGTCTTTCAAGATCTAACTAAACGTTCTAATTAATTAATATTATATTGAAATTAATTTCAAAAAAGGGAGAAATTCTAAACATATATTTAATTTAAATCCAACAGCTCTGGAATGCATCATACCATCAACACACCATTAAAATGCTTAATTTATTTTTTTAGATTTTTCTTTTCAACTTTTAAATTTAAATATCCATAATTTTTTTACATCAATTTAATTCATCATTTTCTCTCTATATTTCTCTTTCTATCACTAGAATACACATAACCTCTTTTGATTACTTATTTCATATCATATTAATGTCAAATATAAATTATTTGCTTATAATAAGCATGTGTGCATGTGCAACATACATATATATATATATATATATATATATATATATAT
>JBBPBQ010020323.1:50701379-50720480 GCA_037974755.1 Cicer yamashitae
ATATATAAAAAGGTCACGGTACAATGTAGATCATTACTATATATATTTTTGAAAGTAGATTCTCTTCATTGACATATAAGAATAGTGAAATTTGGACTCTAATAAAAAAGTTGTGGATGTTATACTCAAATAAAGAATGTGGATGAAATTTTAAATAGAAAAAATTTAAGGGTGGAACTTGAAATTAAAACTTTAGACATCATTAAGAAAAATAGAGAAAATTTATTCCTCTCTCTTTTATCTATCTTGCAGTTTAGATTTAGTCCATTATTATCATCACTATGCCTCTCACTCTATGTCTATCTCTCTAATTTCTGTCTTTATGTATGTCTTTAAAGATGTAACTAAATGTTTTTTCTTTATATTCTTTCAGAAAAATGAAAAAATATACATATAGTGGGTTTTATTTTTCTAGTTTTTAGTAAAATTTACATTGAGAATGGACATTTCATTAATGATTATTTCACTGAAATTTGTAATAAAAAAATAGTATTATTTCCAAGGGACGCATCTAGAAATTTCTAGAAAAATGATGACTTTAAGGAAGTTTTATACCCAAATAAAATTTAACATGTGGATGTTATACCCAAATAAAAAATGTGGATGAAATTTTAACATGAAAAATTGATAGAAAATTTGTAAGTGGAATTTAAAATTAAAACTTTAGAAATCATTAAAAAAAATAGAGAGAATTCATTACTTTCTCTTTTATCCATCTTGCAGCTTAGATTTAGTCCATTATCGTCGTCGTTATGCCTCTCACTCTATGTTTATCTCCTTAATTTTTTGTCTATATGTATGTCTTTCAATATGTAACTAAACGTTTTTTCTTTATTTTTGTAAAAAAATAAAATATATATATATATATATATACACATCTAGTGGGTTTTATTTTCCTATTTTTTAGTAAAATTTACATTGAGGATCGATATTTCATTAATGATTATTGTCACTGAAATTATTAATTAAAAAAATAATACTCTATACAATGGACGCATCTAGAAATTTCTGGTAAAATAATAAACTTTATTATCATTGTATAAAAAATTTGAGATTACAATAAATATTCTGTTGTATATAAAAAAAAATTGAAGATTTAAATTAAAAAAATTAAATAAAAAAAAATTAAAGATAGATATCTAAAAATTATTATTGCTCTATATAGTATTCATATTTTGAAAGTGTTCTAGAAATTTTACACTAACAACACTATTAAAATACTCTCTCTCTCTCCCTGATATTAAATACATAAGAAAATTAAGTCAATAATGGTTAATAATTGGTATAAATTTCGACTAAATACAATAATTTTTGTTTATCCAATTGGTTAGTATTTTTTAAACCAACTCTGCCTTTATATCTGATCTTTGTATCTTTTTTTAACTATCATCTCTTCACCTAAAATTTGGTACCTTGTTCAAGTACACACTTTAATAAGAAACATAAAATAGAAGTAAAATAACAAAGTGGGACATATAATGATTTGACAGAATTCAAAAATGCAATAAATAAATACCTTAACAATGGGGAAACCACAACTAGTTCAACTTTTCTAGAAAGTCCAATAGCCTTCAAATGCTTTTGGAGATTTTCAACCTGTCTGAGACTCAAGTTACAAGCATGTCACCATGACAATTAAAGAACATAAAAATTGAGCAGAAAAAACTAGCTAGAGATAGAAATAAATTGAGCATACTCAAGTTAATATCGGCAGCTTACTACTTATGAGAAATCAAATTATCATTAACAGAATAATACTAATACTAATCCCTAGAACAATATTATCTCTACCATTATGATCACTTCAAAGAGATATTCCACAATACCAAAACACATCCAGAAATACTTGACAACATGAAATTCAAAAAAGTTGACTGACAATTACCTACTTCCAGCTAAGAGGGGTTAGGTTTGCATCAAAAAGATCATTAGATAGGTAAGCCTAACCTATAAACTTGTGCTTTTAATAAGTCTTCCTAACTCAGTCTTAATTTTGTGTCACCTAGAATCAAATTTAATTTTTAGAGTAAACTAGAAACCATCAATTCATTCATATCAAGATGATTACAGAGTTAATTTTAGGATAATTTAACATTTGTACACAATTATGAACTAATACGAAATATTCTTTCAATTCTATATGCATTGTATGTTCAATGAATGTTTACCACTTTGTCTTTATTTATAACTCATGACCATGCATTTGACAGTTACATATCAATCACAATTATGAAGTAATCCGAAATATTCATTTAATTCTATATGCATTGTATGTTCAATGAATGTTTCCCACTGTCTTTATTTATAACTCATGACCATGCATCAAGTTAATCGCTTCTTTCTATGCTAATAGATGTGAGATAATGCCTCATTCTCATAAAATTAATCAACCATAATCAACTCATCATATCATTACACATATCAAAAGAGATTTATCACTTCTAAACATGTGATATCATCCCTTGTTTCCAACCAAACATACCCAAGTTAAACTTTAACAGAGATTCATTCCTTCATGACCTATCAATATGAAGCATTAACATGATTAATAACTATGTCATTCATAAAATTTGTACTGAAACTAAGAATTTCAATCACAATCAAAATCATACTTAAATGAATAGTCAACACTTATCTCACTTTTCACCCATATGCATGCAATGCAAAAATAAAAGTCCATCCCTTTAATAAATCTCAAGCTCAACAGTACCACAGAGTTCAAAGACACAATCTCACATCACATGCATTTGACCCTTATTCAACAATCTCCAAAATACATGTACTCAAAACTGATTAGCATAATTTTTGATACTGTGTTGAGACAGAGCAAAGATGCAAAATACATACCAAAAAGTGTTGCAAGTCAAGAAGGAAAACCCTAATCGATGATGCACAAGATTCCTTCCTAATCAATGTTGCCCAAAGTTTTTCCCCTTTCTCAACTAGGGAGGAGGTTGAGGGATATAGTAAAGAGGAAGAAAGGCTTACGCGAGAGAGGGTTCTGGGACAGAAAGAGTTACGCGAAAGAGGGTTACGCGAGAGGAAGAAAAAGTTACACTCTTCAATTTCGCGCAAGAGAAGGAAGTTGCTAAAGTGCGGTAAAATGAAATATTTGGGACAATTTCGCTATTCAGTATTACATAATAGAGAACGATTTTTGCATTCAAGAAAGGTGTTGGCTACGAGAACGGTTACTAAATGTTGCGTAAATATATTAATAAACAACGAGAACGGTTTTTAAGTGTTGTTGTAGAAATTATAAAATTTAATGTTCTACTGCAACAAAATATAAAAATTGTTGTCTATTTAACTCTACGAGAATGGTTTTTTTACCATAGAAAATTAGGCGTTGTCGTAGCACCAAAATGTTGTAGTGCAACTTTCTCTTATATTTATGACCAAAAAGTTTATTTTTATATGCATGTTATTCGACAACTATTCAAAAAGTCATCTTCATACAATTGCATAGTTAATTCTTCAAAATTATTATATTAGAAAAGTTTTTTTCATGATTTGAATTTTTATTTAGTGTGTGCAAGACATTGTTTTAAGTAAAAAATTTGTTATTCACACCCCTTTTTTACTACCCACACCCTTCAATTTTTTTAAAAAAACAAAATACCCAAAACGCTTTTGGCTATTTATAATATTCTTTAAACCTCATTAATCCCTTCATCACCATTCTTAACATCATAACTCACATATCAAAAAATCATCCATACCTCACCCATCATAACTCATAATCATTCAAAACTGAAATCACTTACTCATAACTTAAACCTCATTAGTCTCCTCTTCATATTGTGGTTAAAGTGACCGAACAAGGTATGTTTATTGATCTGTTTTTGAGTTCAATTTTTTTCTTCAAAATCTAGGTATTTTATGTGAACTGAATTCACGTAGGTTACTAAATTTAAGAAATCTCAGTCAATATGTGAATTCATTTCACGTACAAATACGTGATTTCAAACTGCGTAGTCAATGGAGTTCAAGAACTCACAGGCTTTACATGAACTGAATTCACAAACTCATACGTGAACTCAATTCACGTACACTTACGTGAACCCAATTCAAGTATATTTACGTTAATTCAATTCACGTATTAGTTATATGAGTGATGTATGTGAGACTTGTGTGAACTCAGTTCGCGTACGCTTACTTGAAATAAGTTCACGTATGAGTTTGAGAATTTAGTTCACGTATGAGTTTGTGAATTCAATTCACTTATGAGTTCGTGAATTCATTTCACGTAAATAGTCATGACCTTAAATAGTTCTAAATTTTTTATATATTATTTTTTGGGTGCAAATAAATGGACCAAGGAGGAGACAATAGTGATGAAATGTATGAAGGTTTTGAACCTGATTTTGAGGAAATGCATGATGGTTTGGAACGTGATTTTAACGGAATGTATGATGGTTTGGAACCTGATTTTGATGCAATGAATGATGGTGTTAAACCCGAAATTGAAGACGCTATGAATGACGACGTTGAAGCTGTTATGGTTGATTTGACTAATGTGTTAACCACCGGCATGATGTTTGATACGCAAGATGATTTATTGAGATAGGTTAGAAATGTTGGAAGGGAAAATGGAATTGTCGTTGTCATTTTTAGATCTGAAACTGTGATAGCACGGCCAAGAACAAAGATGAAATTAATTCTTGGTTGTGAAAAAAGCGATAAATATAGACCTTAGAAGAATCATAAACCTATAAGGAGTACTTGGACTAGAAAATGTGAATGTCCATTTAGATTGAGAGGAACACTATCAAGTTTTGGTGAGGGATGGTATTTGCATGTAATATGTGGTCTTCATAACCACGAATTGGCCAAAAAATGGACTAGTCATTCTTTCTTAGGTCGATTGTCTCAAGAAGAGAAAGTTGTACTTGGTGATATGACGAAGAACATGATCAAACCAAGAAAACATATTAATGACACTAAAGGACCATAATGTTAAAAGTTTGACGACAATAAAACAAGTTTACAATGCACGTCAAGCATGTCGTTCATCACTTAGAGGTAATAGAACAGAAATGCAACATCTTTTGACATTGATGGAACGCGACAAATACGTCTATTGATATAGGAAGGTAGAGGGTTCAGATGAGTTGAGGGACACATTATGCGCTCATCCAGATGCTATCACTCTTGTAAATAATTTTCACATAGTATTGATTATAGATAGCACATACAAGACTTGTAGGTATCAAATGTCATTACTTGATATTATTGGTGTTACCTCTACTGAAATGACATTGTGTGTCGGATTTGTATATCTACAGGATGAGTGTGCTGATAATTTTGCATGGGCACTACAAATGTTAAAAGAACATATTACAAGTGATGAAATTGAAGTCATCGTTACTGATAGAGACCTTACTTTGATGAACACAGTTCAATATGTTTTTCCAAAAGCAGTCAATTTATTATGTATGTTTCATGTATACAAAAATGTCTAAGCCAAGTGCAAGATGATTGTGTTTCCAAAAAAGAAGCAGGTGCAAATAATGGAGGCATGGGAGGCTCTTGTTTACAGTTATGATGAGACTCAGTACTACATGAAGTTGACTATCTTTCAAGGAATTTGTAGTAGTTGTTTTACTGTTTATGATTATGTACATGAGCAGTGGTTAATTCCTCACAAGGAAATATTTGTTGAGGCATGGACAAATAGAGTTATGCAATTTCGGAACACCACAACACAAAGGGTTGAGTTGGCGCATTGGAGTTTGAAAAGGATATTACAAGACAATATTGGTGATATATGCAATGTTTGGGAAACCATCAATAGCATGATTGTATTACAACACAGTGAGATAATAACATCATTTGAAAAGTGCATCATTCAAAAGGTGCATCGACATAGTAATAGATTGTACGCATATTTCTGTGGTGTTGTGTCTAAAAATGCAATAGATCACATTGTGGCAGAGTATGATCGCATGAAGTATGTAGGTATTGATAAGTCTGAGTGTCGTTGCACGATTAGGACAACACATGGTCTACCTTGTGCATGTGAAATAGTCAGGTATAGTATAATCCCATGTTCCATTCCGTTAGACGCTATTCATGTTTGGTGGCATAAATTAACTTTTCATGATGATGGAACAAGTAAACCTTCAGAGTTATCTGTGAAACATGAAATAGATGTGATGGTGAAAAAGTTTGATGAACCTGATGTACCTGAAAAAATTGCACTTAAAGGTAAATTACGAGAGATCGCGTATCCATCCACTACGTCGATGTGTCCACTCATTGAAAAGGTTAAAAAATTGGTGCACCAAAAAAAGGCAAAAGTAAGGTATCAAAAAGAGATAAATCAACCAAGCGTGATCCTTCTTGGTAGGAGTATGTAGATGCAAGTGTTCGATGCAGTGGCACAAATGCATGTAACACTATAAAATCTAAAAAAGTACAACAATCTCAATCATCAGACAAAAATCTCACACCTCGACCATCAGTCAGCAAGGTTCAACAACCAAGAGTTCTTCTCTTCAACGATTGGTTGTCGGTCGAAATTCATAAATTCATAAATGACATTATTGATAGGCAATGCTAACTGCAAAGGCACTCTTGTCACTGAAAAGGGTGTAACCGACCAAAAATAAAAGAAATGCACTCGCAGCCATCTGCCAATGTTGGTCACGACAGCGTTGTTGGTATACTTCAAGTAACCAACTAAATCGAACTGCGGCTATCCACGTGACATTAAACTCAGCATAAGCAGCAGCCTCAGTAACTCCGGGAAGTTCAACCAATATATTTGCATTGTCATCCTTGTTAAATACATTAAAATTGAAGAATGCACTGGTGATGGGTATATGCAGCAGAAAGGAGACATCATCTAGAGTAATCGTTATCTCCCCAACTGGAAGATGGAAGTTGTTGGTGTCTCGATTCCACCTCTACAAAAGCATAAATGATCCCTTTGTCGATCATTTCATAACTGCATTTTAGCAACGAATATAGACCCGAGCTTTTAACGAATTGCTCTACCTCTTGATGTTCAATCATAACTTCTTTTAAATTTTTTCCGTTGCTATAGATCTTTAATTCCCCACGATCCTAAAATAAATTAAGCGAAAAAATATAAGTTAAAAAACATTACGACAACAGCTATTAAAAATTTAATATATTGACAAAATTATCACGTCATCCAAAAGTCGAGTCACCACATGATCACCGAATGTTCTAAGGACAGACTTGTCAATCGGCCCACCAGGATATCCATCAACCTGTGGAGGTTCATCTGTGTGTAGTGGTTGGGCCTCTTCCTGATGGGTCTCTTGTTGCTCTTCCAGCTGGGCCTCTTCTTGTGATTGCTACTGCACTAATCGGCGTTGTTCCCGTCGTCCCTGTCTCCCCCGTGCAGAAGCGGTTGGTCTAACACGACGACCCTCATCATTGGAAGTACCTTCGTTAGCAGTATCATTAATTCTACTCGACTTACTTTGTCGGTAAACATAGTGCGCACCATATCTGCAAACCCATATCATAATCAAAGTCAGCAAGTATATATACCTACGTGAACTGAGTTCACGTACGTGAACTCACAAACCTCAGATATCTACGTGAACTGAGTTCATGTACGCGAACTCAGCAACCCCAAATACCTACGTGAATTCAGTTCACATACATGAATTCAGTTCACGTACGTGAATTCAGTTCACGTACATGAACTCATCAACCTCAGATACCTACATGAATTCAGTTCACGTACGTTAACTAAGCAACCCCATAAACTTACGTGAACTGAGTTCACGTACATGAACTCAGCAACCCCAGAAACTTACGTGAACTGAGTTTGCATACATAAACTGAGTTCACGTACGTTTTTGGATTATTGGGTACGACAGAATCAGAAAAACCTAACAATGTTACATTTTGGGTTTGCTACGAAATCAGCAACAACAAGAGTACATTTTGGAAAAAAAAAAACAAGAACAACAACAACAACAATTTTGATGCATACCTGAAGATGTTGATGAAAATGAAGATGAAGATTGAGAGAGGTTAGAGTTTTGAAGATGAAGATGAAGATAAATGAATGAGATTAGAGTTAAAAATTCAATAAAAAGATAAAGGCATTTTGGGTAATTTGTTTTTAAAAAAATTGTAAAGTGTGGATAATAAAAAGGGGGTGTGAATAGCAAAATTGTTTAAGTAGGTGCAAAAAGTTAAATGTCCAATAACTAACGAAATGAAATTAAAAAACAAGTACCAAGCTATGTGATGTCACCGCTCCCCTGTCCACAAATCACAAGTCCCTCCGTTGTTTATTTCATACTTATTAAAATAAATATAATTTTTTAAATTATATTTATTAAGTATTAGTATATTCATAATTGTTATAAATGTAAAAAAGAATATAATAATTTAAGATTGTTGCATATATTATAAATTAATTAGAAAATACATTCGAAAAAATAATTAATTAATGTGACACTGAAATTCTTTTAAAAAGGGGGAGAAATTATAAACTTAGGTTTAAATTAAATCCAACTCTAGAATGGATCATACCATCACCATACTGTGAAAATGGCATACTTAATTTATTTTTGCTGTTTTTTTTTTTCAACTTTTATACTTAATCTCATAATTTTTATACATCAATTTAATACATCATTTTCTCTTTATATCTCTTTTTCTATCAATAAGATACACATAACCTTTTTTTGATTGCTTATATCATGTCATATTAATGTCAAATTATTTTCTTATAATAAGCATTAGTGCATGTGCAAAATACATATATATGGATTAATATAAATCATTTTTAATGGTCACAGTATAACGTAGATCATCTCTCGTTTCATTACTATATATATTTTGAAAACAGATTTTCTTCAAGACATATAAGAATAGTGAAATTTGGACTCATAAAAAAGTTGTGGATGTTATATACCCAAAAAAGAAAGTGGAAGAAATTTTAACATGAAAAAATGATGGAAAAAGTTAAAGGGTGGAATTTGAAATTAAAACTTAGAAATCATTAAAAAAAATAGAGAATTCATTCCTCTCTCTTTTTTCCATCTTTCAGCCTAAATTTACATTATCCTCGTTACTATGCCTCTCAATCTATGTCATCTCTATTTTTTGTCTTTAGGTATGCCTTTCAAAATCTAACTAAATGTTTTTTCTTTATATTTTTACAAAAAAATGAAAAATATACATTAAGTGGATTTGATTTTTCTAGGTTTTAGTAAAATTTACATTGAGAATATACATTTCATTCATGTTTATTATCACTGTAGTCTTTAATTAAAAAAATAGTTTTTTTTCCAAACTTAAATTTTAGATAAAATGACGACTGTATTATAGTTTATATAAAAAATTAGAAATTACAATAACTATTCTATTGTATATAAAAAGAATTGAGGATACATTTATATCTTAAAATTATCAACGCTCTCTATAGTATTCATATTTTGAAAGTGTTTTAGAATTTTTACATTAAGAACACTATAAAAATACTCTCTCATATTAAATACAGAAAAATATATATATGTAGTCTAAATTTCGACCAAATACATTAATTTTTTTTATCAAACTTTTTTTTATATTTATGGTCAAAGAATATATTTTTATATGCATATAATCCGACAATTATTTAAAAAATCATCTTTATACAATTGCATAAATAATTCTTTAAAATAATTATTGTAGAGAAACTTATTTCATGATTTAAATATATATATTTAGTGTGTGCAAGATTATTTTAAGTAGGTGCAAAAAGTTAAATGTCCAATAACTAATGAAATGAAATTAAAAAATCAGTATCAAGCTATGTGATGTCTCCTGCTACCTCTGTCCACAAATCACAAGTCCCTCCATCCAGACAACACAAAGTCTCGTTATTGTTTATTTCTCACATATTAAAATAAATAAATAAAATTCCAATTATATTTATTAAGCAGTAATAATCATTATAAATGTAAAAGAAAATATAATAATTTAAGATTGTTGCATAAATTATAAATTAATTAGAAAGTATATTCGAAAACATAATTAATTATTACACTGAAATTCTTTTTAAAAAATGGAGAAATTCTAAACTTATATTTAATTTAAATCCAACAACTCAAGAATGGATCACACCGTGAAAATGGCATGCTTAATTTATCTTCTCCACTTTTTTCTCCAACTCTTATATTTAAATAACTATAATTTTTATACATCAATTTAACATATCATTTTTTTTTTCTGTATATCTCTCTTCTTATCACGTTATCATCATATCACATCACTCTCTCTAATTCTATATTTCTTAAAGAGTAGAATAGATGTATATGGGTGTACAAACTAACAAGTTTGTCAACATACTTAATGGCTTCCATATAGATATGAGATATGTGGAACTACATTTGTCTTGTAAGGGATAAGCATTCAGCTATATTGTCTTTAACTTCCATGACACAAGACTTAAATTAGAGAGAGATTGGACAATCTCATATCAATTAATAGTCACACTCTATCCAAAACCGAAACTAATTTTTTTTAGAGTGGACAATCTCAATGACATATATAGCAACAAACAGTTCAACATGAAAAGATATAGCAACATCCTAATAATTCAAGAAACAACCAGTAATAGCTAACGTCACTTGAGTCTATAAAAATAGGACCAATAGTAGAAAGATCGTGATTACTTTTGAAGCTCGATCAGTATAATATTTTATAAAATCGGAAGGACTATACAATCAAATAACTTATGTAATAACTAGGGCTTTTTGGAGCATGGCAATAAATAAATAATTTTGCATGTTTATAAATATATATTAAGATGTATTTGATCTAAAGTTTGAACTAAGTGTATTTTGACTTTTATTTATATTTGTGACGAGATGGACTATCTATTGGAATTTTAACATATGTCCAATTTGTAAAGCAGGTCAAACTTTGGGTTTTATGCTCCAAAAATTCAAACTATTTCGATTTCAACCAATGTTACTTATATAGGTAAATTGATCATTGAAATTGTAAGTCGATCAAATTAAGCCTTGAATTTTGCAAATTGACAAATATATCCCTGAAATTGTAAAATATCAATCAAAATAGTCTATATTAACATGTTTATTATTGTTAAAGACTATGATGCGACATGTTACTACATTGATATGAAATCAATGTTGATAAGCCATATATTCAGTTATAGTATCACATCAAAATATTTAACGACAAAAATTTATTAACGAACTTTTTTTTATTGATATTTTATAATTTTAAAAATATATTTGACAATTGCAAAATTTAAGAACAAAATTGAAAATTGATGGATGCTGACGATTTTAAGAACTAATTTACATATCCAGTACATGTGATTGAACTATTTGATATGGGACTTGTTTTTCAAGTCCAATTGAATTAAGTTTTTATTTAGCGGTTAGTTGTGACCTGCGTACCATATTATTTCCTAAGGTTTTTTTCTTTGCTTTTTTGTTTTGTTTTTTGGGTTGGGTCTCTTCCCTTTTATTGGTCTATGTTTGAGTCAGGGTGTTGGGCCATATTGTGCTCTAATAGAAAATTAGATTTGATACTGCATAATTTGTCCTGTACCTTCTTAATATATAAAAAAATTTAAATTTATTCTTTTCACTTTCATTCATTTAAAATAAAAAAAATTGCTCCAAAATCGCACACCTCACCAAAATTTCTGATACTTAAATTTTTTCCCAAAAATCGAGTACACAAGTTAATAGTACAGAAAATTGTATTTTTAAAATTTTCGGTAGTGTAATTTGTATTCTGAAAATTTCAAGGCATAAAATTTCGATAGTATAAATTGTGTAATGGAAATTTCGTCAAAAAAATTTCCGTTAATTAATAACTTCCCAGAAAATTAAGTTTTGAAATTCCTGGTAGTTAATTTTATACTACTGAAAATTTTAAAGTACGTAATTTTTTTTTTTTGGATTTTTTTTTAAATTTGATGTTTTAAAGGAATTTCACTGTTGAAATAGTTTTTTTTGAATACTTTTTTTTCAGTTTTTTTTTCTCTTTCTTAATTAGTCTTTGAGACATTTTATCATTATCAAATTAAACCCTAGTGAGTTCCTAACATCAGTGAAAAGTAAGTCAATCATTTCAAACGAATTGAGTTCCTAAAATCACTAAATCACAACACTCTGACATCACGATTCATAAAAATAAAAAATTGGGGCCTCCCTAGTTGGGACCTGTCGACCCTTTAACCAGAAATTTGAAATTTTCGGTAGTTATATTTCAATATCGAAAATTTCAAAAATGAAATTTTTCCCTAAACCCTAAAACAACTACCGGAAATTTCAAATTTCCGGTTGAAAATAACTCTTAGGAATTTTATTTTTAAAATTTTCGGTATTGAAATATAACTACTAGAAATTTATTGAAATTTCTGGTTAGAGAAATTCATAGAAAAAAAAATCATTTTTTGGAAATTTGGAAATGTGGTGGTATGATCAAGATATCTAAATTTCTTTTAATTTTAATTATTCACTTAAGAGTATTTTAGTAAGTTAAAGGATAAAAATTATAAATGAAGGGGTATAAGTCTAGTTGTGGGATACAAAATCCAATATTCGCTTTAATATCATGTTCAATTTTCAACACAAGCCTTGTTCTCGCGTTTTCCTTAGTTCGTTTAAAAGCGGATGTTTTTTTTTTTTTTTTGTAATTTCTGATTTTTCCTTTTTCATTTTTTTTATTGCTTGTTTTTTCTATAAATCAAATATGTCTTCTTTTTTCAACTCCCTATATTTTCAAATCCTCTTAAAATACACCTTCAGACTGATCAATTGAAGGACATTGGAGATGGAAAAAGAAGCTACCTAAACCAAGTATCCTTAGTTGAGGGACTAATCCTTTAAGGTTTATGGACTCAAATGAGCGACAAACTCCCTTTAACAGTTTTAATATTGTTGGATGCCCAAGATCGAATACCATTCTGAGACTTTGGATAAGCTAGAAAATATTTGTACCATCTTATTTAAATGCTCTTGAATTTTTTTTATTGCTTTGATCGTGATTTGTCCTTTTTATCATTATAAAAAATCTTCAAAAAACAGAAATGTTACAAAATTAAAGAATCAAACAAACCAACAAACACGGCGAAGAAAACAGTGTTGCATTCAGATGACAAAATCATAAAAAACATAAAAGAAAATTAGATCTATGTAGAAAGTAGATATATATATATATATATATATATATATATATATATATATATATATATATAGATAGATAGATAGATAGATAGATAGATAAAAAAGAGAAGAAAAAAATGTTGTTGATTTTATCGAGATAGGTCGTTATTTTTTTTTAAAATACAATAATTAATAGAAGATCAAACATTATATCAAACTCATTTACGTATATAGTATTAATAATTTAAAAAAGATTATACAAAAAAATTAAAAAAATTAAATTCTCTAATTAAATTTTTATATTTAGTTATGTCTATGGTCTTTATACGCGTTACCTATCACTTCTACCAATTGAATAGTATGGTAAAGTATTCAAATTTTAGTTATATGGATAGTTATCTGCAACATTGTGGGAAGTCCACCAAACTTTATTATTAAGAGAAAAGAGAAGTCATAACAAGTTTTTGATGCAACATTGTGGGAAGTCCACTAAACTTTATTATTAAGAAAAAAGAGAAGTCATAACAAGTTTTTGGAACATACGAAAGAATCATTGTCAATGTCAAAGAATAAATAACTTCGAAAAACTCAAGGTGATCATTTACTCTTTTTATTTTACATAAATGATCTGATACTTTTTTTTGAGGACATTTCTATGGTGATCGAATACTCCGAAGAACAGAGGAAAAATTGAAAATGAAAATAAATATATGATTTCAATCATATATATATATATATATATAAAAGTGATTTTACACATTCGAGAAATTATAATTAATCATGTGATTGACTTTATAAGTAGTTATGACAAAAATTAAATATCATCAATGATCTCACTATTGTGATTGATTGATAGTATATTTTTTTATATTGACGGTATATATAAATTACACTCTATATAATTATAATAGTCAATATTTTTTTCCATAAAACATGATTTAATGCATATTTGGTTGCACTTTTGGAGTAGTCAAAATCAATTTTAAAAATGTAAAATTTATTATGATATGTTTGGTATCAAGTAAAATTGATTCTAATTTGAAGCTTGATTTGTATGTTTTAAGTCCAAACGTAATGTTTACATTTAGTAGTCAACTTATTTTTGCATGAAAATATTCAAACATAAATTATTTTACATTCAACCTATTTTTAATTAAATTAAATTTAAAAAATTAATTTATTCAAATTCAATTTTTATCATCACAAAATTAAATACACGTTTAATTTCATGAAAGTTTAAGTTTAATTTCAGAAAAATTAAACCTTAAAAAATTACATAAAATGTAAAAAGGTTATCCCAATTCCCAAACACATTACAACTGTACTGTGATGTAATAGTAGGTGTGGAATCTTAGTTGGGTCAACCCTATCTCTCCAAATATATATATTATTTTAAAATAAAAGTTGTTCAATTATTGTTTTTATGTAATAAAAAAAAAACCTATACTAACAGGTATGGGTTGGGGTCCCTTGAATATAACCTATTATGAAAGCATCATGTACACAAGCGTCCGCGTAGCACCACTAGTGGTCCCCCAGCCCACAACAGAGAAATATTTCCCTTTCTCTTTCCACATCCACTACCCATACTCCAACTACACGTACACCATCTATTTATTTTTAATTATTCAGATTTGTATTTAATACTCTAATTTGTATTTGTATTGGATTTAATTTCATTTGTAAGGATTGGAATTACTTGCGGTTCAGGTTTAGTTAGCTCAAGAATAAAATTACATGGACTTCTCATGTATGGTGGAATTTGTGGCAGATCTCAACTTTATTATTTTATCTATAATAATTGAATTTGTTGTTGAACTGATTAATCAAATCTTCTTTTTTTCTTTTTATGAATGATGATTAATCAATTCTTGGACTTTATAGATCTGAATGTCATTTCATACGTTGTACGAACAACTTTTGGATTGTTCATTTATTGAAAATGAAAATTCAATGTTTTCTGTTGGATTTTCCCATCCACGAAAATCATTGTCATTATTTAATTGTGTAGTTATATTTTTTTTAAAAGATTTGGGATATTTTGTTTTATTCATCGTTTTGGTGTGATATTATTTTAATTTTTTGTCTAATTGTTGTTTAGTATCAATTTCGATTCATTTAATACAAATTTAATTAATGATGTTAACATTATCAACGTTACAATTTTAGATATATAGTTATTTTAAATATTTTAATTTTGTTATATTTGTAAATTTATCACATTTATAGACATTTTTTTTATATTATTAACTTAAATGTAATAAATTAGTTTACAGTATTTTTTTTTTATTTTTAACAATTTTAAATAATATTATTCTTAATATATTTCTATCAATTTAAATAAAAGAAATACTATTTTTAGTATAAAAAAAGTGACCAGATCTACATAAATAAATTAACATTAAAATATAAAGATATACTATCCAGCTAGAAAACAAAGGGAATATTATTTTCATTTATAATCAGCTTTATGCATGTGACTTCATTTAATTTTCGATCGTGCAACGGCGTATTATTGAATTATGGTTTAATTTGTATATATTGACATTTAAGTGTGAATTGACATATTATTGTAGATATTTTGTACTCTGTCGATCAATTTCAGCCATCAAATTATTAAAAAAAAAATTATTTGTATCGAAACTATATCAAAAATCACAACTACAAATGATTATGGTGTGTTGACTTTTACACTAACAGTCTATAGTAATTAAAATTATTGAACTATTTAAACTTTTAAAAAACATTCACTCTCTTATTTCTTTTTTAATATAATATTTTGGTTTTTCATATTTACTAAAATATCTAATAAAATTTATTATTTTAATGGTATTATTGACATATCAATAATTAATATAGCATTGAACTTTGAAAATAATATTTAAATAGAGAAAAGATTTTCCGCAAATGTGATAATTAAAAAGGAAAATAGAAAGTAATTTATTATTATTATTATTATTATATAGAGAGAGAGGGTGATTGAAGATCTGTTGACTTCAAGAGTAACTATGTGATGAATTACTTCGCTCAATAATTCAATATAAACAATGAATTTCACTAATTCAATTGTCAAATCAAAAGTTCTTATTGAGTAAATCAACTCCACAAATTTTTATAAAATCTTAAAACTATTTGATACTTCATTAAATTCTTTATGATGAACGTATAATAAGTTTTTAATAAATTTAAGTAAATATTGATGACAAGATTGTATAGCTACCAATTTTGAATTTATATAAAACTTTGTGCATTTGATCATTAATATATTATGTCAATAATAATCGGTTGATTTAGTAAAATTCAACGTTTATATTAAGTTATTAAGCAGAGTAATTTATCATATAATTACTCCTAAAGTAAATGGATCTCCACTCATATATATATATATATATATATATATATATATATATATATATATATATATATATATATATATATATATATATATATATTTATTCATTCACACACACACCATCATGTATGTATTTAATTAATCATACCTCTGAGATCATATTTGTAGATAAATTTTAAGAATAAACATAATAAGATGATAATGTAGTGTAATTTAATTGAATAATCAACTCATAAAATAATTTATTTGAAATTAGAATTGGAATATGAGGAAAACCCCTGCGATCTGAATCGTGACATAGAGGTGTTGAACTCTTTAGGGTTTGTTGAGAACCCTTGCTTCTGTGGTGGCGTTGCTACTATTGGCCAGGTACAAGCATAAACACTGTGTGTTTAACTATGCATCGCGTTTGTGTGTTCTCATCACGTGTTATTAGGGTGTTTGCAACTATCTCCACCACATGTCACATTTTCTTGGTGTCAGACGATCGCAATGATTTGGTTGAGTATGATATGGGTTTGTAAACTTGTGTGATATGGGTTTGTGATCTAGTGGATTTTGTTCGATCTTGATTTACAATATGGTGTGTTTTGTTCGTTCTAGTTACATCATATTTGATGTTTATTGTTGTGTTGGGGTGCTCTATCTTGGTATGAAAACCATGCAAAACGTGCTACTTCCATGGTCTGTTTTTTATAACTCGAAGTCTGCAATGATCGTTCCTTCATACAACGTGTCTGTCAAAGCTCCACATCCCATCTCGAAATCTTTTGTCCAAACTCTCATGAATTTGTACCATTTCTTTGAGCCAGTTATCAAAACCATGTATCACATGGTCTACTCTTGCTATCAAAATCCCATAAGACGAATACCAATTGGGTTTGACAGCTTGCGAAAATAATCTACGTGGTAGTCACTATGTCTAAAGGTGATTCACTAATTACACAATCAATTTTATGTAAAAAACTTATAAAAATATGGCAGCCAATTGGTTAATAGTGGGTTATTCTCCTTGGGAAAAGCTTTCACGAGTTCTCTTTTTCTTCTTGTATGGACTTGCAAAGTGTTCGAACAGTTGGAATATGACATTTAAATCCAGAGCTTATTCGTGTTTTCTCTTATACAAAAGATTTCAATCCAGATCTGATAGGCAATACAAAAGCCCAATGTTGAATTCAAATCTACAATTTGCCTCAAGAATATTAGAGATCAAATATCATTTCCACAATTGTTTCTCGTATTGGCACCCCTTTATCTCTTGATGAAACAATAAACTCCAAAAAGGATAGGTTATTTTGCTCGTGTTTTGGTCGACTTGGACATGATGCGTGAGCTACGAGACATTATTCTGAGAAATTGTAATTGTTTTGTGAATCTTATAAGGTTGTAGGTCATTATATCGATAAATGTCAAAAATATTCTAATGTTCATGGAAAAAAAACTCAATCAACTGAAGATATTACAACAATAAAAAATTAGTTAAGAAATATGTCCGTAAAAACACTACTCCAAAAAATATAGAAACTAGGGATAAAAACAAAAGTATTCAGAGTAATAATTCTCATCATATTGTTAATTATCTTCTTGTTGATCATATTCCCAACATTGAACTGAAAGACACCACTGTTAATCAATAATCTCATTATGATTAAGAAAAAATTGATAAAAATCGTGAAGTTTATGACTCAAATTGAGTTGATTTTGGGGATTCATAAATCCTTCCAAAGTCATTTCAAGAATCTGAGGTTCAGGCTACACATAGTCAAAAAAATGTAATTTATGAGGTATTTGGTTCAAACTTAATTCATTATCTAATTCAACAAACACAAATCATCTATGAGATGATCATTAATATCCAAATACGTGTATTATTGGTTCTTTGAGTGGTATAGTGTCAGAGGAGAGCGATGCTTAAAATCATCAAACCTCTCATGATTTGGAAGTCAATTTGCAATCAAAAGACTGTGGTCATGACATTTCTAAATATTATTGTTACTGACGATAATTTACATCATAAGATTATTCATGATTCAGAGATTTTGCGGGTGTTTTTAAAGATAAATATGCTAATGAAACACATTGTTCTACTGTCAGTAAAGAACTTTTATGCAGAAGAAAATTATAGTATATAATTTTCACCTAGTAAAATTGTGCATGATTTAAGATTTTTTTTTAATTTTTTTTGATTTGGTAAGGTCTATATCCCCTAGTTTTGTTTTAAATATATTTTGTTGTCTAAAAAATCCATAAAAATTTTCCTCTTTGAAAAATGATAGTTCGTAGATGGCACATAAAATTATACTATTAATAATTATATATCTTTGCATATATTAGTAGTATTTTATATTAAAAAAACAAATAATGATGATTTTTTGTTCTGTTAAAAAATGACAACTCATTTTGTTAAGAATAAATTAATACTTCTCAATAATTATTATTATTACAGTAGTGTGAAAATAATAATTATTATTATTAAAAACTCGAATTCCTTTTAAGATACCCAAAGTGTATCATTTTATCTCAAATTGATATTTATCTAATTTTACAATACATTTATAAAAAAATTAATTGGATTTTTACTCCTTGCATGGCATATGTCAACAAACTTGTTTATATATATAT
>JBBPBQ010020323.1:50720608-50817743 GCA_037974755.1 Cicer yamashitae
ATATATATATATATATATATATATTAAGTCTTAACATTAGACTTCTAAATATAGCATCTATTAGATGTGAATCGACTAAGATAGATAATATGAGTTCTATAAAAATAGATTGATGACTACTTAAAAAAGAGGATATAAGTTTCTCATGTTACATAAAAATATTTAGTATTCATTTTTGTTTTATTAAAAAATGAAAATTTTAACGGTTAAGAATAAATTCACATTTCTTAATAATATTAATAACTCAAGTTCCTTTTAACGTGCACCGAGTATATCTTCTTCTAATGTTTTGGCGGTGAGCTTTCTAAAAATGATGTATATATTAAGGCTTTATTTAATAAGGTAAAAAAATATAAGTTATAGTTTATAAGTTATAAAATCTATTTTTTATTATTTATTAATTTATAGTTTACAGTGTTTTTAAAAGTAATTAATTACAAAATTAATTTTACTGAATTAATTAAAGTATTTTTCATAAGAGCATTTAGCATTCAATACCACTAAACTCAACTACCAAAAATAAAACAAAATACTCCACTCAACTCGTGATGTTCTGAACAAATAAAAAAGCTGTGCGGTGCAGCAATTGTGTAAAGAGAGTGAGGCAATAAAGTAATTTCACCTCGTATACTTCCCATTTTATCAAAACCAAACCTCTTTACTTCTAAATATAGGATTAACCTCTATTCTTTCTTTCTCTGTGCCACGTTCCACTCATAATATTTGTTGTTTCTTCCAAAAAACAAGGGCATTTTAGTAAAAACAATAAACTGAAACACACAACAAATCTGAAAGCTGGATTTATGCCTCTGTTCACTCCTCATTGGCTACACCTCCACAGCAACAAAATCCAATGCTATTTTATAATCCTTTTCTCTTGAACCTTCTCATAGAGGTTTCTTCACTTCTTCATCATCACAACACGCAACCAAAGTACTAAATACACCCCACCAAAAAAAAGTTTTTTTTTTTTTGCAGTGCGGTGCTGTGAGACAAAGAGGTAGTTTTTTTTTTGGGTTGTTTAGTTCATAGTACTTCATAGTTCATATCCTTTGTCTATGTTTTTTTGGTTCATGTCTTGTCTCAGTTTAACGGGTTGCCGTTTGTTTTGATGCTGAGTGATAGAAACCACAACACAAAAAAAACTCTTTTTTTGTCGTTTTGTTTTTACTTTTCGCACCCCCCCCTTTCATTTCTTCCATTTTTGCAAAACAAAACCCAGTTAACAGTTAATACGAAATTAAATTATTTGCCTTAAAGGGTTTTCATTTATTAATTTTTAGATCTAAAAAAAATTGTTATGTTCAATAAAGATCAAATTTTTATTTTTATTATTTTTTACAGGAATTTTTCTAGAAGAAAAAGAAAATGGAGTCAGATCTTCAGCAACATCCAACTATGTTACTAGATCACCAAAATCATCATCAGCAACAGATTAATTCAGGCTTAACACGGTTTAAATCTGCTCCAAGTTCATATTTTTCGAATATCATTGATAAAGAATTCTATGAGCATCTTTTCAATCGACCTTCAAGCCCTGAAACAGAACGAGTTTTTGCACGGTTTATGAATAGTCTTAGTGGTAGTGGTGATAGTGCTTCTGCTACTGCTTCTGCTTCTGTTGCTGCTGTTGATGATTCACTGACTCAGAATCTTTCAACTGTTCAACAACATCCTGTAGTAAAAGAAGAGATTGATCAACAATCTCAAACTATGTCAACAATGAATAATAATGAAACTGTGGCTATTCACCAACTTCAACAACAACAACAAAGTAATATTAATAATAATTATGGTTCTTGTGCTCCTCCTCAGAATTTTTATCAAAGTTCTGGAAGACCACCTTTGCCAAATCAAATGAAGACTGGTCGAGGAAATAGTTCTAATCTTATTAGACATGGTAGCTCACCTGCTGGATTGTTTTCAAACATTAACATTGAAACTGGTTTGTCTAAATTCTTTTTAATTTCTTTTTATTT
This sequence comes from Cicer yamashitae, assembly GCA_037974755.1. Lineage (NCBI taxonomy): Eukaryota > Viridiplantae > Streptophyta > Magnoliopsida > Fabales > Fabaceae > Cicer > Cicer yamashitae. The sequence goes on from JBBPBQ010020323.1 coordinate 50,722,588, forward strand.
CACCTTTTTCTTTCTATCATGAAAAGAGAAAATGTCACTTTATTTTTTCAGTGTGTTTTCTTTTCCCTTTCAATCCCTATTTCCCTTTGCCTTTTCCTTTTTTCACTTTCATATCATTCCCACGCACACATCAAAAAAAGTTATTGGGAAAATATTTATAGTTAAATAATTGTTGTCTATGATTTACAAACACACAATTACCAAACACAACATGTAGATAACAGTAATAATTGGAGAAATTAAGTTGGTTTATAGAGACTTTTTGCTGGTAAATGAAAACATAATTGTTGTCTATCCAAACACGACACTGATATGTTAGATAACACTAATAATTTGAGTAAATGAATGTGATCCAAAATAACTATATGCGGCAAATGTCAATGTCACGTCGAACACTAAATATACTTTTAATATGAAGTGTCAGTGTTGTATAGATTGTTGTCTTCAAAGAATTTCATGGAATTGTGATAGAAATAAGCTAATTAGAAATCCTATAGCTTGAACTAATGATGGGTACAATGATCAATATTTAAAGGTTTAAATATGATTTTAGTCCCTATTAGTTGTTTGTTTGGATTTAGTATCTGCAAATTAAAAAACGGTTGTTTTTAGTCCTTGAAGTTAGCTTATTAGGCTACATGGTGTGATTTTATTGGACCACGAATGACTTCAGGAACTAAAAACAACAGTTTTAGAAATGGTAGAGATTGAATCCAAACAAAAAAATTTACAGGAAATTAAACCAAAAAATGCTATAATTTCACGGACTAATATCATATTTAAACCGCCTTAATATTTATGCCAAATTTCATTTGCTTATTACCTAATGAATAGGTAATGATAATGATGATAGCTTAAGTTTAATTGGCAGGGTTTGCTGCTATGAGAGGAATGGGAACAATGGGAGCTGCTAATAGCACTAGCAAGGAAGCAAATATTTCTCCAACAGTAGTGAGGTTAAAGAATACTCCAAACTACTCAGTGTTAATGTCTTCAGGAGCTGAAATTGGTAGTAGTAGCAATCCAACAAATAATCCTGAATCTGAAGGTTTTGCTGAAACCCGGGGTAATGATTTTATCCCAGGTTTCCCCTTAAGTACATGGGAGGATACTGCAATGATATCTGATAATATCGCCGGAGTTAAAAGATACCGAGACGATGATGTTAAACCATTTTCTGCAGCTGAAATTAAGGTAGTTGAATGCTATTTTGATCTTGGTAATTCTGATGTATAATTTTTCACTGCAATTTCATTGAACCTGATTTTTGTTGCTTTGATTAGAATGAAACAGGAGGCCAGCAGCCTAATGCTCCTTTGGCTCATCAGATGAGTTTGCCGAATACTACGGCGGAATTGGCAGCCATTGAGAAGTTTTTGCAGTTCTCTGATTCTGTTCCGTGTAAAATTCGCGCCAAGCGCGGCTGTGCCACTCACCCAAGAAGCATTGCAGAAAGGGTATAAATTATTCTACTATGTATAAATGGTTCAGTTTTCTTTTTCATTTGTACTTAATTTCTTGATTCTAAGATGCAAAATCTGATTTATTTATTTTTTTGCAATCACTTCTTCATGATTTGGAATTGGAAAGAATAAAAAAACTCATTGTTGAGATTCAGTAATTTTTGGACGCAAAGGCTTAATCCATCTATCTATTCTATAAGAAGAATCAGAAAATTCTATTCCTTATGACACAGCGATATTTCACACTTCGATTTTTGGTTGTTTTTCTCTACATGTGTAAAATCTTGCATGAGATCTATACTAGTCCACAAATAATTGACATCCACAATGGAGTTTGTTTTTCACTATGTAACACCGACAATTCAGATTAAAGGTGTGCCTGTGTCACTTACGACACAGGTGCACATGATTACTTTCATTTTCTCATATATGTTTGACTGCTTCATAGGTATTTTTTAATGATTGGCTTTGTGTGAATGAATTGACTTCAGGTGAGAAGAACTAAAATTAGTGAGCGAATGAGGAAACTACAAGATCTGGTGCCAAACATGGATAAGGTAAGGTTTTGTTGAATATGGCACATTCACCAACCTACGTCACTACATATGTGGATTGTTTGTGGAATACCTTAACTAACACACCAAACGTTGTTTCTCTCCCTTTGTAGCAAACAAACACATCAGATATGTTGGACTTGGCTGTTGAGTACATTAAAGACCTACAAAAACAAGTTCAGGTATGTTAAAAAAAAAAAATTGACCTACATGCCATAATTATTCAGATCAAGATCAGAATTATGAGCAGTCAAAACGCATCAAAATTAGATGGTCCTGATTTTAAGATTGAAATTTTTGTTTTAAAAAATCAAAATCTACTTTTAAATTTAGATTGTCTGATTTTAATTAAACGATTGAGAGATTATGTAGTCACTCAACCAAACTGGGTGTGGGTGACTTCATATAATCCCAATCCATAATTATTCATGCATCATTGCACATTCTGTCACTAATTTTATTTTATTTTTCCTATAATTAAATGTATATTTGTATAGACTCTTTCAGATAATCGAGCTAAGTGTACGTGTTCGCACCAACAGCAATAAGGGAAAGAGAGATGATATACTTTTGAGTCAAACTTTGTACAGATTTTGTAATAATAATTTGGTCCTGAAATTAGAGAGCAGCTTAATTTTCTGATATAAAATTATTTATGTTGTAGCCACTTTTTCCGTGGTGATCATAAAAGTTGACTTTTTTAAGATAATATAATATTTGATGTACTATGTCACGTCACATATGCAAAGCATTGTGTACAAAATTTGGTGAAGCTAATTTTATATGCCTTTACTCTACTTAATGTCCCCCATTTCTGGGGGATTTTGCTTCTTGATGGAGTGTTCGTTATGGAGGAACATCAAATTGATGGTATATGATGGTTTCATTTAACGTTAAAAATGACGTGGAAACATAGGGGACCCAAACCGACAATATTTTTTTTGTTATATACTTTTTTATTTACTCTTCCTTTATCCTTGATGATCTTAATAATCTTAATATATGTGGCTAATGGATTAGCACAATTGTTTAAATCCTTTCCTAGCATAAGCTATGACCCTATTACTTGAGTTTAAATTTGAGATTTCTCTATTGGTATGCTATATGTAAATTGAGTAGTCAAAAAAGTTACATTGTAGACTCCTTATCTTTAAAAAATAATGTAACCAGAATTCCTGCAAATCAATTGAACTGTATTTATGGGACAATGTTGCCCTCTTCTAGTCATGTATATTAATGTTTAAGGTTGAATGGTATACATACATGAAGAAATAATTAATGGGCATTTGAATTGAAGTATTATTTGAACTTATCATTTATTATATTGCAATACTTTTGTCCCTAATAATAAGCATTATTTATGAAGAAAAAAAATTGTACTTAAATATATACATTTTTTTAAATTATTATGTTCATTTATTATTTTTGTTCAAATATATCTCATCAATACTACTAATTTATTTTGAAAAATGAAAAGTCAATTAAATATATTTATATATAAAAAATATTTTAAGACTATAACACATAAAATTAACATATTCAACTTACTATCTACTTTTTTTTTAAATAAAGGTTAAAAAAACAATGAAACTTATAATTTATAATTAAAGAAGGAGATAAGTATTACAGATTTCTGTCTATTCTCAACTCATGTATAGTCGAAAAAAGTATTAGTATATTTTTTTCAAAGCTAATTTATTAGTTATTCATCATCTTCCTCTTTTTTGTATCTTGTCTTTGGTAATTTATTACTCATACAGCTGACTCGTTTCCTTTTCCTTCCTTGATTGCTATCCAATAATTGACATTTTGAAGAAAATAACGTGGTTGGGTATACGTGTACTTAAATGGTAAATGGGTTTTTGGCCTTTGTGAGTTTATATGCTTTTGAAAGAAAAAGGGCCGATGGATATGGCACAGCTGGAGGCAATGGACAAGTCACTATCTCTAATGGCCCAACTGTGGGTCCAGATCCATTTAAGTGAGGACCATGTCATCAATGACGTCACATATACCCTAAACGTTAATTAAAATAAAATGTGCAGAATATCTGCAAGGTACACCCACTAAGCTACCCTTATAGGTAAGGTAGAAAGTTGTCAAGAGAGAGTTGATTCTCTCACATGGAAACTCCCTCTAGTGTAATCTGAGCCCGTATTAAAAAATGCAAAAATATAAAAAATAAAAAGAGATAGAGTTTTAATAGTGATGATCTATATTGTGTTTATATTATGTGAATCAATTTCAGTTATCAACAATTAACACTAAGTAGGAGTAAAGAGTAATCACACATGAAATTAGGGTACTAGTTTTGGTTTGTGAAAAGAAACAATGTGATCATTCTAATTTCTACCACCGTCATATTTATGAATCATGATACTTAAACTATAGAAAATTCTCATGAGTGAAATAAAAGATCGGGAATTTAAAATGACGTATCCGTTTATTAGGGTTATGATTTTTATTCAGGCAAATCAAAATAATTCTATGATCATACTTGTAATGGAAAACATGAGATCTCATACATAAAAGTTAACAACTAGGATACGACTTTCAAGAAACTTTGAGATGATTAAATCACTAAGTGTAACTTAGAACATCAATTTTCTAATGATCGCTCCACAAACACCAAAGGCCACCACCAAAATGAACATCTGCATCAACCATAAATTGGTTGAATTAACCTAGTATTATGCATGCTGCAATAGTTAAGGTAGTATTGAATCCTGATTAATGATTAGGAACACATTTTTTCTATAAAAGTAACAAATAAAAAGGAATATGGGAGTTGAGTATAAACACTAAAAATGATATTTTTAATAGAATCTTTTTGATGTTTAAAAATCTTCTGAAATTGTAACAACGTCTTGTTGCTCTGCCTCTTTGTAAGTAGAAGCAGGGATGGATGCACGTACATCTAATTGGGGTTGCCCCCCAATAAGTTGTTTATTTGAGTATTAAACATTGAATAATATAATTTATGTTTCATTAAAATTTTAACTATTATCTGCATTAAAATATGTTTAATAATTTTATTAGTGAATAATGTAATATACTACGATGTGATGAGTGAATAGATGTTCAACTGATTTGAATTAAGAATTAAAAAATTAAAGAATTTGAGTTAAATTCGAGTGAATGAGAACAAAAAATACAAACATAACAACTAATTACATAACTTTGGTTGTTTCAACAAAAAAATACAATAGTGTGAGAGATAAACTATTGATGGTTGTTTGATCACGTATAGAACTATATTTTTTATATTGATTATATAGTATTGAAATTGAAAAATAATTTTAATATATGAAGATACATAAAGAGAAATTAGAATTTGTATCTTCAAGTTTTTGATTTATAACTATAATTTTGTTATTTTTAAATTTTTCTAATACATTGATGTATTTTTAATACAAATTCTAGTAGTATGTAATATTGTCTCCATTAATCAAAATCTCTAAGTCCGTCCTTGAGTAGAATTTAATACTCTCTTCATTATTTGTACGGCGATTTCATATAAAAAAATAACAAACATTAATGTCTCAAAATTAAATTTAAATTTATTTTTGTCTAATTAACCCCAACAATTATGTCACTGCTGAGACAATTATCACCCTAGCAATCAGTATCCTTTGTAGTAAGTGAAGCTCACGGAGACAGGCACGAATTGTACGGTTGTAGGGACGTGACAACTTTGTCGCCGTGGGGACCTGTTACTAGCTACGGGATAAGGGACACTATTTCTCCGTCTTTTTCATTGCTTTGCTTCTTTGGATTCTGGTGGAAATCAAACACATTGTATAGTTTCTCTTTAACGAAAAATACATATTTGTAGTTAAAAGAGCTGTCTTGAAAAATAAAATATAAGAAGTGTGGAAATTTAAAAACGAAAATAATTGGTGGCCATTCATATACTCAATTGACCACTAGAGAGAAAGAAATAGAGATATTAATCTGATATGTCGATGATGTATAGGAAAATAGTTGTAGAGAAAAAAATCGTGTTAAATGAATGTAGAAAAGTTAAAGTTGTACACATATCACTACATTTAAAAAAAAAAACATCTTGTGAAATAGTGTGTATAGAGTGAAAAATTAATGGAGTTTAATATAACGGAAGATACTAGACTTTCACAATGTGGTTACTCTATATTAGAATTTATGTTGGAAGAGATATTTATATTTATTGTCTGATGCGCCTCAAATATGATATTTAATAGAGAAACCTATGTAAAACAAAAACAATGTAAAAATATCATTGTTTAGATGAGATATCGTTGCACCGTGAATAGCAAATATCTTATTGTACAAGTAATTGTATAACCAACAAAATATTCTTGCGTTTCCATGCATATTTTATCAAAGATAATAAAAATGACATAACTTCATCCATAAAGTTTAGCTCAATTGACAAATGTAAAAAATGTTAGGTTGAATACCATGTTTCGGGTTCGAACCCGAGACCTCATAGTTATGTGCGAGCTTATTAACTATTTCATCTGCATATACAAAAAAAAAATGACACAACTTTTGATATGTGTGTCTCAACAAATTATATTGAAAGGTATTTGTTCAAACAGTTATTTGTATTTTGTTAAATTGGTTAGAAGGTTGCATACTAATTGAGTTCTATATTGAGAGTTATACATTGAATGAAATAAGGTTTTACAAAGTGTATATAAGTAGTGAGTAGTTTTCACTCTACAAAACAGTATGTGGAATTGTGTTAAGCTCAAATCAAATTCTACGAATTCTAAGAATAATTTAAAAGATTAATTTGCATCTCACTGTAGATCAATCTTTTCATGTTATCAACATCAAGAGTGTATATGGGTTGCATTTTAAAGTTTAACTATTGCACAAGAAACTCAAAAGTCTTAGTGCATGGTTGGTTTTACACCTATCAGTCTTCTTCTAAATAACCTTGAGTTCTAAGTAAGCTTTGCAACCTTGTGACTTGTGAGTTCTCAAGCTGTAACTTGAGAATTTACTCAAATATTATTTGCATGTGTTTCAAATTGGGTAAAAGCATTTGATTTTAAAATTCAACCCCCTTCTTGCAGCTAAAATGAATGTTCCATTGCCTTATTTCTTAAAGTAAACTTATTACAATATGATATCTAAGATTCTTTTTATACATGTAGATTTAAATTAGAAGAGATACACATCATGCCAAAAAAACCTCTTGACAAAAATATATGATGAAATTTACATACATCCTATCAATAAAATAATTTTAAATTAGTTCAAAGTAATAATAGTAGAATATCCAATCTTTGGCATCCAAGATTTGAAACAAGAATATTTTTTGATAATCGTGTTTAAATGAACAACTTAATTAAAAATTTATTTAATAAACAAGTTTAAGGAGTTTAATTAAGTGTTGTTCACAAATTCATTCAAAAAGTTTGTTAAAATAAATTCAAAACAATTGACAAAAAGTGATTGTTCATCTCATCTCCCATTTTTAGACATAATATGTAAAATACACTATCACCACCAGAAACACTCTTTCGGTAGTCTAATGTACTAAAATTTACACTTCCAGAAGGGAGGCTCCGGTATCCTGACAAGATTTGACGGCTGCTTGAGCAACTACCTTGACAAAAAGCAACCGGTAGGCCCAAATATTCTCATTGACTATGGCTGTAGAATATCCTTGGAGTTCAACATCAACAAGTCTTTCATCAAGCAGAAACCCATTTTATGAAATATTATAAGTATTGTATTGTAGGCGCCGGCAGACCAACCATTTTCAAAAGTTGAATAATTTATTGCTTCTTTCAAATCAGTAGCTCCTGAGCAGAAATTTCCTTTCTATTTAAATAGTAGTCATATTCATCTAGTGACACTATTATCGCTACTCAAAATTATAAAGAAAAGACAAAGGCCATAGCCCATAATTTCAATAAGCAATTCTAGAAGCTTTGTAAACAAGTTATTTTATTTTATTTCTTAACACTCCAGTTTATGGGAGAAATGAGTTCTGGCAATTCAAATTACGGTTGAGATATATAAGTCTGATCATAGATTATTTCACTCAGAATTCAAACTAAATAATGTTAGATCAAATGACCTTAACTGAAATTTATTAACCACTCGAGACCAACTAATTAGTTGAAACTTGAAAGCCAATGAAACAAAACAAACTCTAACCATCACAAATTAAAAGCCTCAAGACCAAAGCAATGTAGTATACATCCTGTTATGTACAACAAGGTAGACAAAAGGAACATGCATGCATGATATTGGTATGCTACTATGTTACTATGTATAATATCATCACATTCATACCCAGTTAGTTTGTGGAGGACATTGAGAAATCCTGGAATCTGAATGAGACATCTCCAGCTGCACTGTGTCTCTCAAGCTGAGAACTATCACTGATACTAATATCACCTGCATCAGATCCTTCACAGGACAATGGCTGTATCTGTTTCTCATTTCTACGGTGTGACAATTGAACAACTTCAGATGGTAATGGCAACACAGAAGGAGACAAGGATCTCAATCTTGTACTAGTACTTTCAACACTTGAAGTAGCCATTGATCTGTCCCAAAGGAAGACATGAAGGAGTATAGGAACTTTAGTGTGTCGATGCAAGGAGAGTTTCTGGCTCAATGAAACGGTGTCGTAACATCGAATTGCTCCTGTTGAAGATACCATCCATGGAAGCACTCTTTGATTTGAAATCCTTGAAACTACTAATAGTCTTGAAGTTTCTGTCGCTAGTTTGTAGAGATTGCTGAGTCCTGAACGTGTGGCTGGTGAAATTTCTTTACCTTCTTCAATAGCTGATGATGAGATGAAAATAAAACCCTGTTGATCAAAAAATGGTTAATTAGATGAAACCTTGAAATAATAAAAGAGTATCTTTAAAACAACTTAATAAAGTGTTTATAGTATAACTTATATAGTAGTATTTCTATAAGTTATAAGCTGTTTTTATATAATTTATAAGTTATTTTCATTAATTATCATGAATAGCTTATGGAAATAAGCTGAAAACAATTTATGGATATGTCAGAAGTTATTTTCACAAACTCTCTTAAAGAGTCTTACGAGTGATTATGTAAGTAAATAAGCTCAAAATCAAGAGAGAGAGAAACCTCTTCTGTACGACTAATGGCAAAGCCAAGTTTTGTGTCATCATCTCTTAGTTTGATCTCTATTGAGAATTCTCCACCAATTGGAGCATACCATAGTCGAATTGCTCTCACAACACCAATGTCTACTCCGTGATAATCTTCAAAACCATAAAGGCTTGCATTCGCAATGTTGCATAAGTCGGATAATGACCCTGCGTTTACGGTGGAAGAAGCTGTCTCTCCAGATATCTGTCAGACAAATAAAATAGAAACGACAATTAATTCTGACACTGTCTCAGAATTTGAGTTGATTCTAATTCATCATTACAAAACTGACTTGTAAATTGTGGAGTATCAATCGCTCTTTATAAACTCTTTTCAATGTGAGATTTGGGTTCTTCTCAATATCATATAAATAAGTATGACTCCTGAACTATTTTTCCCTTAAAATTTTTAACTAGTATAAAAAGATAAGAAAGACCTTGCATCAGTTATACAATTCAATTGATCAGTATGCAAAAAAAAAAAGATATGGTAGCTGTAATAAAGGCATTGAATTTGTAACATCCTGCCACAATCAAATGTGGTTAAGGAATTGATAGTTTACCTTTGTAAGTAGGGACTCAGTTTGAATGTTCATAAAGACAATAGGGACCCCTGAAGCTTGAGCTGCATTAAGCCATGCATTTGCCCTGGCTAGAGTATCCTCCACATCATTGTAGCGTGAAGCTACCCTATCCGAAGCTTTGGGAAGAAGTAATATGGAAAGATAGTTGCTAGAATTTGGAACTGATAGCAACTCCTGCATCCTCCTCTCCCATGGATAGAACACAAATCCATCCTGTAGTCGTGTCTTTGTTAGCTCATTTACCATCCTACTGGTCCTTGAAGCTGAAAAGTGCAGTTTTGTTTTATCATTTACAGAATTACAAATTAGATGAACATATATATCATAAACAAATAGTCAAAATCTGTAATTGCATTGCTGAACAAATAAAGTAACAGCAAACAATTAGCGTACACAAATGGAGAGTATGAAATCATGTAGCAATACAACTCTTAAAACATAAATTAAGATGAAAACATTAACTATGCACTTATAGTATCATCGCTTACCATATAAAGTGCTTATGTGTAAGCCACTTCTATAACAAAAGATAAAATAAAGTCAAATTGTTTTTATATAAGTTGTTTTCATAAGTTATCATGGAGTGCTGATGGAAAATAAGTTTATGGACATGTCGTAAGCTATTGCAGACAATCTCATAAGTGCTTACAATGTCGGTAGATAAGTTTGAATAACAAGTTTTAGAAAATAGAAATAGAACAAGTTTTAGAAAATAAAAATAGAAATGTTTTCTCAAAGTAAACAAGACCTTAATTATTATTTTATTTTGAGATTTTTAGTGTTCAGAAGTTAATGCCAGAATCTTTTAAAGTTTTACTGCTAGTTTATTTTTACTTTTTGCTGGATAGAAGTTTAGTTTACTATATTTTTATGAGCACTAGACTAAAAAATCTTAATACAGTGAGGCCAGATACTCTATGCTTAAAAGAAAATAAGAAAATTTTAAAACCAAAGGCAAAAACAGCATTATAGAACTGGTTACTGCCAAAGGCGTATATTCTGTGATACATTGTACCAGTGTAACTAAGTACTAGACCGTATTAAATAAAGGCTAATAACTATAATGTATCATGTATATATCAATAGCTATTATTCAACGTACTGGATGCCATAAAGCAACAACAATCACAAGTGTACAACTTCTTTACTTTCCTTTTCTTCAAACCAACTAAATGTTCATATCATACACAAAAGGAACTCATGAGTACCACGCAACTTGATGGCTTATCTAGCAAAAGTTTGCAGCTTTTATTTGAGAAGTTAATTTCTCAAATAAATATCGTTTGGTAGATATTTATGCTTCGAGACTTGGGCTAGATACGATCATAATCAGATAATGGCAAAAATCAAGTAACTTGTGTTTTGTCGACATAGACACAGATATCAAATACGATATTGAAACATAGACACAGATAATAATTTTAAAAAAATAAGTGATTAAATATAACTATATGTGTTAGTAGTTAGTCTCAAGCATCTACGCGTACTGATGCAAGATGCTTTTTAATATGAAGCGATGGTGCTACATTCTAAAAAAAAAGGGCATACAAATGAATTTTGTCCCAAATAATAAAACTAGGAAGATGTGTCCCTCACATTTGTGTGAGTTGAGACAGGTACTAAACAAACTACGTACCAAAGACAAAAGGTAACGGTGTCATTTATGCAAATGAGAGGGGGGTGGGGGCTGCCTGAGGATCTATGCTAGACCAACCTTAATAAGGACGCAGTACCTTGTTCTTGTGCTTTTATTTCCTGTGGCTATAGCCGTACTTGTTAGTTGTAAGGTGTAACTCATCCAAAAAAAAATTATTTTACACAAACTAATCTTCAACAACAGGAAAAACATTGTACCAGAAAAGACCAACTGTTGAGTGAATAGACAAATTAAATTGTAAGCATAAATCAAATTAATCCCTAAATTTTACAAATTGGCAAATACATCCCTGAAATTGTAAAATACTAATAATCAAAAGAGTCTATATTTAAATTTTTATCCTTAAAGATTATATGTGACATGCTAATTGAATATTTAACTCTTCATGTTGATCTCATATCAATGCTATCGGAACGTGAACTAATTTTCCTAAGAAATTTAAATATTTCATGGACTACATTGTCTATAATTAGTCCATGGACAATTACAATTCCTCATAAATTTATCTCTAAGATGACAAAGTTTCATCGGCAAATTCTTCCTCGAAAAGATGACATTGATGTGAGATCAACGTAGATAAGCACAATTTCAATTACACTGCCACATCAAAATATTTAATGGCAAAAGTTTACACTATTTTATTGATATTTTACAATTTCAGAGATGAATTTGTCAATTCACAAAATTCAAAGATTAATTTGATCGATACTTACAATTTCAATGACCAATTTGCCTATACACGCCGACTAATTAACCAACCAAAAGCAACAAAATCCTAGTATTATAAATCAATATAACATGGTTTCTATATTTTTGAAAGTAATGTACCAACATATACATTCGTTTCATTTAACCTCGAAACAAAACACACCAAATTAAAATTAAAAAATCATGCTATATGCAGAATAAGATCATTAATTAATCTAATTTTATAATAACATAATTTGCAATATTAAAGTCGTTGCAAGAAAGTCACGTAAACAAATTAAAACTTGAAATTTAGGAGAACAAATTAACTTGGAGATGCTAAGTTGAAGTCAATCACTCAACTATTCAATTTCAATCAATGTAGCACGAAACTTAAAATTAAATGTGTCTGAGTGTTTGATACTATCCATACACATATGGTTATATTGATTACTTCTATTTTTTCAAATTATCAGAACCGTTTGATATTTGTGTTAATGATTCATTGTTTTTAATTTGAAAAAGTAAAATTAAGAAGTAATAGTACCTTGAAGTTGGAAGCACTCATGTTCAGTTCGATCCAAAAACCCAACAAGGTAATTAGGATCAGTAATAGACCTAAGAACATAGTTGTTCTTCTTTCCAGAAGAATCATTAGTAACAATACAAGCCTGCAACTCAACGAACTCATCAATTCCACGGCGAACTCGTACAAGGATAGAAGTGTCTTTTTTCTTATAAGCTTCTAGAAGGATCTTGTTGACACCGCTCTTACCATTCTTAAAAGGCGATTTGAACCGAATCAGTGAGTTAGCTGAGCCTCCAACTCGGAGCTCTTCGACTATATCCCCGGTTTGAAGCATATCGGTTTTCCATTCATCCGATTTCGAAGTTCCTTTGAAACATTCGATTGATAACACTTTTGTGTCTCGTGATGGTGAGTCTGAAGAACTGCTCTGTGACGAAGTTCGGTCCATGGTCATTTTTTTTTCTTTCTTTCTAATCACGCTTCTTTTATTGTTTCTTTTATTTTTTTGATTTGGTTATAGTAATTAATAATTTCAGCTTCTATGGGAGAAAGCGAGAGGGTATTGTATTTTTGCTTCTCTTAGTGTGGTGTTGTTAAATGTTAATTATGGTACGATTATGAGAAAGTTTTTATGGAGGTAGTTGAGTTGAGGAAAATTACACAAATGTTAAATGATCTTTTTTAAGAATGGATTCACACTGTCAATGTATAGAAAAATAGATGAAAATTGTTTATTATATTATATTTATCTAGATTAAGAGGTGGAACCAGAATTAGAGATCAGGGCTGAATTTTAAGTTGTTTTTTATACAAATAAATCTATCTATTATATATATATAAGGCAACAATCACTGTAGCATGTTGGTAAAGTATTCATGTTTGAGTTTAATGGTCATGGGTCCGACGATCCTGAGTTCTCATTTTAACATTCATCTAATAAAAATAAAAAGATTGATAAAAAATATCAATGGTAAATCAAAATAAACTCTCAATTTAATTCTCTAAAGTATTGCCTCTCTCCTATTTAGTTTTTTTTATGTGGATTTTCATATATTTTAACTTTTTAAGGTTTAACGTAACCGATTCATATATTTTCTAAAGAAATAAGTAGGAGAAAAATTTATACAGTATGTATTATTATTTTTATTATTGCATTTTGTATTTATTATTTATTATCTATTTTCGTATAACAATGTAAATTGTAATGTGGCATTCTCTCATTGAGCCAAGTTCTTGCACCCTAACATGTAATTGATAATAATCTTCAATTGACTGACCTGGAATAGTTTAGTCTCTATGACGCAAAACACATTTTTTTCAGAAACACGCAGGAAGGGCTCGAGCCCCTGTAAAGCCGTGTGTACCTCTGTATTTGGTTATACTAATCAAATGGGAAAGGCTAGATGTTTTGTTGAAATATGTGATTGTGATTGTGATTGTGATTATGATTCACAGTCTAAAACTTTTTTATCAGTTAGTACATGTCATTTTTTTTCATTTTTTAATGATGAAGGAATTAGAACGTTGTAATTGGCCTGTGTATGTCGGTAAGAAATTGAAGAAAATATTAAAATATATATTATAATCACTATTTAACATTAGAAGCCAAAAAGTCAATAAAATTAGATGAGGTGAGTAGTGGGAATCCAAGACCAACTCTTGCTCGTCTCGCACTTAATAGTAGTACTATTTATAAATTATAATATGTATAATATGACTTATTATTATGATTTTAATTCCTACATGTAAAAGGCGTTCATATTTAGACTTCACATTTACTATAACAATGTTTTAAATTTTAAATAAAATGGTTAACATTTACTGTGTGTAATTTTGATGTTAGCTTCTTCTAACATTTGAAAAAAGTTTTTAATGTATTGCATTGAAATAGGAATGTCAATCATATGAAATAAGGATTTGAATTGTGACTTTTTTAAAATTTTGATTTATGTGTTTAATTTAAACTAATTCAAGATCAATTTTGGTTCAAACAAATTGTCCAAAATATTTTGGATATGTTATAAGTAAATAAAACAAATTAGTTTATAATGAAGTGTGATTTGTATGTGTAAATAATTAAAGATAACGGATAGAAAAATCATACACAAAAAGTATATTGGTTCACTCAACTTGAACTAGTGCAGTCCTCACAACTGTGAGATTTTCACTATGTGCTTCAGAACCAGAATGTTCTCATTCACACATTTTCTCATGATCACACATTGATCAATTACAATCTTCACATTTCAACCTAAAAAAGTTTTTTACAATCACCTTTTAGCCTTAAAAGGATTTTTACAAACACATTCAATCTAATATAAAAAAGATATACTTGAGTTACAAATGATGTGTATGATAAAAGTGTTTGGGATCTTGAAACTTCTCAATGCTTGTTTGAGATAAATAAAGACAAACTCAATAAAATGGTGATCCACAAATATAGTGAAGAGAGTTGGAGTTTGCCTGAAGAGTTTTTGACTTGTTATTACTTGAACAAGCGTTGGTAGATTTGTACATTGAACTCTTGCCTTCATCTTTCAATTGATTTTCAATTTATAGACGATAAAAGACTTTGAATATTCAGTTTAAACTGAATGTAGTCGTTGGACACACTTCCCAAGTGTCAGATATATTTTAAAGCAATTAAACACATGTTTATATTGTTGTTTAGAACGTTCTTGACAATCGAATAACGTTCTTACTTTTGAGTCTGATGGAAAACGTGAAAGAGTGAATGAATGAGCTGTGAAATGTCAGTTAGTACTGTTTCAAATCAGAATTATGCAGAGCTTTATGCATAATATTGTAAGTACAATGTATTTACTTCCTTGCTCACAACTCATCAATTTGGAGATCATTATTGAGATTGTTTTCCTCCTTTGGACATTCAACTCGAGTTTGATGGAGCTAAATATCACTAGAAGGGGGGTTGAATAGGGATTTTGGCGTTTAAAAATAATTTCAAGAGTTTATGAGTTTCTGTCCTCTCAGAGAGAATGCGAACTGGAAAATTGATTTTTAAACTTTTCAAATGAAAGCAGAATAAATGCAAGGAAAATATAAAGAGATAGACACACAACTTTTATACTGGTTCACCCAATGATGGCTACGTCCAGTCCTCACACCCTTGTGAGATTTCACTAAAAATAATCAGATCAACCTCTCTTCGAGGATGATTACACTTTGTGTATTCTCAAGCTTCACCAAGCTTACAACTGAGTTTCAAATATTTTCAAGTACAACTTACTTGAAAATTACAGAGTGATAAGAGTATGATTTCTTTCTCTTTACTTAAACACTTTCTAAAGGATATTTCAAAGATCTAGTGTATGTATGTAGAAAGTGTAAAGAGAGGATGCCTATTGCTTATGATAGACTTAAGATTTTGATCTTTTTTTTTGCAATGTTGTGGTGTGTTGATGATGAATAGCTTGCTGCCTTTTATAGAGGTCTTGTGATGTTCTTTTCATGTGACAAACTTTTGTGACCGTTTGAAATTAATTCAAAACAAACCATGGTCTTTCATCATATTTACGAAAATGCCATCCAGCTGTCCTTGGACATATGCAGTCCATCCTCAGCCTGGAAATAGACTAGCATTGGACCTTGGTCTTGTGTTGTCTTTTTCTTTTCTCATTCTTCAAGACTTGTGACTTCTATTTTGAGTTTGTTTGAAGTTGCCTTTCTGTAGATTGACTTTGCTTTATTTTTCCAATCACACAAAGATGACATATAGGTCTGCCCTTAGCCTTTTCACATGGGATGGTGGTTTGCAAACATGTGACTATTTTGAATATCCATACGTTAAGCCATCCTTGAACCTAGTACAGCTGGCCTTTTGATTCCTTTTGATCAGATGCTTCATATATTTATTTATTCATGTTATTTTGACTATCTTTGATGAATAAAGAACATTATTTCCGCGAGGATGGCTATTCAGCTTGAAGACCCATCCTCTGACCTATCCTCCAGCTTGAATATTTAAAGGATTAACCCAGATTTTTCTCCCTTTTGATCTAATTGAGGATTAACTTGTCTTCTTATAATAATTCACTCAAAAGCACAGATTAGTATTAACCACAATCATAATCTTTAAATAATTTTGTTATCATTAAAATCATTTGAGAGATTTTCTCTCAACAATCTCCCCCTTTTTGATGATGACAAAATTCTTTATATTATGATTTTTAAATATGAAAATATGATGAGATTTAATGTTTATGCTCCCCCTCAATTAAGTGAGTAACTTTTTTGTTTTTAAAAAATTTAAGTTTTAATAAAAAAATTACTCCCCCTGAATGTATGCCAGTAATATGAATCTAACATAATAAAGAAAACCATAATGATATTTCAAACCAGTAATGTTGTAATGGCATAAACGTTAAACATGCATAGTCATTTTAAAACATCGAAACATTAATCAGCAAAGCAACAAAAACATTAAAACATCATAATCAGCAAAACATCAGCAGGACATCATAAACGTTCTCCCCCAGAATTATGGCAGCAGCAAAAAGTATAGGAGTGAGGTGGCTACTCAGAAGAGGACGGCTCATCAGAGGAGGACGAAGGGGAGGAAACAAGAACAACAAACGTAGGCATGGCAGGGAGCTCAGGAAGAGAAACATTAGGATCAGCCGTATTAACCATATGTTTGGTAACCCATTCAAGAATGAGTCCAAATTGCGCAAACGAGTTCTGAAGGTGGTCTAAACGACGAATCAGTTTCTGCTGATCCTTCCGGATGGTCTTCAGGAGCCTCATATGCTTAGTGAGCTTCCGTTCCTTAGTACGTTGGCCAGGGCTAGAGTCCTTGGGCTGATTGTTGATGCTGGAGCTCTTATTCTGTGAACTCCCAACATTGTCCTTAGAAGGTTGATCATTTGTTGGCGCTAAAAATGAATCAAGAGAGCAGAACCCAACAGGAACCTCAGGTAGAGGTTGGGGTTGTTCAAGAACAATGTCAACATGAGTTGAAAGAGGAGCAGAAGTAGGAGGTATCAGAATATCTTCTTGCAAATCAGGAGGAAATTCCTCAGGCAAAGTCTCAGGTGAGAAATGATGATATGTAAGATTGAGATCAAAGTAAAGTTCTTCACCGTCTTCCATGAGAGCACGAGGACCATTTTTTACAGCATCCTCATGAGGAGGAGCATTAGCTAGTCGTGGTGGTGACTCTTCAATAGGCATATCTGAATGAGATGGCAGCGGAGGGGATTTGGGTGGAGAAGGAACAACAGTGGAATGAGGCGGAGAAGGAGTGGGTGCATCTTCCATAATGGGCTCTTAAGGTGGAGTGGGAGTATCCTCAGAAGGAGGTTGATCTGATGGTTGTTTGAGTGGAGCAGCAGTAGAGGAGGAACTTCTTGTTTTCCTTTTCTTTGAGGTGGTCGAGTCAGTGGGTGTTGTAGATGGCTGAAGACGCATCTGTTTAACATTCTTCATGGAGAATGTATTATTAAACTACAGAGAAGGTTCATCATCCAAAGGAACCTTGAAAAACTTGAAAAGCTTGGTTAAGATCATACCATACGGTGCTGACCTACCCAAAATAGCTGCATTTAACATGAAGTTAAAAATGATGTTTCCCAAATGGAGAGAGGAGCCAGTGATCAAATGATGAATGAGAAGAACATCCAACTCAGTCACTTTTTCAAAACTGCCAGCGCGAGGGATAATGCAGTGGACACAAATATTGTGTAGAATGCGACACAGTGGGAGGAGGTTTGAAGCCACGCGGGGTTTAGAGGGTTGAATGAAAATGTTTGCCAAAACAGAGGAGCGAGTGATTCTGCACTCAGAGTACCAATTTTCAGAAAATAAATAAGCTCCTTCATCACGAATATCAAGGATTTGACACAAGGTGGTTGGAGTGATTTCCATGAGGACACCTTTCAGAATGATAGTGAACCCAGAGATTCCCTTAGACCAGTTTGAGGCAGCATAGAATGCCCTTACCAATCGAGGGTATTGAGGCTTATTGATTTTGAGAAATGAGGTCCAGCCCAACTGATCAAAAATCTCTTCAACATTAAAACCTCCTTCCTTCAAGTCAACCAGATCAATAAGTTTGCCATTTACCACAGATTTGTTGACCCATTTAGATAAGTAATTTGTTTCTTGGCCAACAGAATCAAAAAGTGAATTTTGACTCGATTTTTGTGAGGGTGAGGACTTTGTTCTTTTTGAAGAGGATTTGGATTTTTTCGAAGTGGGGATTTTAGTAGGGGTTTTAATTGGTGGTGAACAAGGGGTTGGTTCAGTTGAAGGCGTTTGATCTGAGTCTTCTGATTCCACAAGGTGAATAGTAGAGTCTTGATGAACAGATTTTCTAGATGAGAGAACTCCAGAAAGGATTCTAGAGGATCGTCTGGTTGGAACAGATGATTGAGTGGAGGATGAATGTTTGGATGGCTTGGGTGAAATGGAAGAGGTAGTGACAGAGGGTTCAATATTTGATAATGATGCTTGATTTTGAGTGGAGTTAGAGGTGTTTTCCTCAAGGTGATCAGACTCCGTACTGGAGTAATGATCTTCAACATCTTCATATTCTTGAGAGACGATTTTTCTTTTAGCAACAAACTTAGTTCTTGCCATGATTTTTGAAAGAGAAAACTAATTCTGGGTTTAGAGGAAATGAGATGAAGAACAATGAGGAGAGTGAGGAAGATAATTTTATGGAGGATGCTGATGGAAGATAAAAAGAAAAAAATGTTGGAGAGAGATGGAGGGTTAAAAAAAACAATGATGCAGTTTGTTTGGGAGGATGTAACGTTGATTGATGAGACAAGGTGTGCAAGTGGGCGTGTGAAGCACGCGTGTTGGAAACGGCAGTTTCAGCCGTTGTAGCATTAAATGCTAGCGTGAATCATGGGAACGGCGCCACATGGACGGCCCAATGAGAAAGGAAGCGCGTGCACGCAAGGTCTGGGGCAATTAAATGGCAGAAACACCAAAATGGACTCTGTGTCCTCTGGGTTCTTTCCATCCTCTAAACTCTAGGCCTATTTTTCTTTTTTAAAATCAGATTTGATCTTTCACAGACAAATATTAAAAAATAAAATAATAGAACAAACAAAAACAATAAAATAATAAAATACAGAAATGATACAATGGATAAAACAATTAATCAATTAATTTTTTAAAAATCAATGATGGAGAGTTTTTCCAAAATATTTTTAAACCGATCCTCCTAGAGAGGTTTGGTAAAAATATCTGCCAACTGATTTTCAGTATCAATGAAAATCAGTTCTGTATCACCTTTTTGAACATGATCTCTTATAAAGTGGTGTTTGATTTCAATGTGCTTAGATCTAGAGTGTTGAATTGGATTTTTAGAAAGATTTATAGCACTTGTATTATCACAGAGGATGAGAATATTTGCGTACCTTAGAGAATAATCCTCTAGCTGGTTCTTGATCCACAGTAGTTGGGAGCAACATTGTTCAGCTGATACATATTCAGCCTCTGTAGTTGATAGAGCAATGGTACATTGTTTTTTGCATGACCAACTTATTAGAGATTTACCAAGAAATTGGCAACCTCACTTGTGCTCTTCCTTTCAACTTTGTCTCCCGCATAGTCAGCATCACAATAAGCTATGAGGTCAAGATTTGAACATTTCTCGTACCATATTCCCAGATTGATTGTTCCAACAAGATATCTCAAGATCCTCTTAACTGCAGTAAGATGAGATTCTTTGGGAGAGGATTGAAATCTTGCACAAAGACCTACAACAAATACTATGTCCGGTCTACTTGCTGTCAAGTATAATAAGGATCCAATCATCCCTCTATATTCTTTCTCAGAAATTGGAGTTCCTTCGTCATCTTTGTGAAGCATGGAGGATGGGTGCATAGGAGTTCCCACACTCTTAGCTGAACTCATGTTGTATTTGTTGAGAAGATCTTTAGTGTATTTTTCTTGTGAGATGAAGATGCCGTTTTTCAATTGCTTGATTTGTAATCCAAGAAAGAATTTTAATTCTCCCATCATGCTCATTTCAAATTCACTTTGCATGAGGTTGGCAAAATCTTCACACATCTTTTCGTTTGTAGACCCAAAGATTATATCATCAACATAAATTTGCACAATTAATAAATCCTTTTCTATAGTTTTCTTGAAGAGTGTTGTATCTATTTGTCCTCTTAAGAAACCATTGTCTTTTAAAAATGAGCTTAACCTCTCATACCAAGCTGGAGGAGCTTGCTTTAAACCGCAAAGAGCTTTAGTGTATTTTTCTTGTGAGATGAAAATACCATCTTTGAGATGTTTGATTTGTAACTCAAGAAAAAATTTCAATTCACCCATCATACTCATCTCGAATTCACTTTGCATAAGATTTGAGAATTCTTCACACATCTTTTCATTAGTGGATCCAAAAATTATGTCATCCACATAAATTTGGACAATTAACAAATCTTCTTTAGATGATTTTTTGAAAAGAGTAGTGTCAATCTGTCCTCTGATGAATCCATTTTCCTTAAGAAAAAAGCTTAACCTCTCATACCAAGCTCAAGGAGCTTGTTTTAATCCGTAAAGGGCTTTTGAGAGTTTGAATACGTGGTTGGACTTCTTTTCATCCACAAATCCAGGAGGATGTTTAACATAAACCTCCTCATTTAGAAAACCATTTAAAAAAGCACTTTTGACATCCATTTGATATAGTTTGATACCTTTATGGGTGGCATATGCTAGGAGGATTCGTATAGCTTCAAGTCTAGCAACCGGTGCAAATGTTTTATCGTAGTCAATTCCCTCTTGTTGATTGTAGCCTTGAGCAACTAGCCTTGCTTTGTTTCTTATTACCTCTCCATCCTCATTCAGTTTGTTTCTGAAAATCCATTTTGTTCCAATGATGGATTTTTCAAGTGGAAGAGGTACAAGGTTCCATACCTTGTTTCTTTCAAACTGTGAGAGTTATTCCATCATGGCTTCAACCTATGATTTATCACAAATAGCTTGATCAATATTTTTGGGTTCAATTTGTGAAATCATGGCCATGGTAGCTGCATTTCCTCGTAGAGACTGTCTGGTTCTTACACCATCAGCCGTGTCTCCAATAATCAGATCTGGAGGATGATAAGTGACTGTCTTCCATCCTCGTGGAGGTTTCTGAGAGGATGGATCAGATTCATCCTCTTCGTTTGGACTGGGTGCGTTGGAGGATGAAGGTTCATCTTCCTCAGATTTATCAGTTTTTTCTAAGCACAAGTCATCAAACTCATCAAAAATAACATGCATGGATTCCTCCACAGTTTGAGTCCTAAGATTATATATTCTATAACCTTTAGACGAAGTGGAGTATCCTAAAAACAATCATTTGTCAGATTTTGAATCAAACTTTCCCAAATTTTCTTTATTATTTAGGATGTAACAATAACACCCAAATATATGAAAAGATGACATGTTTGGTTTTCTTCCTTTCCATAATTCATATGGAGTTTTGTTTAAAATCTTTCTAATGGATACACGATTTAAAACATAACAAGCGGTATTAATAGCTTCAGCCCAAAAATATTTTTCAATGTTGGCTTCATTCAAGATAGTTCTAGCCATTTCTTGCAAAGTTCTATTTTTCCTCTCAACAACTCCATTTTGTTGAGGGGTTCTTAGGCAAGAAAAATTGTGAGAAATACCATTTTCATCAAAAAGATTTTTGAAAGATTCATTTTCAAATTCACCTCCATGGTCACTTCTTACGGAGATAATTTTTGATCCCTTTTCATTTTGGATCTTTTTACAAAAATAATGAAAAGCCTCAAATGCATCATTTTTATGTTTTAAAAATAAGACCCAAGTAAAACATGAAAAGTCATCAACAATTACAAATCCGTACCTTTTTCCACTAAGGCTAGGAGTTTTAATAGGACCAAAAATATCAATATGAAGTAGCTCAAGAGGATGGTTTGTGGAAACAACATTTTTAGAATGAAAGCTACTTTTAACTTGTTTTCCTTTGGCACAAGCTTCACAAATTTTGTCATTTTCAAAATTAATTTTTGGAAGGCCTTTGACTAATTCTAATTTAGACAATTTAGAAATAGTGTTTAAACTTGTATGACCAGCTCGTTTGTGCCATACCCATTTGTCCTTTTCAATGGATACAAAACAAGATTCAGTAGGCAAATCATCAAGATATAGCTCATATAAATTCTTTTTTCTAAAACCGGAAAAGAAAACTCTACCCGAGGATGAGTGTTTAACCTCGCATAGATTGGGTTTAAAAATAACTTCAAAACCACTATCACAAAGTTGGCTAATGCTAAGCAAGTTATGTTTTAAATCATCTACATATTGAACATTTTCAATTTTGGCAGAATTTTTATTACCAATGATACCGGTACCTTTTATTTGAGCTTTATCATTATTTTCGAATGTGACCGATCCTCCATCCTTTATTTCCAATGAAATAAAGCAATGCATATCCCCTGTCATATGCCTTGAGCAGCCACTGTCCAAGAACCAAGGCTTTCTTTTGTTGATCAGAGGATGTACCTGTGTTTTGAGTTTAATAGTGATTTAGGTACCCATATAGAAGTGGGTCCTTATTGGTTAGTTCGTCCTCTTGTGAGGAATTTTCTTTTGTGATAACAAATAGAATCGTGATGCCAATGTTTACCACAGAATGAACATCCTTTCTTAATGTTATCTGCCCTTTTCTTCGCATAACATCTTTTGAAAGTATGTCCAAGTTTTTTGCAAAAGGTGCATTTTGGCCTATCCTCTTGTTTCTTTGGAATAAAAAAATTTTCATAGAGTTTTTGTTTTTGAGAACTTTTAAATCCAATACCAGCTTTGTCAAAGATTCCAGATTGTGATCCCATAATCTTTTGAAAAGTATCAGTGGATTTAACAAAGTTGGTAAGATCATTTTTGAGTTCTTCAACCTCTATTTTCAAAATTTTCTTCTCTGCATCCTCTTATGGAGGATGAGTTTTGACATTTCTTTTGTTTACAATAGATAGTTGTTCACACAACTTCTCATGAGATAACTGCAAGTCTAGAATAGTTTGTTCATATTTTTTATTCTTAGCTTGAAGCTCCTCATTTAACATCTTTATTTCATAAAGTTGGTTTTTAAGAAAGCCACATTTATGAGACAAAGTGTTTGAGTCATTCAAAAGATTGTCAAATTCAATTTCTAATTGTTCACAATTAGGACAAAGTTCAGATATGATTACCTTTTCAGTTTCTGAGTTCGTCATAAGACAGAGGTTGGCCTCTTCTTCCTTTTCTTGTTCCGAGGATGAGTCATCACTATCATCCCACGTGATCATCATAGATTTGTTTTTGTAGGGAAATCTTCTTGAGTTCTTTTTGTTCAGAAGACACTCAATTTTGTAGTGACCCAGCTTGTTGCATCCAAAGCAAGTAATCTGACTTTTGTCAGTTTTTTCTTTTTGAGGAGATAGTTTTTCATGTCCTCTACGATTTATCATCCTCTGGATTCTTCTGGAAATTAGAGCAAGTTCATCCTCTTCCTCAGATAGAGGATAGTCTGTACTTTCTTTCTTTGTGGCTTCTTCAGCTCTTTTGGAAGATGAGCTTTCTGTTTGGCTTGATTTTAGAGCTATCATTTTTCCCTTTTTGCTTGGTTTGTCAGCCAGCAACAGAGGTTCATGAGCTATTAGAGTTCCAACCAGGTCCTCTAATTTCATGTTGGCCAAGTCTCTTGCTTCGGTGATGGCAGTCACCATTGGCCTCCATTCTTTTGGTAAACTCCTCAAGATTTTTCTTATCCTCTCTTGAACGGAATATACCTTTCCAAGAGATCTCAGGTTGTTTAGTATGATTGTCAATCTTGAGAACATTTCATCAATCGTTTCTTCCTCCTTCATTTCAAATAACTCGAACTCTCTTACTCCCATGTCAATCCTTGCTTCCTTTACGTGGCTTGATCCTTCATGATGAATCCTTAGAGTATCCCAGAGTTCCTTGGCATTTTTGCATTCTTCAACTCTATCATATTCTTCCCTGCTCAAAGCACACGTTAGAAATAAATGAGCTTTAGAGTTTAGGAGTACCTTAGCATTTTCATCAGCCGTCCACTGTGCTTGAGGTTTCTCGTCGGAGGTTGCATTTGTGTTGTTGATTCTGATGACATGACCCCCGTTCTCAACTACAGACCACATGTTGTTATCTTGTGATATGAGAAACAATCTCATCTTACCTTTCCAGTGGTAGTAATCTGTACCATCAAAGTAGGGAGGTTTGGTGGAGGATCCTCCTTCAGGAACATACTTAGCTTTTGACATTTTTTCTTTGGATCTTTTTCTCTTACACGGTTAGATGTAATATTTCTAGAGAACCTTGCTCTGATGCCAATTGATGGAGCTAAATATCACTAGAAGGGGGGTTGAATAGGGATTTTGGCGTTTAAAAATAATTTCAAGAGTTTATGAGTTTCTGTCCTCTCAGAGAGGATGCGAACTGGAAAATTGATTTTTAAACTTTTCAAACGAAAGCAGAATAAATGCAAGGAAAATATAAAGAGATAGACACACAACTTTTATACTGGTTCACCCAATGATGGCTACGTCCAGTCCTCACACCTTTGTGAGATTTCACTAAAAATAATCAGATCAACCTCTCTTCGAGGATGATTACACTTTGTGTATTCTCAAGCTTCACCAAGCTTACAACTGAGTTTCAAATATTTTCAAGTACAACTTACTTGAAAATTACAGAGTGATAAGAGTATGATTTCTTTCTCTTTACTTAAACACTTTCTAAAGGATATTTCAAAGATCTAGTGTATGTATGTAGAAAGTGTAAAGAGAGGATGACTATTGCTTATGATAGACTTAAGATTTTGATCTTTTTTTTTGCAATGTTGTGGTGTGTTGATGATGAATAGCTTGCTGCCTTTTATAGAGGTCTTGTGATGTTCTTTCCATGTGACAAGCTTTTGTGACCGTTTGAAATTAATTCAAAACAAACCATGGTCTTTCATCATATTTACGAAAATGCCATCCAGCTGTCCTTGGACATATGCAGTCCATCCTCAGCCTGGAAATAGACTAGCATTGGACCTTGGTCTTGTGTTGTCTTTTTCTTTTCTCATTCTTCAAGACTTGTGACTTCTATTTTGAGTTTGTTTGAAGTTGCCTTTCTGTAGATTGACTTTGCTTTATTTTTCCAATCACACAAAGATGACATATAGGTCTGCCCTTAGCCTTTTCACATGGGATGGTGGTTTGCAAACATGTGACTATTTTGAATATCCATACGTTAAGCCATCCTTGAACCTAGTACAGCTGGCCTTTTGATTCCTTTTGATCAGATGCTTCATATATTTATTTATTCATGTTATTTTGACTTTGTTTGATGAATTAAGAACATTATTTCCGCGAGGATGGCTATTCAGCTTGAAGACCCATCCTCTGACCTATCCTCCAGCTTGAATATTTAAAGGATTAACCCAGATTTTTCTCCTTTTTGATCTAATTGAGGATTAACCTGTCTTATTATAATAATTCACTCAAAAGCACAGATTAGTATTAACCACAATCATAATCTTTAAATAATTTTGTTATCATTAAAATCATTTGAGAGATTTTGTCTCAACAGAGTTCTGGACTTCATCATTGATTTGAGCAGTCTTAATACTTTTTAAATTGTGGTTTGAACTATGGAAAATGATCTGTTTTAATTCTGTCTTTAAAAGAGAATAACCAGAATATTCTTTTGTAAAACCAGAACGTTGTTGGTTTTGTGTTGTATGGAAAACGTGGATGAGTGATTTAGTAGCTGTCTAGTGTCAATCATTTGTCTCAGAAGCATGATGTACTTTTTGTAAAAAGGTGCAGCAACAATGTTCTTATTGTCCTAGTTATCTTTGCTCATAGCTCATCAATCTATAGCTTGATCTTGATGTTGTTTTCTTCTTTGGGCCTTTAGCTAGACTTTTTGGGATTGGATATTGTTTTGAGTAGTCTTGACATGTGTTTATCTTAAGGTATGAACAATAGAAAATTATTCATTTTGCGTCTGCCCATAAATGAAATAACCAGAATGATCTTCGTTTTTCCAGACTTCTGTTTTTAATAAACCAGATTGATCTTTTTTCAGACCGTTGTTTTTTAATAAATCAGAATGATCTTCGTTTTTTCAATTTAGTTAAGACATGGTTTGCTTTGATTTATAACATGGTGTGATAATTGATTGTTGTATGGATGCATCTGATCACCTTCTTCATGAAGATGTAATCTCGAAGATGTAATAATCATTCTCTTGAATGATTGATATATGATATTATTCTTTTTGAGATTCTTTCATTGTTGAGTAGATACTTATGCAATTTGATGATGTGAATGACTTATTGCTTGTTCACTTATGCAATTCATGTTCCTTAAATAAAATTCAAGTGCAATCATTAGTAGATCACCATTCATAAAACTTAATAATTTATTTCATAAGGTTTGTTGTCATTAAAACATACATCAAAAAGATTTTTACCTCAACATGCATTACTTTTAAAAAAGATTCTAACATGGACTTAATATTACACGTGATAAAATGAAATTTTCAAAATAATTTTCCGATTCAAGACCTTTAATGGATATTGAGAATTATAAAATCAACAAATGCACATAAAGTCATATATATGAAACATAATTTTGACATACATCCTAATACTAAGTCTATCATTAAAAAAATTTACGGCCACATAAATCAATATTTAAGTTGGTGGAGTTTCCACTACAAGTCAACAACATAATCTTGTATCTAACATCTTGACTTTTCCATTGTGTTTTGTTCACATATAGAACTGTATGTGTCAAATTTCAATAAAAACATGTTATAAAACAAATATAAGATGCATGCTTCAACTTTTATGAAAATATCTTAAATTAGTTCAGACTCTAAACAAGTGAAAAATTTATCTCAACAAGATAAAATAAATCTAAAAGGCACATGACATCCATTAGAGTGTTGGAAGTCTTTTGTAAGGATTTATATCCTCTTCTTTTTTTCTCTTATTTTCTCTCTCATGTTAAGAAAAAAACAAAGATCTAAGTAACACAAAAATATTTTTATAAAAGTTATATTACACATAAAAAATATTTGTGCCTCTATCTCTTTTAACATAAGAAAGAAAATGAAAGGAAAAAAAAAGATGATTCAAATCCCTTTTGTAACTCGTACGTTGCTCTTTCTAGGTGTAGAGTATATCAAATCAATTTATGAAGAAAAACTAACTCCAAAAAAATTGAATAACTCATCCCAAACATTCTAAAAATGTCATATTGGTTTAGTCTTTTCACAAATTGTGCAACATTAATCAATCAGGTAATTAATATTAAAAGAGTAGGCCTATTTTATGTGTCAGATTCAACAAATTATCGTACTATGCAGATTCAACAAATTTCGTTTTATAAAGATGAATCTTATTTCATTCATTATCCAAATAATAGTTTATGATCTAGTATAGTGTTTTAAACCCAAGTAATTGTTTTGAAGCCTGCAATCAAGAAACAACCAAACATAGTTATTTTAGCCTACGTTAAAAGAACTAGGCGGCTATAGTGGCACGCCACATGTATTCGTCCATGAGTAAGAAGATATTTTCCAACAATATACTAGTCTCCAAAATCCCTGAGGCAATGGGATTTGACACTGACAGGGAAGATAAATTTGACGAGAAGGAAGTCTTTAGTTACTTTGAATAAGGGACAATGAGTCACACACAAATCACCAAAAAGGACGATGGGTTGTATGTGATTTTGTAGGAACGTTGTAACTGATACCACTTTACCTTGATCCCCATGCAAAGGGAGGATTATAAGGGGTTCCCGCATTTGATGCACTCAAAGGGATTTATGCATTTTTTAGATGTTTTTGGTATGATTCTTAACTTAAAATATATCTTTGTAGTTATAACTATATATATATATAGATAGACATAGATAGATCTAAAGGTTAAATAAGTTATTGATTCTTATAAATAAATTATATTTCGTTTTTAGTTCCTTTAAATTTTTTATTTAAACATTGTTCGTTCAAATGTTTTTTATTTAAAATTTTGGTTCTTATTTTTAAATCAATTCATGTGAATTATTCAAATTTTTAAATGATTTTTTGTAGACATGTTTATAACTTTATAATAATATCTCCTATAAAAATTTAAATTTTTTTAACAAATGATTAATTAAAAATGAATTTTTAAGCGCTAAAAGCTTAAAAAAATCATAAATATTAAAAAATGATAATTCTAAATTTTTGTGGAAGAAATTCTTAAAATGTTCTAAATATGTATAAAAAATCATTCAAAAATTCAAATTGATACGTGTGAATTGATTTAAAACTAAAAATTAAAATTGTTAATAAAAATATTCGAGAGATTTTTGTTTGAAGAAATTTTTTAAATAAATTAAATTCAAAATATAATATATTTATACAAAAAAAAAGTTATTTAACCTACATATATTAATCATGTTCAAAGGCTAGACCCTATTGGACTCACCACCTTAACTTTTTAGTTAACTTCGTAAGTTAAGCACCACATCCGTTAATTACCACACTCAACGACGATCATAAAAAAAACACAATCAAATCAAATTTTAACCAAACCACACAAACTAAAAAAACATTTCAAAACTCCCGCCCCATATTCTCCGCCTCATATAAATACATACACTCATCACAACACCATAGCATTAGCACATTTCTCATCTAATTTCTAAACCCTAAGCAATTCTCATATTTTCCAATTTCAAATGGCTAGTACCAAACAAATCGAAAGGAAGTCAACAGGAGGAAAGGCTTCAAGGAAGCAACTCGCCACCAAGACTGCACGCAAATCGACGGAGTGAAGAAGCTTCACCGTTTCAGGCAAGGAACAATTGCTCTTAGAGAGATTTTCAAGTACTAGAAGAGTACCGAGCTTCTCATCAGGAAGCTTCCTTTCCAGAGGTTGGTTAGGGAATCTCAGGATTTTAAGACCGATCTCATATTCCAAAGTAGCGCTGTTTGAAGTTATTGCTGGACAGTAAATTGGATTCGTCCTCTAGGTTGTGAGAGATTAGCTTGTTGTTACATTTTTATTTTTATATATTTAAATAATAGTAATAAAATAATTTTTTATATATTCAAATAACAGTACTAACAATTTTAGTAATTGAATGTGTGTTAATATCTCTATAAATCATAAATGTATTGAAATTGCAATATAATAATTTTATGAATTAAATTAATTAATGAAAAATATATTGAAAAACAAAATTGACTAATCAAAAAATATCTAAAGAATAAAATAATTAATAAAATAAATAATACATATGTATTTAAGGATGACAATATTACCTTCACCCGTGAGTATCCATTTGAAACTGTATTGATTTAGGCGGGGAAAACTCGCTAGTGCAGGTGCGGATTTTTTTCGGAATTAAAATTTGCTTTGATATCTACCTTGCACCCGCACCCGAATCCGTCCTGCTAATAATATTATTGTAATTTTTAAATTTTATATATATGCATATATTAAATATATTTAATATTTTTTTAAATATTAAAAATTATAATCTCATTTCTATAAAAAAATATATATTTTTTTAATTTTATTATTGTCTAATAATAATTATTTTATTATATTAATTATAATAGATATAATTTTTAAATTTATAATTTTATATATATGAATGATGCAGGTGCGGACGGAGAAACCCAAAACCCGTTGCGAGCGTGGATGGATCTAAATTTCACACCCGCTAAAAACGGAAGCGGGTGCAAGTTTTTCCCAATTAATCGGGTGTGGAGTGGGGCAAGCAGGTGTGGATTTTTCTCGATTAGTCGGATGTGGAGTGGGGAGGCAAAATCCGCCCGTACTCCGCTCTGTTGCCATATCTAGATGTATTTGTAATTTTGATATATTTAAATTACATTCACGAATTAAAATGGATGTTTACTTAATAGTTGTTTTCTGAATATATTTTATTATTTTGATTAGTCATTGGGCTGGGCTGACAATGTGGCCCAAAGCACATATTTTGTTGTCGGCCCAGTCTATTGGCGGGAATTTTTTTGACGCCGTTAAAGAGTGGGACTGAATTGCTTGCAACTTGTTGCAGTTTGCTTTTGCTTCAAGGAGTATATATATAAGCTTAGTTTATGCGTAGAGCGCGCGAAAATGGAGAAATATTTGGTACCGCAAAACCCCTTAACAGAAAGGGTCCATCCTCGTCGTAGGTAATTTTTTTAAAAAAAATTTATTTTATTTGTTTTGGTATTTAATCCACGTTAATAGCTATTGTATTGGTTGCAATTGAAGGTTGCGTTGGAAGAGAAGTATGCTTGAACTTAATGCGAAATTTGAGCCCAATTATCGTCATGAGATGATGAACTTGCTAATGCATTCGTATTCTGATGTGCGGTTCTGTCTAGTTTTTATTTTTTTTGGTTTTTAGGTTTTGATGGATTTACTTTAATTTTGATGTGATTCTTAAATTTTGTGAAGGTTGGAGTGTTTCCGCACTTGTACCAAACGGATAGTGGGGAGCCTTGCTGCTCTAACGTATGTATATTGATAAATGTGTGTATAAGTCACCTAAAATGTTTTAATTTAATGTTTTATTTTGGGGATTGTGATACAGCTCAATCGAATTCTTGGCGAGACAAGTTACGAACTTAATTTTCCATTGAGAAGAAGGTAAATTTTGACATTTTGCTTTCATGGAGGACAAAATAAGGAGAAACTTGTTTAACTTTCGATTTTAGTTGGATTAGAAACTTGTTTAAGAAGAAGGTAATTTTTGACTTTTTGCTTCCATTTAGTTATAATAAAATAGGGCAGGTTACTTTACTATCTCATTTTTAACACAGACTAAATTGTCATGTCTCAGTTTTAGTGAGTTGGCAGCATAGTGGGTACAATGTTGTCAAATATTGGCACCATGGTGGATTGCGGCGACATATTTTTTCACAACTGCCATAGCCAATTTGTGAAGGACGGCACCACCATAGCATTTAATGATGGATATGGTGGCTTAAAATGGTGGATTTTGGGTCTTCTGCCATGGTTCACCATCTGTATTTGATAACAATGAGTGGATAGACATGTTTTGCAAACCATATATGTGGGGGGGTAGTAGTATGGGCAATGACATTGATGCGGAAGAGCTGATGCGTTTGCAGTGGTAGTGGTGGTTTAAAGTAAGCAAAAAAAATTGATAAAATCAAGTTAGAGAAAATATAAATAACTTATATGTATTCTGAACTTTTTAGTTCAACAACAAATAATGAAAAGCAAGTTTTCCTATCAGTCAAAACTCTTAACATTTAATCAATCATCTTTTAAACATTTTCGATCAAAGTTGTTTCTTAATGCATAATATGTAAGTTAATCTGCGATAACATATGCAGAAGGTATTTGTATATCTAAAGTTTTTAGTAAGTTAATAAAACCTAGCCACACACTTGTAGTTTTAGCTATGAAGTTAATATGTAATCAATAAAATTGAATCAGCGACATGAAGATTGGTATTTCAATCAACTTGAATTTGGTCTAAGGATACTCTACACTTCCCAGTTTATGACAATAATGTAAAACAGCACTGTGTGAACTGATTTGTTTATTCTTCCTTGGAAAAGAAGAGTCAGTAGTTAGCAATGGCATGGACTGTTGGGCATGTAATTTTCCATTGATGTTGTTTAACTTTGCATGTTGCTAGTGAATTCTCTCTACAAATGGCTTACATTTGTTTGTTAACAGGAAAGGCGTATCTTCTATCGACTTTGACAATAAGGTAACTTAATGATTGTGATACTTGTTTCACATGTTTGAGAACATGTTAATCCTCTGTTTATTTTCATTTGTGTCACTTTTTCTAAGAATGAACTATATTTATTGGATGCGTGTCGATATTTAGTCACTAAAGTGCTTTTTGCGTGTCTATATTTATTGGTAAACCTGATTAGTCTCACCCTGTGTTTTCCCCCCTCTATTTTTTATATTTTTTCTAGGGAATATACTTGGCATCTGTCACAAAATCAGGGTGCTTAACGGTTCATGACTTTGAAAGTCTTTATTGCCAGACAAACAAATTAACTTGTAAGTTCGGCTTTAGAAAATGTTTTGTTGCATAAACTAATGTTGTGAAACCTCATTGTTAGAGTAATGCAATAATGGCATTCGTTTCAATATCTTTTGAGTTTTGAACAAACTATTGACTCTTGGGTGTTTTAGGGCATTAGTCTAGAATTAAGTTCCATGAGCAATATTCCTATTTCCTGCATCCATTAGTCTTGATGAATACATGCACTATTGAAGAAGTAAGTTTGCCTATTCTGCTTCCACTTGAGTTCATTTCCTTCTATATATATTGCTTTTACTTTGTGTCATTAAACAGTGATCGCCTTAGGCAGAATGATAATAGTTGTTAGCATGTGAACTTTTATGCATTGGTTTTATCCATTTCTAGACTGTGTTTTAAAAACTAGGTGCTATTGCCATTATCATGATTATAGAGGCTTCAAAAATGGGAATTTGATTTTTCTTCCAAATTTGTTATTTGCTTTTGTCTGTCTCAACGATTCTCATTATTTATAAAGTGGAGTTAAATTTGTGAGTTGGATTTTTTATACCTTTTTACCATGCCTACGAGAGAGTAAGGAAAAAGCAGTTGGGACCTCCCATTTTTAGCTCTTACTGTTGTATTTTTTAGGTAGCTTCGTATATGTTTTTTCATTGGATAGAGAGGAATTTCAGATGTAGTGGCAATGATTGTTTACACATGCTTTTATGTTTACTGTGATGGTAGGCTTGCAAGAAGATGAAAGCAAACTTTTACTGCATCTCTCACCTGATCGACAACTTGATGTTGTCAAATGGAATCCTCTTAACCAGAATGAGGTTTAAAGAGAATTAAGTTACCTTCTTACTTGCATTCTATTGTGAAATTTGTATTATCAATTATTATTTCTAAATAATATCAACCAAATATACTATGTCATATACTTCACTTTATCTTTCTAGTTTTGTATTGTTATTTGTGGAGGAAAGTATTTTGATATGTTTTCTCATTATTTTTATGAAATAACAACATCTGCTAGTGCTTGTGCATTTTTATGCGAGACATGTGATTTGTCAATTTTATTGAAATATTTTTGTTGTTCCAAACAAATTAAAATTTTATTTTCCCTTCAATTTAAACTTTGCTATTTTCATTTCAGGTTCTTTGCGCCTCTTTGAAACGGAATGTACTACTCATATTTGATGTTGCATATTTGTTGTCAGAACCAATTGAAGTGAGTTTCCATTATAATCTTTTGTTACACTCTCCTGTTAAATCTAGCTTCTGTTCTCATTATTATGCCAACACTATTTTCTTTCAAAAATCATTTGTTTCTACTATGATACTTGTTGCTCCATCAAATTCAGTTGATATCATTTTTTTATTGCGTTATGCCATTGCTATTAAGGGGTGCCCTGTCTTCTAAATTTTATTTTTTGTTAAAAGTAGCATGCTGCACCTTTTTCAATTTTGATCAAATCATCATCACCTTAAAATAAAGTGCACAGGAATAAAACTATGCAACCCATATTTCATGGGTGCTATCTATAAAAATGAAATGAGAAACACAGTATAAATAAATTAAGCTCCCCTCAGAAACAGACACATATTATAGGACGTCTATCTTTTCACATTATCACATGCTGCTCATCTTCATGACTTTTGAGGGATATATGCTAATTGCCAAGAACAAGTGTTTTTCATATCTGTGCTAGTCTAAGCAATTTTTTCATCCTTAATTGACATGATACAGGTGTTACGTACAAGACATACCGCCACAGTTAATG
Source organism: Cicer yamashitae (assembly GCA_037974755.1). NCBI lineage: Eukaryota > Viridiplantae > Streptophyta > Magnoliopsida > Fabales > Fabaceae > Cicer > Cicer yamashitae. The sequence continues at coordinate 50,756,994 of JBBPBQ010020323.1, forward strand.
GATCCAACATACCCATAGGTCTATCTGATGTTGCTTTTGCGTCAAATGACTCAAGGTATGCGAGCCTTAATTTAGAGATGTTTCGTTTGCTTACAAGGGATGATGAATTCCTAATACAATGCAACTTATTCTTATAAATAAGATGTCTAAAGATATAATTTAAATACTTATGTTGGGATATAATTTTGTCCTTTATTTTTGTTGTGACTGATTATCATGATCTATCCTTAGGCATGACTGACATACATGCTACTAACTCAACACAATTTGCCTGAAAAGCTCAACCCATGCATTTCTAAACAAAAAAGCTGCCAAAGTATTCATTCCATATAACTCGATGTGGTACTTGGTCACCCTATAATACTCTAATCTCAATCAAGTCCATTTTTCTAAGTTCATCTAGATTTTTAACTTCAATAATAGAAACTGCAAGGTGCTAATCATGACACAAAGTCACAGAAATTTCTACTAGTTCATATGCTCCGATCTTGAAGGACTACTCACCTCGTGGGTGCAAACAAATATTTTTCCTTTTTAAATAATTGTTTTCATTTTTATTTTTATTGTTGTGAAAAATTGCAGTAAGGATAGGTTAATCAATTCTGACATGACCAAATCTTAAAGTTTGAATAAAGGTTCACTCTAAGAATTTTAAGGTACCTGTGAGCTCACAGTCCTTATGCGAGCCAGGGGATCTCCTCAAAGATTTCAAATAGAGACCTGTATAGCTTTCTTTTTCATGATATTGTTGTGTATTTTCTCTAGACTAATAACCTGTTGGAGAAAATGGCATTGGCATGAGAAGTGTTTTTAGTAAGACTCGTTGATTATACCCAAACCAGATAGCTGAGTCTAAGTATAATTTTACTCTTGATAATGATTTTTATTCTGTGAATTCATCAATTATGTCTGTTACTATGCTGTTCTTAATCTGCTAGGAAATTTAACAGGATATTTGGTTCTGATACACATGGTACAATTAATGTTTGGGATAGAAGAGTAAAGAGTCTACCTTGCCTCGAACTTACATCTACTTTATTTGGTACCCTTAATAGCATCCAGTTAGATGCAGAAAATCAGGTCAGGTATTATTTGTTTAGTCTATTCAGTAATCTATCAATTCTCTTTGAACACTAATGAATTTGTACATTTTTGTCTTGGATCTAGTCATTGAAAGCTTTTCTAAAGTCTTGTTTTGTCTTCTGTATTTGAGGGTTCTTTCCTATAGTTAAGCAGAGGACCTGTGACTAATCAGGGAACTGGTGTTGGCTTGGCAGTATTTAATTATATGAACCCAGAGCAGCTATCTAGGCAGTTGAAGTTTGAGATAATGGAACTGAACATTATATAAATACAAATCCGATATAGTTGCATTATAGACTTTTAGCCATATTTTAAGTGATAAATCATGTATGGATGATAAAATACCCACTGCAGTTGGCCAAATGTCTAAATCTTGTAGTTCGTGTGAAGCAGATGTAAATTAATAATATGTAAACGAAATATACAAGTTTTTGGCTACTGGGCACAGGTGAAAATTGTACCATATTTTGGTGATTTTAATTTTTAATTCTAGTGAAACCGCACACTGTTCCTGGTCCACCTTGATAAAACTGCACTAGCATAACCGATGCAATTGCATCAGGTTTTGGTTTTAACGAGTTTAAGCATATCTTTTTGGTTATGTTTGCCGTTTGGTCAACAAAATAGTGAAATTATTAATACTGATTATTTGTATTTTTTCCAGATTATTTTTGGTGCTGGGAGGCATGGGATTGTATATGTGTGGGATATTCGTGGTGGAAGAGCATCTGCTACTTTTCTAAGTCACAAAGAGGTTATTTCTGTACTCAAGTGTTTTTATCTTACTAATATGTTCTAAAACTCTGAAAATAAGGAGTCAAGGCTATTGGACAAATATTACACATCTGCTTCTGCCATGCCTTATTCAAGGGCCAAGCCTTCTGAGTCTTAGGCTATTGCATCAACTGGATAGCGGTTTCATGGCTTAGTCTCTGCTTGCTTACAAATTAATAGCCTTATGTGATTTTATAATATAATGTTGTCAGTATGTTAATGAAAAGTAACAATGGGCGAATGGTGCCCATACTGTTATAATTAAGTAGATGAAATTGCAATTTACAAAATAAAAACCTTTATCTAATTATATGTTTGTATTAATACCTAGAATATAAATTGTAATGAATAGGCATAGATGCTGAATCTCATGACCTCTTGATGCATGCCTTTCTAGAACCTTAAGTTACGGTGTTAACACACATGTCTTCTGTTGAAATTGTGGGATTTTAGAGAAAAGGAGGAGAGAAAATAATAAGGGTTTGAATATTATTGATAATAGTTTAATGCTGACTTGATTACAAAAGACTCAATACTAATCTCTATTTATAGAGAAACATAGACTAAATCCTAAATTAAGAACAAATCATAATAATAATGAGAGATATTCTAAGATATCTCTATGAATATAAATTGATCCTAAGAAATAACTCAAGATACTCTAATATAATATAATAGATATTATAAGATATTTTTTAATATTCTAACACTCCCCCTCAAGCTAAAGCTTACTAAGCTTTAGCTTGCTACAAGAAAACAATGTTTTGCTCCATAAAAAAAGATGGAAAGGCAACTCAGGGATGCATGTGAAGTCAGAGAGAATTGCTATAAATATAGCCTAGCCAGATAGTCTGATTGATCATCAGCCTGAGAGAAATTCATGGCAGGCAATTGAACAAAGCAAGCTCCGTTCTTCTAAAAAACTGCATTTGGAAGCTTCAAACCAATAATAATGGAGACTCAAAATATTTAAACTTGAATCTGCTTCAAGGAGAGAGAGGCGTGCTTCAAGGAGAGAAAGGCAAGGCCAGTGCATCTGGGACAAATTGCCAACATAAAGTAAGTCATGAAAATAAAAGACACCGTTAGAATAACCACCAACGGAAGAAGCCATCACTAATATAATTCATATGTGGAAAAAGGGACACCACCAGAATGATCGTCGGTGGGAATATAAGCCACTATTATAATCTATTAGTAATAACTAAATTGCATGACAAATACTGAAGAAGAAGCAGCGCAACTCTAACGAAAAGAAGTCATGATCGATCAACGGAATAAGAAGGTGCGTCCAAAACAGGAGAGATAACGGTTGTTTGAACAATGACACATATTTTCGTTGATCAAAATTGGAGAGTAAGGGCAGATCTGAAACCATCGAAGAGAGAATAATCGTGCACCAAGAAGAATCCCATCAATTGAATTGCAAATCTTCCAAACCTGTTAGCTAAGAGCCCACTCATAAGGCTGCAACAGCTGCCACGGCAAAGGATGGAGAGTTTCCTCCACCAAAAATCTGATCCCACGGTCCACTTCCCAAGGACACCACAATCTATGGGACCACTATTCCCAGAATCAGGACACCCACTATTCCCAGAATCAGAATCATTTAACTTATCAATTGCATTCTGAGCAGATTCCTCAATGATATGATTCTGGAGGTTCTCAATTTTCTCCAACCCCTCAGCATCGTCAATCATTTGGGCATACAGATTCACACCATCAGTGTTGCTAACAATTTTATCAGATTCTCCTACCTTCAAAATGTTTTCAAGCCCTTCCAGACAAACTGTCACAATCCTAGGATCAGGACATATGAGAAGATCACACAAGGGCTTAATACACCCTTGACTTACCAGGTATTTTAATTGTTCATGAGAACCACCTGATGTAGCATTTGAGATGGCCCAGGCAGCTTCCTTCTTGATATCAAACTCAGCATTTTGAAGCAAGTGGACCAAATGACCAAATATATTAGCATCAATCACAGCCTGAATCTGTTGTTTATTCCCAGCTGTGATGTTCGATATTGTCCAACATGCTTCCTTCTTGATGCTTTTTTTATAATTATTAGTCAAGAGATTCAGAAGACTGGAAAGAACTTGATGGTTGATGATAACCTGTGTCTGCATGTCGTCTCCTGTGACAATATTTCCAACTGTTCGAAGAGCAGGAATAAGAACAGAAGGATGGGTGCAGTAGAAGCTCAACAAGCCGGCTACAGACACCAGCATCAATTACACCTTGAATTTTGTCATTAGTACCGTCAGAAAGATATGAAAGTGCCCAACAGGCATCAGTTAAGACTTCTTCATCATTTGAATGGATGAGACTGGCAAGTGCAGGAAGTGCAGGTTTAACCTGTTCAAAAGCAGGCTGTGGCTTCCCCCTGCAGAAGTTTGAAAGTGTCCACGTAGCGTTTCTGAGCATAGAAAGTTTGGCGTGCTCATTCAATTGTGCCAACAGAGGAAGCAAAGCTCCATGACTGAGAACAAGATCACGGCACCTAGGTGAATCTCCAGCAACATTTCCTAATGCCCACACAGCCTGTTCACGGACATCATCGCTAGGAGAAGCAAGGAGCTGTACAAAAATTGGGACAGCACCATGATCAATAACTACCTTAGTGTTTTCAGATGTTCCAGAAGCTATATTTGTCAAAGCCCAAGCAGCCTCAAACTGCAGCTGTGGGAAATCTTCCCTCATAAAAAATTCAACAAAGCGCGGAACAACACCAGCTTGTATAACCTCCTCCATTGGTGGGCTACGTTCGATTGAAAGCAGCTTCTGAAACTGAGCTGTTGCCTCGAACTGCATGTTATTATCATCAGTCCAAATACCTGTAACCAAGGATGGTAGGTGTTCCAACTTTTTCTCTATTAGCGTAGATTGAGCTGATGCAGGTATCTGCTGAGCAAGTCCTTCGCGTCTCTTCTTCTGCAAGCTCTCTTCCCTACGGTTCTTTCGGATCTCAACCATAGTGTCCTCTCTCCGTCTGCGACCTTCTTCGGCATCAACGGCCACTTTGTACCGATTGCGACGAACTTCGGTCCTCGCATTTGCGGTTGGTCGATACGACATTGTTTTAGAGTCGGAGGAATCAACGGCTAATCGGATTTGAATTGAATAATTGAACCGAACCGACCTGAAGCGGAGGGAATTATAGTTGCAGAGACAAAATTGAGAGTGCGAAGTAAAAAAAGGAGTGAGAGAGGGTTTTGGTGTGAAGAGTTTTTGTGTTTAAATAGACTAAGGATAAACCCGCCGGTGATCGGAATGGATAAGGGATACGGCGGAGAAACTTAAACTTTTTTGGATTTTTATTTTCTTCAGTTTTTTTTTTTTTGAGAGCAGTGGGTTGTTTGCCGGAAAAGTCGCCGGAAACAGTGGCGGTGACGGCGGCAGTTGCGAACTGGACGGAAAACGAGTGAAACGTGTCGGAATGTTAGAAAAGAAAAACTATTATTATATTCTCTAACTGTTGGGAACTCGGCAGCGGAATAAAGGCGGGATCGTTCAAGGAGGATCGAAATAGGCTCTGATACCATGTTGAAATTGTGGGATTTTAGAGAAAAGGAGGAGAGAAAATAATAAGGGTTTGAATATTATTGATAATAGCTTAATGCTGACTTGATTACAAAAGACTCAATACTAATCTCTATTTATAGAGAAACATAGACTAAATCCTAAATTAGGAACAAATCATAATAATAATGAGAGATATTCTAAGATATCTCTATGAATATAAATTGATCCTAAGAAATAACTCAAGATACTCTAATATAATATAATAGATATTATAAGATATTTTCTAATATTCTAACATCTTCATACTACCTTTTATCACATATTATGATATGTTTGCTGCTTGAAGCATACTTTTGTTGAACAAATCACGACTTCTTCAACAAATGTTATTCTAACATATATTTTTCAATATCAACTGATCTTATGCTGATTTATTTGGCTTTCTAGATATGCCATCCACCTGTAACATCAGTGAAGTTGGCAACATTACTAGAGAAGATTGGATCCTTGAAGGTGTGATTAACATATATTTCTTTTATAAATTAAAGAGGAGCAAAACTGCTTCCTCCTTTGTGCAATGCCTACATATTTTTCTCCAGATTTTTTTTCTAAATTTTCTATGTAAGTATATCATTATAAATGTTCCATACTTGTTGTGACTGGCTGACTGTCAAAGAGAGAATACAAGTATTAATTTGAAAGTCAACATGCTTTCAGTTTGCAGTAAAATGACTGGATGTCGCCACATGGCAATATAGTCTTTTGCATACTAGAATGTATAGGCTAAACGCTAAACCATTCTTATTGTTATGTAGGCACAAGCAGAAATTGTTCCCAAGGAGATTCACTCTATTGGTCTTAATCCGTTGTGCCCATATCAATTAGCATTCCATCTAGATGATGGCTGGTAGGTTGGCAAATGCATTGTTTTTCTTCCCCCTCTATCATGTAAGACAGAATTTTGTGACTATGCTTAGTGTGTTTCCTGCATGCCTGATTTCTTTCTTCAGCTAAGTAGTGTTTCCACAAATTCCATGATTCTGTCATGTTAGTTTCTATCATTTGACTATATATGTACTAAGACTATGTTAAGGAGTTGGGATGGGAGGGGACGAGATGAGAGGCGTATGAGGGAAAATAGAGAAGGAAGGTGGAGAATACTCCTTCACCTTGATTGGGGGTTCTATTTTTCTCCATAAGACTAAAATCCCTCAACTCAAGGGTACTAAAATGAATTGGATGAGGACTTTCAATGGTTTTTTTTTTCCAAATCCTTTTCATTTTTCTCAAAAGAAGGAAAATATTAGTCAGTAGCCTTCCCCTCCTCCCCAAAAACACTTCCCAATCAATGTGAGGGATTCGCCTCCCCTCCCAATGTTCTCTTGCCCTCTCTTCTCCTACTAACTCTCAAACAAAGTGTTAGGACCCCAAGTATTCTTGATAAGCCTCCTGTTCTAAAAGGAACCTGGGGAATAGATCGATTCATTCGTTGTATTCATTTTGTAAAACTGTCTAACAGTTGCAAAAAGGAATTCCCTTTGTTGAAAAATAACAGAAAATGGTTACTAGTATCCTTTTCCCCCATTTTCTTTCTACTTTCTCTCACTTTCTCACCTAACCAACTCTAGCTCTATCACAAAGTCTAAAAGTATGATTGCTAACTACATAGGTAACTAATGTTAAATTGCCTTTGAATGGCCTTATACTTGTTTTTTCTTCAAGATTGAATTTGGGAATAAGTTGTTTCAAAGATGGAAATAATGGTACAGAAGGGGCCAAGAGAGAAAAGTATAGATAATTCATAAATTTGTTCTACGAGATTACAAGGTCTAAAGAGCATGTTGAAAGAACGGAGGAGTTATTTAATTCCTATCTTTATGAAAAAAATGTGACAGATAAACCACACACATTATAGAGGGTTTGAACTTACGAGTCATAGCATGAAGCTTTGAGAGAGTTATTGAGTAGAGGTTATGATTAGAGACCCACATTACTGAAAATCAGTTTAGGTTTATGTTGGAGATATCAAGAATGAAAGTTAATATATTTTCCATGAAGATGATAAGTATCTAAGCACATAGAGAACCCTCCCTTAAAAGCTAGCTATTAAGGGGGAGAATCAAGCCACTTAAATTCTAGATGTAGGACTTGTGCACTCTATAATACTCGAGTCTCTATCATAGCACTATCCTTGAGAGCCGACGTCCCGATGGTTTCACTCTATGACACTTGGAGCCTTTATATTTTTTATCTATGTTTTCAATGTTCTTGCAGAAATATATCCAAGAGACTTTGTCATGGTGCTTGCTTATTGTGGAATGTGGAGAATATTATCTTAGTTGGAGAGTTCAGTGAAGCAATAAGGGGGAAGTTAGATATATAGAGACAAACCTTGAAATCACATGGTTTTCGTCTACGTAGAAGCAAAACAAAATATAAAGAATTCAAGTTTACTAAGAGACAAATTCTAGCTTAGAGGTACTAATTGGGGAACATAAAATACCGCAATTCTAACACTTTGAGTACCTTGAGTCCATCATCCCAAATGGCAAGGACAGAGAGGGAGGTGTCAAACATAGTATTCAATCAAGATGGATGAAATAGAGAAATGTTTTATTTGCGATAGGAAAGTACCATTCTAGCTTGAAAAAGTAATTTTTTTTAACATTTATATGTCTTGTAATGCCACATGATATACTAAATGTTGAGTGGTAAAGAACTAATACGAAAATATTTTTAGTGTTGCAGACATGAGATTGTTATGATGGATGGTTGTTAGACAAGACAAAATTGGGTTAATATATTTATTACAAAGAAAATTTGAATAACTTCTAGGTAGAAATGGCAATAGAGTCTCATCTTTACCTAGTTTGATATTTGTGGCGAAGATTTGTAGAATAGGTGAAGAGGGTTGATCAGACAGATGTTAGTCCAAAAGTTAGTGAATAGATAGAGAATAAGTAAAACTATAGACCAACCACTAAGAGGGATTTATAGGTAGATGCTTTATCTTTGAATTTAGTTCATCATAAGGTATATGACACCATTTAATCTATGTTGTTGATCTTGTCTAGTGAGAAGAGGCTTGGATATTGTTATTGATGGTGATGATGATGATGTCTTCCATAGTTCCGTTTAGCAATGCTCTTTTGATGTCAATACTGAATAGTAGTACAGTACATCTAAAACAGTTTTTATTGAATTTTACGTGTCAAGAATAAATTCTTTTTCTTCCTTACACATGTTAATCCATCACGCTAAATTGTTGCTTTAATATTTTCATGTAGGTCAGGCATTCTGGATATTAATAATTTGCAAGTTACCCATGTTCATTGCCCACCCCCAGCTTGGTTGTAAGTTTGTTAGTTGTCACATCTAGATTTTCTTTTTTGATATTTGCAAACAGGCTTTGCAGAATACATCTAACTATCTTGTTCACTGTTCATTCTTTGTTAGAAATGATTCCTATGTTTCTCTTGATCAAATGGATTTAAGAAAACCTTCATGGTTATCGACATGCTCGGTAAGACACCTTTCTTAATGTAATGCACCTTCTTTATCTATAAGTTATTCTCTACAAAATTATCATTTAGTCATGTTGGCAAGTTATTCAGTTTCTACTTATACAGTGCTTGTGACAGTGTTGATTTTAATTGTTGGTCCTTATACTCATGTCCTTATTCTAAGAAATACAACTTGCCACCATTTATACTATCTCACATTGTCGATCCTTACACACACACACACATATATTTATTGATTTCGATATCTTTGTGTTTTAAGTCAAATTGAAAGAAATAACATCTAGGGACGAACATGGATGAAAACTAAAAGGAGGAAAATTTTATCAGATTAATTGGCATATGCTCTATAAGTATAAATTAGTTTTACACTGACATTCAATGAGAGATATTCGTTTTTCTATGTCATATCATTAATTTTAAGATAAAATTACAAAAATGAGGTGATGTAACAAAATAGTGAATTTTCTTTGGGTTGAATGTAAAATTTGTTACCAATTGATATTGTTTTTTCTACTATACTCTTCATAATAATTATTGCTTCCAAAATAAATGTAAAATAATTAGGAGTAATTTGGCTAAAAAATAAGTGATACAATATGAAAATTTGAAGAAATATTATTAAAAGGGACAAAATTTCTCTAGAGGATCTTATATCTAGGAATAGAGGCGATGCTAGTACTAACCAAGTACTAATGCTTGAAGTATGATTGCTGACATTATTCTTTGATTTCTATTAATACACAAATTGATTTTGCGTGTCAATCTAGCGCAGATCTATTTGGCAGGGTCACCATTTGATCGCGGCCTTCATATGTTAGATTTCTACCCGAGTATCAGTTCACCAAGTCACGTGGATTACAAGTAAGTTATTCCAACGGATAGATCCATATATTAGCCTAGCTCCCATTATTAGCTTCGACAAAAGCACATAGATGGTGAAATCTAGAGTACACCACACAAATTAACCAGGTGTACTTTCATATATGCCTGAATTTAGTTCTCAAAACGTGTTGCAAATGTTTCTTCTCAATAGTTTTGAAGTTTTCTTCTTTGTAGGGAGGGTATACAAGAATTTTCCAGTCCAATCAAACAGAAGAATCAAAATAGATTCATTCCTTTACCAGAAGGAGTTTTGTCATGTGCTGCTCATCCTTTGTACAATGCCATCGTGGCGGGAACAAAGGTTTGCGTTGGAATTTGAATTGTTTTAATCCCGATTATAAGCTACTTAATCCACAATCAGCTTCCTTTTCTTCCATTTAACACGGTTCAAGTGTATTAATTTGTTGAACCAAATACCAATTATAAGTGAGCCTGTCATTTTTCAAGCCTAACTATAATATGTCTAGGATTTCTTCTGACTTGTGCCTGTGTGACCATTCCCACCACTTCAATTTCAGCTTATCTTGACGTGTAGCAATCAAAATTAAAATTAATTCTATCCTGCACATGATAAATGTGCATGACTATATTTGCCAATTAGCTGTCTTGTGCCTAAGGTTGATTGATTGTTGGTTTCAGGAAACATCTTTGCTAGTGATTTCCCAAAAACGCCAGTCATGCAAGGGCGAAGATTAGTCACAAGCATTTGGCAGATTTTTGTAGAGTAGTGGCATCACATATGAACATGCCCTTTTGGTATTCTTTTCGTGTACAATAGTTGTATCAAATTTAGTTCAAAATGGAAAAGAGAATCACTTGTATCCATATCTATTTAGCGCACAATTATCTGGCCTATCACACATAATTTTGCATTACCCATCGAGTCCATTTAATGATACTATTTACTTTGAGAATTCAACTAGAAAAAGTTCTTTACTCAAGTATAGCTAGGAGATAAAGTGAGCTTAAAATTATAAAATTAACACAAATACAAGCAAAATTCAAATTAAAGCTAATATTAACAAAACTCGAGTAATTCACCACAATCAGGAATTATTCATTTTTTACCAAGCTAAGTTCAACATATCAAAATTGTGGAGATATTTATTCATCACATAAAAAAGATGAGGTGAAGTGGGGTTGTCATTTCATACTAAGTAATAAGTAGAGAGACAGAGAGGTATACTAGTTATAGTGTTTCACTGTTTTGTACTTGGTTTGGTTGTTTTCTTACAACTTCCTCTTTTATTCCTCGGATGGGTACCCTAAAAGGGACAAAAATAATATCACTTGTTTCTTTCAAGCTAGGCTGTGATTGCGAATGAAAAGAAAATGAAAGAGAAGTGATCATCACCATATTTTGTGTGGATGGAAGGACTAGGAAACAAAAAAGATATTACAAGAAGATTCTTATCGAATTTGTTCTACTATAATCAAGATGAACTTTGCGGTCCCATATTTTTTTGTCTGTGATTTTCCAAAAAGTGTTTTCCTTTTATAACCCCAAACATGTAAGAGCTATGATTGCAAACCAAAGTTGTCTGCATGATTTGAATTATGAAGAGAGGTTGAAGGATATTTGATTTGATTAGTATGGATCACAGAGCTTCCCTCATCTAAGTAATTGTTAGAGAACTTTGTTGTCCCATATTCCCCTTGCCAATGCAATGAAGTCAATTATTGAAAGACCAAATAGTAGGAAGATGCCTTTTATGAGTTATACCTTACACTATGAGTAATTAATATGTAATTTGGTGCGTTTTATTATTTGGGTCCCAACTGATACATACATAAACGGCTAAAATATGATTTTTCTCCTTTACCTTTTACCGGATATTTACTGGATAATTGTTTTGATCTTTTATTTTTTAAATTTTATTTTAGTAATTTATTTTTTTAAGTGCATAACGTTAGTCATTTTCTCACCGAATATTAATATAAATATAAAATAACATACAAATGAATCTTTATTAATAATAAATTTATGCCAAATAATGTTTAAAATATTTTCACATCAATAATTTAAAATTTATTAATCTTCTATTTTATTTATTTATTATTATTAAATTAATTTTCATTTGTATACTTATTTTTATTTGTTATTTAAATCGTATTCAACACCGTCCAAATGAAAATAATTCAAAAAAAAAAAACCTTTACATACTTTCAACGTTTATTGGCAAAATAATTAGACATGCCCTAAATCATCAATTCCATCAACTTCAAAATTAACACGTAAAAAGGATTAATAAAATGAATTAATTTAACCAAAATAGACAATTGTCATTTATGACATTCATAACCAAAATGCATAGAAACATCTTGTCTTTATCAAAATAGACAATTGTCATTCATAATCAAAATACAAAGAAGTATTTTGTCTTAACCAAGACACACAGAATAATCTTGTATTGACCAAAATATATAATTGTCATTCATAATTAATTTACATTAACACTTAACTTAGGTTCCCTACAACAACCAAAAAACAAAATAACAACTTCAAAATAGTCACTGAGTCATCCTCCTACAAATCTCATCCAAATTTCTTAATTGACCCAAACAACCTCCTATTTTAGGATCATCCAAAATAGGTTGTGAACATCCTGCATCACAACTATTAATAGACTTGCTCGATCATCATCATCATCATCTATTAGTAATGGAATTCGTGAATCACTTCCAGAACCACTGTAGTCACCTTTAAAAGTAGTCTTCAATCTGTCACTTCTCCTCACATTCTTAACACCTAATTTCTTTGCACCTTTTGATTTTGTTTTCTTCACTTTCTGCAAAATCAGCAACAAATACAAAATTGAATTAAGCGCAAGCTATATTCACGAGTTCGTGACCGCCACGAAGAAGATACAATCGCTGATGAGAAACAACGAAGAACAGTAATGAAGAACGATCGTTGTTGATTTAGGTTTTTTTTTTTTAAGATAAGAGGTTTAGGGTTCTAGTTACAAAACTGGTTATTTTAAATTTTAAAAAAATTTAATTATATTTAGGTTGATATAATTTAATAAGTGTAATTATTTAATTGTATATAACGGAGTTTGACATATGCTAGTTTTTGTAACAGAATTACAACTCAAGGACTATTTTAAAATGAAATTGTATTTGTTGGAGATGTAAACCAAACAAAAAAATTACAAGGGCCAAAATAAAAAAGGTTATAATTGCAGGAATCAAAGACACATTTAAACCTATTTAAATTGATAATCAAATTATATATGTGCATTTAAATTGAATAATTTATTTTATTAAAAAAAATGTAAAAAATATATTATATTTTTTCACCTTAATTAATTTATTCACTATCAAAAAGTTAAACACAATGTTTAAATTCTTTTAACTTTTTTATCGATCAATTTGTTTTAATACATAGTCAGCCTTCAGATATGTACTTAAGGGATGTCAAAGTAAATAAAAATTTTTTGAGACACTTGTTTGTATTATCAAAACATATTGAGTGTATAAGTGTGAGATATGATGGCGCTACACTTAATTGCATAGATGTTTGTGCAAACAAAATTCTTATCCCATACAACTAGTTATTCACCATCATTTGACATTTATTTTGGGACATGAGTAACATTTTAATCTACAATTCATTTCCATTTTTAGCCATTCCATTCATCAAATAATACAACTTGACCACATTATATATAACCTTGCGCAGTATGATGTTTAGGCTGATGCAGATGTGGTCCTAGCTTATAAGAGGACCATCCCACTTAACCGAATTCACGCAGAATGTACCACTTGAAATGAAATGGTGTAGAGTACATAAAAATACACAAATGCTTTTGCAAAAAATAATGATATATTTTTTTTTAGAAATCCAAAAATTAATGATAAAACAAAGAGAAATCAACTGTTACAATCCATGATTCAATACTTGTTTTAAACTATATATTATTAGAGTAAAAAAGTTAAATCCTCCTTACGAGTCCACTGTTCTACTCCTGCATAGTTACATGTAAATTTATATAATGGATACACAAAGGATTTTCCATATTTAAATCTGTTTGAAAATTGAATTGAAATCATCTCTATTTTTTTAGAAAAATAAATGACTTTGTTTATAAGAGAGATAGACACGAATAAAATAATAAATTTTTATAAGGAGAAATAAAATTACTTTAGAAATAACTTTGAGTTGTATTATTCACTTATAAATATATTTATAAGAGAGATAGACACAAATAAAATAATAAATTTTTATGAGGAGAAATAAAATTACTCCATAAATAATTTTGAGTTGTATTATTCACTTAATAATTCCTTATAAATATTGAATTTTACAAATTCAATTATTAATTTATAAATTATCAAAAAAAATAATAAAATTATTTGATATTTTATTAAATACTTCAAACAACTATATAAATTTTTAAAAACTTATAAGTCATAATCAACTAATTCAAAATTATTCATTGAATAAAATTTGATCCTTATTTAACAAGTCTCAAAATATCTCATGTATATATTTCTCATAAATGAATTCCTCTATTTTTTGGAATCTGGTATTCAAATATGGCACATGAGGGCCATTTGTAATTTAAAATGGTGCCCCATGTCCTCTAGATCACTTGATACCCACAACAATGACACCCTGTCTCGTATATATGATTCAATGTCTCTTTAGTTATTTTTCTTTCTCCTTTTTGCCAACAAAACTGCACCTTTACGCATCAACATTATTGATATTCAATTCATTTCAATTTTTTAATTTCAAAAATATTGACCTCACCCAACATAACTGCACCGTTACGCATCTGCAAAAGTAAAGAATAAAGTTTACTTTTCCAATTGACCAAGTTTAAAGCTTTTCAATTTCAAACTCAAATCCATCAATTAAGCATGTGATTATTCCCACTTGTGAAATTTTCCACAAGGTTTAATGCTACTAGCTACATTTGTGCATTAAGCATTTGAATCAAGAGAAGTCACATTTTTTTATTCTTTGTATGTTTTATGCCCAACATGATGATAATAATAAGATAGGTAAATTATTTGATATTTTAGAATTTTGTTGGGTATTGGCGTCTCCAAAAAAAAATTTAATTCAAAATAGTTAAATATATAAAAAATATTATGACATTAAATAATTGAATGTTGAATATCTTACTCAACAAAATTCTAGAATATTAGAGTGTTCATCTAATATCTAATATATTATCTTATCTTATCACTTAACATAAGAACATGCTTCTGTTATGAAAACGCCTTTTGTGAATGAAGTTCCAAAATGAAACATACTCATGCCATAACCATTATCTGTGATGATTACACACGAAGTAGTATAGAAATGAATGTTAAAGCAACTTTGGTTTGGCCGTACAATATTCCCAAATTATAAGATGAATTAGTTGATCGCATTTATAGTGCTAAAATATAAATAACTGACCTAAACATAGACACTTAACACCGATTGACAAATAGTAATTGAAAAAAAAAAGTTGAAAGCAAATGTAACAATATGTATTATTGTGTCACACACCAAAATATTTCTTTTATAAAATGTCAATATTATTAAACTAGATACTATGTTTTGGAGTTGAACTCAAAACTTTGTAATTGTGTGCAAATTTCTTTATTTTTTCATCAAAACATTAAAAACAAAAAACCTTCTTTTTATATGAATTTCCTGGTGGTACATACATAATGGCATGGAACCTATGTTCGTACTAACTACTAAAGTAATAATCATGTGAAATAGTGGTACCACTATCTATTGTAGTGAATTTTGGAATATATGGGCAAATTGGTAAATTGACAACGCACTGCTGATGTATCCTACACATAATGAAAGAGTCAAAATTTCATTCCCTCTTTTCTCTTTTTCTCTTCAGTTTTCACATCATCACATTCACATACCCACATTACATTAATTTTCCTATGATAATAAAAACAAAAAATAGTTATTAGACTTAGGTCCTTCTCTCTATCTCTCATTCTATAATCGATAGCCTTCAAATCAAATTCAACCATTGAATTAAACACAACTTTGTGATTCTCACCCATAAAAAAAAAAAACTTTTTTTAGTGAAACATATTATCTTCTAGAAATTTACATGTTCCATTTTGTTCTGTTTTTTCTCTGTTCTGTTTCATGGCTGTAACTAATAATTCAACACAGGTTTTCAAAGACAACAACAATGGAAACCTTGAAACTACAAGAAATGAAATTAAGGCTGCCATAGCAAAAGCAATGGAATTAAGAGCTCTTCATGCTGCTTTGATACGAGGAAATAGCTCAGCAAATGCTAAATTCAAATCTCCTTCCCCTGTTTCACGCTCTGTTTCTCAGTTCTCTGCTCGTGATTACCCTGTTTTCACACCTGTGAGATTTTTTTTTGCTTCAATTATGGATTTTCATATTTGTTTTTCTTTTATCTTCTTGCTCAATTGGGTACTCCAGTTTATGTGCAGTTCATTATTTTGTTAAAAGTAAAGTTACTTTTTTCCTTTGCTAGATTATTATGCATGAAATGTGGTTGTTGCTAACTGTTAATTATGATAGAGACAGAACAAAAAAATATGAATTTATGGAATATGCAATAATTCTCACCTGTGTTGTTGCTAAATAATGAAATTGATACATTGTTTATAGTTTGGTAGGTAGATGTCATTGTTGTTACAGTTACATTTTAATCGAATTTATTCCCAAACAACACCAACCTTATATGAAAGTTTAAAGTTTCTAACTTCTTTTGGTTTGGTTTCCTTGTCATGGAGCTTTCAAGTGGAGTTAGTCTGAATTGAATCCTGTGGCAAATTCCTAATGATGATGTTTATTTTCTGATTCTTGCTTTTTGTAGACTAATATCATGTAGGGTAAATACCCAAATTGGTAATTGAAATTGTTGGACTATATCAATCTAGTCTCTCACATCATCGGTATTCTAAAATGATCCTTGAAATTGCAAATTTAATCAAATTTGCCCGTATTGATATTTGTAGGGACTAGAATGACATTAAGTTAGTAATCTTAAAATCTATTTGATAACAGATTCAGATTGAGGGACAAACTTGATTAACATTTTGCAATTCCAAAGCTCATTTTGAAGTACCGATAATGTGCATACTAGGTTGATACATCCCCACAATTTCAAGTACAACTTGGGTATTTACTATATCATTTTTTATTTATACTTCAAACTTTATAATTGTTCTCAGGTTTGTATCAATATTTGTGGCTGTAATTCCCTAACTTCCACTCCCCCATTAATTCTTTTTCTTTCTTTCTTTCAATTTTGATGGATAATAAGTTTCTAAATTGAGAATTATTGACTGACAGAGCTATGAATATGATCCAAATCTGGGGTACAGTCAAAACCACATGAAAAGCTTAACAATATCAGAAAGTTGGGATGAAGGAGAATCAGGAAACAGCATAGAAACAAGCATTGTAAAAGATTACAAGGACAAATCAAGTTCAAGAAAAGGGATATATCCTTCTGATGACACCAAATCTGTAACTGGTTCATGTGCAAATCACATCACTGTTCTTCAAACATCACCTACCAATGACTACAACAAGTGTAAGAGAAGAAACAGTTTAGAGGATTATAAATCAGTGTCTTCCTGCAATACTTGTAACCCTGCTATCATTACTAGTGAATTGGAGAGTGCAAGGAACAGCAAGAGCTCCAATATTATTGTTGTTCCGGTCACGGATTCTCACTCGTCTTTTCAATCCGAAACCAAAAGCAAAGGTGTGATTTCGTGGTTGTTTCCTCGGCTAAAGAGGAAGCATAAGAATGAGAGTTCACCGAATAGAGCAGAATCTGAGGATGTTTCTCAGGTTCTCAAGGACTTGGGAATAATGTCCATTGAGACATTGAAGAAAGAGGTGATTGAAGCGAACGAGAATAGAGACGCGGCCTTAATGGAAGTTTCAGAGATGAGATCTTCATTGGGGGAGCTGAGACAAAAGATGGAGTATTTAGAGAGTTACTGTGAAGAGCTGAAGAAAGCTTTGAAGCAAACCATGCAGGCAAAGGATTCACGACTTCTTGAAGAGCTTAAGCTTAGCAATCTTCCTCAGAGAGGAAAATCAATAGATGCAAATGTCGAAAATTCACTGCCTGTGAATGAAGAAGTAATGATAGAGGGATTCTTGCAGATAGTATCAGAGTCAAGATTATCAGTGAAGCAGTTCTGTAAGACCCTTATAAATCAAATCGAAGAAACCGATCATTCTTTGACAGAAAATTTGAACTTGCTTCTCCAACCATATAAATTGTCTCTAAATTCCAAGTACTCAAAGGCAGTTCTATACCATTTTGAAGCTTTCATTAATCAGTCTCTCTACCAAGACTTCGAGAATTGTGTGTTCCAAAAGAATGGTTGCCCGAAATTCATAGACCAGCAGGAAGATCGCCAAGCAAAATTCTCGTCATTCGTTGCCCTTAGGAATTTGAGCTGGAATGAAGTACTGAGAAAGGGAACAAAATATTACAGTGAAGAGTTTAGCAAGTTCTGTGATCAGAAAATGAGTTGTATTACCACTAGTCTGAACTGGACAAGGCCTTGGAATGAGCAGCTTCTTCAAGCTTTCTTTGTGGCTGCAAAGTGCATGTGGTTGCTACATTTGCTTGCCTTTTCTTTCAACCCACCGCTGCGAGTTTTAAGGGTTGAAGAGAATAGAACC
The DNA here is from genome assembly GCA_037974755.1 of Cicer yamashitae. NCBI lineage: Eukaryota > Viridiplantae > Streptophyta > Magnoliopsida > Fabales > Fabaceae > Cicer > Cicer yamashitae. Next base: position 50,775,450 of record JBBPBQ010020323.1, read on the forward strand.
TTTGATCCTCGCTACATGGAAGATATGAGTCCAAGGTCACAAGGTCCAAGCAAAGTTAAGATCATGGTGATACCTGGGTTTTATGTTAAGGATGGGATCTTGAAGTGTAAAGTTCTTTGCAGGTACAAATCTACAGCCTAAATAAAACTAGGAAGTAAGTTTAATTTCACTGTTCATTATTTTTTGGTTTTTGTAGTCCTGTAGTCTTGAAGCCGGTAAGAAGCCGAACATATGTGATAACTAATATTCGTTCAAATTAGTTTAATCTACTGCAAACTCAATTTTGGATGCTAGTCACTAAGTAGATGAAGATTCAGAAGTGTTACTGATAATTAGCAAAATAAATTTTTTCTTACTAGTACTTCAAACCACATACTCATGTTCTTAAATTTGGATAATTTGAGAGATTGTATATGCAAAAGCAGATAAATGCAGCACCTTCGAAGTTTTAAGTCTATCTTGTGAAGCTGATTTCATATGTGGTTGTTGTCATAATTCTATTTCTCAAATACAATCCGCAAAAGATGAAGGACAACAAATTAAACCCTCTTGTTTATAATACTTTATGAGACGTAAGTAGCAATGAATGAGTGAAACATACCACTAATTATCTTGGTGTGGTGTTGTCTATCCATTTTATATATCAACAGAAGGGAGAACCAGAGAGAACTCTAGAGATAGAGAAAAGCAAGAAAAAAATCAGCAGATAAATTATCTAGTAGCAACTAGAAACAAATTAGTCAGATGAAACGTTCTGTCAAGCCAAAGCTTAATATTTTAGCAAGATTTACTGTTTTTCAACAAATGGACAGAGTATTAGATAGATTCATTCTTAGGGACTGCGGATTCACAGCCTTTATAATCAGTAATAATTGAATTGAAGGGCATGAGTCCCAGTCAAATATCTATTACATATTTCCTTTCATATATATATATATATATATATATATATATATATATATATATATATATATATATATATATATATATATATATATTATCATGGTGGAAGCAGGTGCTGAAAATGATGTTCATGCATGAGATACTACTGTAATTGGGATGTGAAATGATTAGTCACATAGATATCAGCAACACAACATAGAATATGCTTGTCTTCTCCATTAAAAGTGAAATGTAGCCATCAAAGTGACATGACATTAGGACGGAGATGAACTTTCACCCTCACTCCACCAAAAGCTAACTGATAAACTGGTAGTTAAAGACCGCACGTAGTGCCACCATTTTGGCGGGATATATAACATTTCACCTTCCTCTAAAATACAGTCTACAAATTCCAAGTCTTGCACCTCAGCAAACTTGCTTTCATCTATGTCATCTAAATCAACCTTCAAACAATAGAAAATGTCCAGTCAACATGGAGACAAATTTATAAAAAAAAATATCAAAAGCAATAATACAAATGAAACAAACACCTATTTAAATGAACAGCTAAGGAATGGATGGCACATCTTATTACGTGCGCATAAAAATTTACGATTGATGTCAGAATCCACTTTACAGCAGGCCAGAATCCACTTTACAGCAGGCGGAGTTGTGGGCTTAAAACTATTCCATACCCCATATGTTGTATAGGTAAATAGAAAAAAATATTCTGATATCATGACAGATATTAGATAGAAACTTTTAGGCTTGTAATGAAATTACAAGTTTATACATACAGTGGAGAGTAAGAAAAATAAGAGAGTAAGAAAATATATTGAATTAATGAAATACTTCAAGAGTTATTTGGCCATTCAAATGGGTTGCAGTGATATGGTATTCTTCCAAGCAAAGGCACAAGTAGACTGCACAGAAAATAACTCAATTTTACAGTTAAGAAACCTAAATACCTGGCTGGAATTGCTAAGCATGGTTCCCGAGTAGGGAAAAAGTTCGTCAGACATAGATGCTGGATAAAGCCGAATGTACTTTTTCCCAACAACCTAGAAGTGAGAAACAATACAATAATCTCAGTCAAATAGATTATTCCGTGGTGCACAGAATTCTTTTGGATACCTGCACCAATAATGTAAGCAGCCTTTTGCAAACAATTTAAATAACTAGAATATTATACAAACCACAATGTGATTGTCGTGCATCACAGGTTTCACTTAAAATAAGGGATAGAAAATCTGAACTTCGTTTGTATTGCTGGAAGTACATCACCTATGTCATGCTAGCTTGCTACCACTAAATTGTACATTTAGTAACACAATTGTAATCCAGGTAAGAACTAAGAAGCATGAATAGCTGGCTTGGTTATAGTATCGATCGAAGTTGGACTCATGGGACCTCTATTTAAGTATTAATTGCTTACAAGTGCTCAAAAGAAACAAGAGCCACAATAGCAAGGAGTATCTAACATGATACTCTCTGGGCAGGACCCAGTGAAGGTGAGGGTTTCACAAGCAGCTTTAATTTGCAATTATTCAATACGACTATTAAAGTATACAACTGAAATACCTGTGCTAGTATGTTATGATGTGGATCATGGTGTAATGGTGTCACTGTTCCAGCTGGACCAAACCAAGCATTGAGAGATCTTAGCTCCCCTCCACCAGCAAAACAATAGTCGGGAATAAAGATATCTTTCCGAAGCTCATTTATCTGTCAATTCAATAGTGTGAGAAACTTAAACGAGCAGTTCAAGTCCTGAATTTGCATGTCAAAGAATTACAAGAGATCTAAACTTTGAATACCTGGTCAAATAATGGATGCTGAGCAAGATATGTAGGACCACCAGGAGAACAGCCATGCGACCTTATCCGCTCAAGGAACTCTGAAAACGTAACTAGCTCTTGCTTCCAATCTGCACATAAATAGTTTTTCCCAACCTGCAAAGAATGCTGCACACTTACCCTTTTCTTCCAATATTTATTCAAAAATGAAAATTGTAATACATATAAGTATCCACTCCACACCATTCTTCCTTTTTTAGGTTGTGTGTTGGTTTCCAGTATACTGTTAAACAAATTCAACAACCTTGCCATCACACGAAAAAAATTACACAGGGTAATGGGGCATAAATACAAACAATCCTAGAGGTAACATACAAAATTACAATGTAAAGACATGAATTACTGCAATTGCAATAAACATTCACAAATCACATGAGGCAAATCTTTCAACTTTTATCTCATCCATTTCCAGTTTCAGTTCAACAACTTGGTGGCTAAAACAGAATCTGCCACGAATTGTCACAGAATTGTGGACCAACTGTTGCAACCAAAGTAAATTGTTTATTCACTTGTTAGATGCATTACAAAGTAAAAGTTCTAGGATATCTACATAGAGCATTTTTAGGCCTATAAAATCAAATATATGAAGTTAACGCACAATGCAATAGATTAATTGTATTAAAGCATGTTCCAAGTGATAGATTAATTGTATTAATGCAATAGATTGGATTTCCTAGTGGATGAGTTCATGACCTATTTTAGTTGCCTGTAGAAATAAATTTAGCTATTTACAAAAAGAGGACAAGAACTAAGTTATGATTAGAAGACGATAATTAAATTGCCAATGTAATCGAAGGGTATTAAGTTTGTGTTAGTCAATAAAGTGTTCAATGCGGAGTTTTCACTTAAATTTCACGTCTTGTACTCGAACTGCCCGATAAATTTTCCAAAATACTAGTAAGAAAGTTGTTTAGGAAAGATTACCAAAAAATAACTTCAATTTTAGAATATACTCTCTCCATTCCTATTTACTATAAGAAACAAAAGACAAAATCACACATACCAAGGAACACATTCAAATGCGTTAATGTCAATTTTCTCTCCAAAAATACCCTTAACACTCATTAAATGAAATTCACTTTCATAGGGAAGATAATTTCTAGGTAAAATAAAACTCACATTAAATGAGGGGTATAAAAGAAAGTTTAGTAATAAATACACTTAAAAAGTGTACTGTGTTGCTTAAATTTAGGAGAAAAAATATAACCAAATGTCTCTTATAAATAGACTAGAGGGAGTAGCTTTCAATCTAACAGCTAATGAACATATATGACCAAGGATTGATTCAAGTAACAGTTTAGTAATTGTTAGTTAGGGTGAGTTAAGTTTAATGCAAAGGATCAGAGTATCAGTAAGGAAAATTGTCAAACCGCTATCCGCTTTTCCCTGTGAATTCAATAAACTAAACAAATGCACCCGGTTTTGAAAACTTCATCTCTATACATTTGTTCTTCAAACAAAAGGAGGTACCATGCATTATTATAATTAGAAATACATCAGCTAGAGTAATTACCTCAACCGGAACAGTGCGGTCACCAGCAACTCTTAGCAAGTAATCTATATTATTCCAGTTTTTCTTGGCTGGCCAGTGGGCCATACAATCACTGATGATAACTGGGGAGCCAGCCAGGTAATGATCTTTCAGGAACTTCTCCAGTGACAGGGCGGACCTCTTCACCACAAGCTTAGAAGCAAGGGACTTAACAGGTAAAAGTTTGAGCACCTACAGTGTAAAAGCTATAAAGTAAACGTTAGAAGCGTCATTGCACAAATGCAACCATAACATAATCTTCTTACTCGTGCCCGGCTTCACAAATACAAAAAGAAGCATAAAAGAGCAACCTAAGGTTGTCTTTGGAATTTGGATATATAATGGAGAGTGAAACTGAATGAAAGGGGATTTATTGGACTGGAGTAGAATAGAATAAAAGCAGGGTATTGAATAGAATGCAACAGAATGCATTCGATCATATCCCACTCCTTCCCATCATATTTCAATCAATCCAAATAATGGAGTTTATTATGAATCCATTTCATTTTCCACTTCATTCCATAAATCCACACACAACCTAAGAAAAAACTCTTTAAAATCCAATACTAGTAAGCACTCAATCTTGTCTCATATTCGAGGCTGACACATGTTTTAATCTCACAGTTTGGAAATTTCCATTTAAAAACAATTATGTGCATATTTGGACGTGATTCAAAGCACATAAAATTATTTTGACATGTTTATGTTAGTGTTTGGTTTTGTGTTGGGCAACCACCACGTTGAGTTGAGAACTCTCCCACCGTGTTTTTTAGAAGCTGCAATTCTACGGAGACCAAAATTTATTTTAGTAAAAAGTGAGATTAGATTAAGATAAAATGATATATGTTTGAATACGTTTACCTGAAAGTGTTGAACAATAAATTTGAGAAAAAAATAATGTTTGGCAACAAAAGCTACAAATGCTTACTTCTAGTTAGAATCAATTCTAATCGATAACTGTCAAACATACTAAAGTTGAATTTTAGTCTTCAGAATCACTTCTGGGTCTCCCTACAGTGAATAGTAGAATCGTTTTAAATGAATTTTAAATTGAGGTTGTAAACAACTAAGCATGATTTTTAGCCTCAAATTTATTGTTCAATTCACTTTTACGTGATCCAAACATAGAAAAATTCACATTTAAATAACTTTTAACCAAAATCAATTATACATAATCAATTTTTGCCACGGCATAACCAAAACCAACATTTACCTGAACTTCATTCATATCTCAGATTATACTGTGGTAGTATCAGTAGTACTAATTAATAGGGTTAAATAAGTTTTAGTCCTTTTACAATTTTTCTTCAAAACAATGGTCCCTCGAATATTTTCCGTCAACAATTTTGGTCTTTGTTTTTAAAATAACTCATATGTATCATATGAATTTTTAAATGATTTTTTGCAGGTATGTTCAGAACATAAGAATGCCTCTCACAAAAATTTAGAATTTTTTAACAAATGGTGAATTAAATATAATTTTTAAGCTTTTAGCGCTTAAAAATCCTTATTTAATTCATCTTTTTGATAAAAAATTCTAAAACTTATAAGAAGAATTCTTATAATGTTCAAAATATTCTTGCAAAAAATAATTCAAAAATTCGATTGATACACATAAGTTGATTTAAAAGTATGAGCCAAAATTGTTGATAGAAAACATCTAATGCACCATTGTTTGAAGAAAATTTTTAGAGGATTAAAAAACAAAATACAACATATTTATTTAACCCTAATTAATAAAAATAACAACAACAACATCATCGATAATAATAATAATAATAATAATAATAATAATAATAATAATAATAATAATAATAATAATAATAATAATAATAATAATAATAATAATAATATTTATTATTATTAATAATAATAAATGGTCATAAAATGTGTTGAAGTCCTAGCTCACAATGCCAATATTGCAGTTAATTATTTAATTATGGTGGAATTTAACCCCAAAAAATGGTCATTAAATTGAAGCTATGAATGGATTGATGAAGCTCACCTTAGACACATCAAATTCACGATCAACGAGTTGATGCTCAGAATTACCAAAACTTGGATTGTTTCCATCAGAAACCCTAAGCATCCTAGCCTTTTCCGAAACCATATCAACAGCAGAGTCCAAATCCTTCCTAAGTAGACTCCCTCCCATAATAATCCCCATATCCAAAGCCCTAAGCGCTTCCTTCAACTCACCGTTTCCGTAATGGTGCTTCGCCACGTGGAGACACGCCATCGAGTAAGCGTCGCGCCACACCGGCAACACCGAGTGCCACGGTCCAGAGTGAAGCTGCTCCCACGCCATCTCCCTAACCGCCTCCGCTGCGCGAATGTCTCCGGAGGCTGCCACTGCCGCCATTCTCACGTAGGCGTATCCACCGTGCTCTGAAATGGATTGGAGCAGAGTAGGAGACTCCCTGTCTAGCATCGGCGTCTCGAAGTTTTCCGAGGGAGAGTCGCCGCCGGATGCGGTGGTTTTCGACATGTTCTGCGGCGGTGCGGTGGGAGCTCCGGCGACTCGATGAAAAGTGATTTGAGAGTGAGTGTGCAAAAAAAAAGTGTTAGATATTTGAAGCACAGAAGAGATATTTTGTAAGTATCTTGGTTCCCGATTCTCTGCAGTAGTGAGAGCAAACAGTTTTTCGCAGTAGTTGATCTTAACTGTTGATTTTAGATTTAACTGTTCATATCACAGTCAATTTTACTGAACTAAATAATTTTATCCGTTGATCTAAATCAGAACGTCTAAAAGCTATAACTACGTCAAGCAGTTACAGTAGGGAATCCGATTCCAAGTATCTTTGGGTTGGGACCCAATGTAAATAATGAAAGTTACTTAGCACCGAGATATTTCCTCTTCGCTTTTTTGCACATAGAAATGGAGATATTTTTGTTTCACTTTTTGTCACTTTATTGTGGCGTTTACGTTTTTTTTTTTGTCTTTGTTTATTGAGTGACACGTATGTTTCAGGAGCCATTGAGATGATGAGATGTGAAACTTGAGGTATTTGATTGATTTTCATACACATTACATGAAGCCACGTTTTCCACCAAAAGTCACATAAAACAAATATGAGTCACCTTAATGCTAACGATACTTGTTAAGAATTAAAGACGATAATTTTATCTTAAATTCTTAAAAATTTAAAAATACAATTTTTAATATATTTTAATAAAAAATTTATATTTAGATTATTAAAAAGTGTTTTCAGAATATTTGTTAGTATTTTTTAATAAATATTTATTTATAAAAAAAAATATGGTAGATAATTATAATATATATGTGATAAGTTGTTGATATGATAGAAATAGATATATAAATATATAGAAAATTATGTGTTTGCCATGAATAGATATATAAAATTAGGTGTGTTTAAATATTGACATGAGGAAAATAGTGTTCTTCCACTATGTATTAATGTATGTCTTTTTTCTACCAATGAATCAATAAGTTCAGCTATATCTCACTTGATTTAATCGTAAGACTTATTGATTCAATTGTACAAACAAAATTGTGTATGATACAACACATACTACACTTTTGAACCATAGAATTAGTATGAAGATATAAGCTATTAAAAAGAGTTATAAATTCAGCATATCATTGTTTGGATTCCACCGCCGAAAAACTAGTTGAAATGACTATGTTTAAAAAAACACACACACACTATATATATATATATATCAAACAGGCGAAGATTCAAATATAATTTTAGTATCAATGTATGTCTTACGTGAGTCTTAAGTCAAATTATCCCACTATCATCTTAACTAGAGGCGCAGGACAGAAGAACCGGCAGGTGTCATGGTCTCCCAAGTTTTATAGATTCTTTTGATTATATATAATCAATATTTTATGGTTTTATGATTAGTTAATTATTAAACAACTTTTACATAAAAAAGTAGTTAAATGTGTATTTTATTAGTCATTTTTATACCTGAATTTATTTTTCATTAGTTAATTTAGTTTGTCTTCCGTTAATCAATTTGATCCATATAATTACTAACAAAATAAAAATTTGATGATATATTTAATTTTGATACAGACAATATTATAGTGATCATACCTCACAAATTTAGAAAACTAGTGTATTAACATGTGGGTCGCATGAGCATGAAAGTATTAATCGCAAATATATACATAATATTTTATCATATTCTTCAAATTAATATTATATAATATAGCTCTGTTGTTAGAACATAGAGAATATGTTAGTATGTGAATGTAAAAATTGTTAAAGTACCATCTTGGAAAACTTTCATACATTGAGTAGCTTTCAACTCAATAAATACAAAAGTCTCATATTGAATAGTTTACATATATGGAATTGTCTCCATCACTATATAAAGAGTGTTAAGCTTTTGTGAAAAGTACATCAAAGTTGGATGCAATTCTCAACTTTCTCTCTACTTCCTCTTCTGCTTGATGCACTTCCGAGCCACTTCTCCCCTTTCCTTTTATCCATTCGATTTTTTTAGTTGTCCTAATACCACTGTTCTTTCAGTTTTAGCGCGGTTTTTGTGTCGTAGTTCATGCGATTTATGAGTGGTATTAAGTACCATATTTTTAGAGTGACCATTATAGCCATATTGAATGTGTAATTGTAGAATGGTTTTCTACAGTATTGTATAATCTCGATATAGTTTTAACTGAATTATTATATCTTGGGGACATCGTGGTTGATAATCTTTCTTGCACAATTTTGAGCAGTGCCGCGAAACATCTTAAAGAAAGCGACCTAGTCCGCGATTCAATCTAGTAATATATTCGGCGGCTGAAAATTATTTTGAATACAGTTTTTCGAAACTCAATTTTAACAATTTTAAGACGTTTCTTTCTACCATGTCAACCGAATAGATTATTGAATCTGGTTCCGCTGCGTTTGATTTCAATAAACTGTTTTAGTTTGAGGGATGTCACTTCATACGATGACAACAAAAGATGCTATTTTTGTTAACTACAAAAATATTGTCAACATTTTGAAAGATGATTTTCCAGTGGTCACAGAAACAGCTGAACAAACAGAAAATAATAAGAAAACTACATAATTAACCAAATGGAAGGATAATGATTACCTTTGTACGAATTATATTCTCGATGGATGTGTTGATGATCTGTATGATTACTACAGTTCCAACAATACTGCTAGAGATGATTGAGATGCTCTGAAGAAGAAATATGATATCGAGGAAGTTGGGGCTAAAACGTATGCTGTGAGTCGCCACCTCAAGTATCAGATGACCGATGATAGATCTTTTGAGGCTTTATCCCATTAAATTCAGAAGATAGCTCATGAGATCATCTCTAAAGGTATGACTTTAGATAAACAATTTCAAGTTGCTGTTATTATTGACAAACTGACTCTACTTTGAAGGATTTCAAAAATTCTCTCAAGCATAAAACAAAATAATTTTCTCTAGAAAGTCTGACAACCCATCTCCAGAGATAAGAAAGAATCTTGTTTCTGGTTTTCTTCTGAATTAGGCAGGATTTACTTAGTCTATAGGAGCAGATTTGTACACCATTTCTAAAAATGTTATTTTTGTTGGAAAAGGATACGTCATTGATGGCATGTTTAAATTAAACGTTGAAATTAATAAAAATATATCCTTCTGCTTACATGTTGTGTGATTTTAATATTTGGCATACTAGACTCTATCATATGAACAAACGTGTGATTTCAAACTTAAGTAACTTAGGTTTAATTCCAAAGTTATCTTTAGATTTACATAAATTAGTAATTTGAGAATCTGAGCCTTTAGATTTAATACACTATGATATATGTGAACTTGATGGGACTTTAACTAGAGATGGGAAACATTTTTTATCACATTTATTGACGATTATTCTAACTATACTTTCATATATCTAATGAAAAATAAAGTGAAATGCTAGATATGTTTAGGATCTTTGTAACTGAAATTAAAAATCAATTTAGTAGAAATATTAAGAGGTTTCGTGGTGATAGAGGAACCGAGTATGATTCTAGTTTGTTTAATGAGTTTTATAAATTGTATGGAATTATACATGAAAGTGTTGCACCATATTCGCATGAAATGAATGGTAAAGCTGAAAGAAAGAATAATACTCTTACTGAACTAGTTGTTACTATTATGCTTAACTCTAGTGTGACATCTCATTGCTATGTTTTGAATAGAGTTCCTAAATCTAAAAACAAAACATCTCCTTGTGAAATTTTGAAGAAAAGACACCCGAACTTGTCTTATTTTTGAACTTGGAGTTGTTTGGCTTATGCCAGAATCCCCTATCCCAAGCAAGTTAAAATTGCCAATAGAGCCTATGAATGTGTGCTAAGCATATATGTTTTATAACCTAAACGCTAAAGTAAGAAGATTATTTGGGTCAGTCTCACTATGTTGAAAAGATTTTAAAGAAATACAAATACTTTGAATGTAAACCTGCTTGCACACCATATGATCCAAGTGTGAAACTTTTCAAAAACATTGGTGACGGTGTTAGACAAAATGAATATGCGAGCATCATTGGCAGCATCAGGTATGTCACTGATTGTACTAGACCCGACATTGCCTACGTCTTGAGACTATTGTGCAGGATTACTAGAAGGCCTAGTATGAAGCATTAACACTCTATCGAGAGAGTCATGAGATACCTTAAAAGGACCATGAGTCTCAAATTACATTATCAAAGATTTCTTATCGTCCTTGAAGAATACAATGATGCTGACTGGAACACTTTATCAGATGACTCCAAAGCAACCAATAGCTATATATTTAGCATAGTTGGTGGATTTGTATCTTGGAAATTGAAGAAATAGACGATATTGATTCAATCCAGTATGGAGTCTGAAATGATAGCACTAGTAATCTCTAGTGAAGAAGCGAGCTAGTTGAGATCCTTTTATGGGAAAAACCAATGCCAGTGGTGTTGATCCACTGTGATAGTACCGCGATTATTGCAAAAATTGATAACCGTTATTACAACGGTAAGAGACGACAAATATGTCTGTAAGCATAGCACAGTTAGAGAGTTACTTTCAAAAGGATCTATTAGAGTGGATCATGCATGTACTAATGAAAACTTAACATATCCTTTGACGAAAAGATTAGCTAGAGAGAAAGTCTCAAACACATTCAAAAGGATGAGACTATTGCCTATAGATCAATGAGTCACTCATGATGGTAACCCGACCTAAAAGATTGGCAATCTAAAAAATTAGGTTCAATGAATAATAACAAGTCGTGAAGTGATATGAGATGAATATGCTATTATAAATTAGAGAGGCATGATTCCTGAAGTAATGATAGGATGAGGTAATAGAAACTCGTAATGAGATCTACACTCTATATGGAGTGGAATACCTAGCTACATGAGTATTCTTAATAAACTCACCTATATGAATGTGGAAGTTCGTAGAGCGTTCACTATATTGGGATAAACGTGCAGGGCCATTAATGCACGAGTTTTCGAGAATACGTCCAATGAAAAAATTGTGTGTGAGTTTGATGTCAGAAATAGAGTTCAAGATTACGGGTGACTCTTGTTAAATCTGAATCTCACTTATTATGCAAAAGTTCAAGCTGAAAAACACATGTTTATGCACAATCTTATAGAAGTGTTTTACGCTACTTCAAAAACATTTTTTTTAAGACGGTTTAATTCTAAAATAGTTTTTTACGGTGTAGTAGAATATGAATATAATTTTAACTTAACTATTTTATATTGGAGACATCATGGTTGGAGACATCGTAGTTGATAATATGTCTTACACAATTTTGAACAATACAATAAAATATTTTAAAGAGAACAACCTAATATGCGACTTTACCTATTCAGTAGCTGAAAATTATTTTAAAAAATTATTTTAAAAACAGTTTTTCAAAATTCAATTTTAACATTCGCATGCAACTTCAATCGATAAATATGTTTTAGGAATTCTTCAAGCTAATTTATTTTCTTGATTCTTCGGGATTTTGGGCCTTCCGTAGGAATTTGGGGGCGTGTTCCATTCTCATGGTAAAGCTCAAGTGAATTTTTTAGCCCTTGGAGGAAAGTTTAGAGAATCTCATCTTATAGAATGATCGAGGGTTGTTGTTACATCAAGAAGGGTTGCCCCTCGTCACACCCGTATAGTGCATTAGTTAATTGTATCTCAAATCCTTCATTATCAATTAGGGCCTCCTTTATTTATATCTTTAATTTGTGAAAGAAAGATAATAAAATGTTGGTTTATATATATATATATATATATATATATATATATATATATATATATATATATATATATATATATATATATCTTTGGTGTTTATTATTATAATATTTTATGATTTTGGTTCTCGTAAGTTTTTTTAGTTTGATTAACATCCTTACAAATATAGTTTTATTTTAAAATAGTTCTTTCATCTAATTTTTGTTATAAAAATTGTAACATAGTTAAAACATAATCATTTTTTATAAAAAAACCTAAATATAATTAAATTATAATCTTTTTTAACTTAAAATTAATCTCAATTGTTTCAGTCCTCTTCACTAAAAAAATATAAATCACGTCTTATTCTTCACCGTTTTAGTTCTCTTCCTCATCATAATTTTCATCACCGTTAATTACCAACATCTTCATCCATTTGAGATTTATTATTGTATTTAAATTAATCGTTACCATAATATTTTTCTTCGTCTGATGGTACTTGTTGGACAATGGTGGGTTCTATAATTGGCTTTGAATCATAATTTTTCTTCTTGGCGTGGAGATTAAGGAACTTTAGGAGAGTATATGGAAAGTTCAAAAGTGGGAGTAGAATTTGGTTGTAGACGGAGGAGGGGCAAAGAAGAAAGTCTAAGTCATAGACCTAGTAATGGTAAGGGGTGATGAAGGAATTCACCATGATGACAGGTTGAATCTTTAATCAAATTCACTCTGTTTTTTTCAAAAAAAATTATTTTATGAATTGCGACACATAGTGATGAATTTTACTACGGGAAGAGAATTAAGAATAAGGTGCAGTTTATGTTTTTCTAGGAAGAAAAACTGAAATATTTAGAGTTAATTTTAAGTTAAAAAAAGCTATAATTTAATTATATTTAATTTTTTTTTTGTTAAAAAATGGTTAAATTTTAACGGTGTTACAATTTTTATAATTGAATGAAATGACTATTTTAAAATGAGTATATAATTTTAACATAATATAAATATTTTATTATAAGCAATATTATACCTATATTACTATAGGCTGATTAGTTAGATTCAAAAAGACTCTTAGGTGATTTTAGCATGTTCATATTTTGGCTAGACATGCTTATCAAAAACCAATAGCTTTGTCTATTTTTAGAATAAAGTTATGTAAATTAGGTTGTAGTCATCTGTCAAGCGGCGATGGTAGGAAAAGGAAGAAAATAGATTTAATGTGTTTTTGTTGAAAGGAGAAGCAATAATTTTAAATGAAGAAAAATTATTAATTTAAATTTGTACTCTTACACAAATATTTAATGTGACATTTAAGGTAAAAATATTTCGGTTAATGTATTTAAGACTTTATTTATATCATATAGTTTTTCTTTTCAAAATTTTTAGGAGTTAGAAATTGACTCATGAGAAATTTTGTTTATAAAACAACTAAATTTAAAATAGAATAATAGTATATTTTGTTCAACTAATAAGAATGATATGATATTTGACGTGAATATCACTTAAAAAAATAATATTTAAAATAATAATTTTTTTTACTTAAAAAAAATCTCTTTTAAATAATATTTTTTTACCTTTATTATTTCTTAACTAAACTCACACTTAAAATTTCGAGAGATGAAAACATTTGAAATTAGATAATGCTAAATTAAATGCTAGCATATTATATATGTATAGACGGATCTAAGGGGACTAGCAAGGGCCTAAACACCCCACCAACAATTGTATTATTAATATATAAGCGGTGTTATCTATCCCGAAGATAAATAATATGGAGATATCACGAATGAATTTCAACGATTAATTAACACAATACATGTAGATTAATATATCAAGATTTAGTGATAGATATATATGTTCTTTCTCCATCTTGATTTTCTCGTGACTATTAGCATTTTTCTTGATACGTATACTATTTTAGAAACTCACAATTATATCTTTGTACACATTAAAACGAGTTATATACAACTAAATTAATATACATGAGTTTGTTAATTTATATTTCCTCCTAATTTAGTTAGTAAAAATTAACAAACTACACCTTAAAATGTAGCAATTATAACTTGTTAATTTATACAAACTAGTATTGTATAAGTGGGTTTTCAAATTTGCATCTCTACATTTTATGGTGTATTTAACAAATTTATAATATAACTTGCTAATTACATACGGTGGAAACAATTGCATATCATGGCAGGGGAAAGGTGAATATACTGAATATAGATATTAGGAGCTATGTTTGGTTTGGTGCATTAATTCGACTCAATTTCTCACCTCTAATTCTAAGCTATAAGGCAAAAAAAACACATACACACACAACTTGTTTATTTAGCACCAAATAAAACTGTCCTAATTCAATATTTAATTTGTCATTGGTGATACTAAATTAAGCTTGGACTAATTGGTGAAGTTGAAAATAAAATGAGAATAAAGGTAATTAATCACTACTCTGCTGAAGTTGTACCAATTTGCAGTACTCTTTCCTTTCCACTATTTCCTCCTTGTAAATGTGGCAACGAAATGGATTCCATTCACTTGCTTTCTTTGTCTTCTTTCGATGCTCAAAGAGATCATTATGGAAAAGAAAATGAATTGCAAATATTATAAATAAATCAAAATGCAAATATACCCCAAATGTAATTGTTTCTGATTTTTATACAAAAACAAGATTAATTTTGTAGAAGGTATCATATATATATAAATTACAAAAACTTGAGTACTGAATAAATGATATGATATTGAAGCATCATTCAAAATGTGCGTGGTATGAAAGTTAACAATAAACTCAAGGGTCTAAAGGCTTATTGTTGTGATGAAGAGGGTCAGGTCCTGTTGGAACTTTTCTTGCTGAGTCTTCTACTGTGCCACCAGAAACACCTTCATTCTTAAACCTTGTAACCTAATAGTAAAAAAACAAACCCATTTATTAACATATAGTGTTAAAAGTTTCAAACTTAATAACCAAAAAACAAAGTTTCCCTCTTTTTGCTTACATATACCTCTATGCTTGTTGCAATGTGTCTTCCTCCTTCCATGTTTGTTCTATATATTCGAGTTCGAGCTGCAATGATATCAAAAGTTCAAAACAATGGTTTAGTTTAGTTCAATAAAAAGAACAAAACCAAGAAAACTCACTTGAAATAGAGCATTGAACAGAAGTGAAAATCATAACGATTATGATAAAAGTGTTAACTTTCTTCATCCTCATTGTGTTAGAACAGCAAAAAATCATGAACTTTATTAGGCAGAACAGAGAAGTGAAGAAGGTAGCATAAATATTTTTTCTTTTTTCTTTCTATGACTTGCTTTTTCCCTTGTTTCTGGCAAGAAACGAGGAACCTTTTTGAAGAAAAAAACCTCAAAGAAAATTGATGATTGATTACTGAGACAGAGACACTGTGTGAATGAAATTGCGAAATGGTTCCGAATTTTACTGTGTCGTGTGTTTGTACTGAGATTGTAGATCGATTTTACAATTATAACCTTTTGGTAGTTTAAAAAGTTGAGAGAAAATACACGAAATAAGCATGAGATGAAAAAGACAATGGAGGGGCAAAATTGGTATTTAAGGAGAACGTGAGGATACTATTACGAGGTAAAGAGACGTTTGACAGTCTGGCGCGTGTCGGAGGGATGTTGGTGGCGGCGTGAGTGGTAACACGTGGATACTTTTGATTGGTAGAAGCTGAAAAGCTTTGTTTGTTCCTTGTGTGGTGGTGATAAAATTAAAAGTTAAAACACGTTAAGATAATCCCACCTCCAATCATTTTGGTGGGGCCACTTTATCATACTCATCCCATGCTTCTCTCTTGCTTGCAACCGCCCAATGGCCAATGCTTCTAATGCATTCATTAGCTTTGTCTTAATTTTCTCTACTTTCAGTTCTATCATTCAAGACATACAACAGACTTATAGTCCTTTATTAAAATAAATATTAATGCTCACATTTTACTATTTGGGGTACATGCCTCCACTTAATTATAGTATTTATGCTGTTACTAGTTATCAAATAAATATATTTTGATTGTTTAAATAATATATGAAGATATGTAATAGATGTTGATATTTTTCAATATTATCATCTATTTTTGTAATTTTCAAATTTTTGTTTGATTATAATGATGTTATTTTAATTTATAAATATGATATTTTTTTCATTAATTAAAATTTATGGATCTATCCATTAATAGAGATAAAACAAAATATATTTTAACTAAAATTCTTTTATTCTTATATATTTAAAAGAGTTATGATATTAATATTTAATAAATTTGTTTATGTGATAGTATAATAACATCATTTTACAAAGTGACTACCAATAAAAGTTCTAAACAATTAAAAAGAATTGGTTTTCGTCTTCTTAGAGATAGTTGTATGTATAAAGAAGATAAATAAATATATTTTAAATTATTTTTTCTTTTTTAAAAGTTGTCACATCTAAATTTTTAGATAAATATTTAAATTAAATAATTATTATTTTTTATTTATTATGAATATTTTTTTTTGTAGAAGTTCGTTTCCTATGCCTTTTCATATTTCATATGAGATACTTTCACTTGTAACTTATATAGTAAAAGACTTGCACTCTTATTGCTCTTAGCGATAGATTATGTTAGATTCTTAAGAAAATGTTTATATAATATATATATATATATATATATATATATATATATATATATTATACCAATTAAAATCAGCAATGTAAATTTTATTACTCATGTCAAACGTAAAATTTTTAAACGAAATTAGTAAAATACATATTTATTAATCATGTCAAACGCAAAATTTTAATTTTAAAACGAAATGAGTGAAATACACATTTACTAATTATGTTAAATGCAAAATTTTAAAACGAAATTAGTGAAATATATATTTAATAATCATGTCCAACCCAAATGCAAAACTTTAAAGTGAAATATACATTTAATAATCATGTCCAAACCAAAAGCAAAATTTTAAAACGGAATTAGTGAAATACACGTTATTGATTTTAATAGATAGTAAGTAATTTACATGCAATTTTCGAAAAGAAACGTAGAACATACCATATTTTTTATCTAGACCTAATAATTTCTTCTTTCATTGCAAGTGACAAAGCACCAAGATTAGCGTCATTCTCCAATACCACACCAGGCATAACCATAGCTCTACTCCCAACAAACCCATCTTCACCAATCTTAATCTCTCCAAACTTCACCATCCCTCCTTCATCACCTTCATATATATGTCCAAACAACAATGCATCTTTCTCAACACAACCTCCTCTCTCAATCTTCACCATCTCAGGGTTCAACAATGCCCCCATACTATCAACATAAACATCTTCATCCACATCACCACCCATCATCTTCATCCACATCACAAACATAAATGACCCACTTGTCATTTCCATAAAATAATCTCCAATTAAAGTTCTAATAGCTTGCCATGTACTATCCATGATGATTCTTTTACTCCATATTGGAAGTTTTTCGCCTGGTTTCTTTTTTCCAACAAGAACCCATTTGGCTATAACACATGTTAATGCTGCCATAGTGCCTGAGAGAATCCAAAACAAAGGAAGTAGCCAAAAGATTGGAACTTCCTTGGAAAGGTGAAAAATTAAGTTCAAAGGAGCATAAATTGATAGACCCAATAAGATATGAGGTGAAACTGTTTGTAGAAATGGCTGAGTGAAGAGTGATGTGAAGGTTTGGTTCCATGTTCTAGTCAATATCAATTTTTGTGAATCTTCTTTGTTTAATGTCGGAGATAAATTACCTACGTGGGATTGTGTTTGTGATCCAATATATAAACCACCCTCTTGGAGTATAGAATTCATTGGTGCTAATGAAAGTGCACCAAGAATCACATTCTTTTGGATAAGAGAATTAGGGAGAATTAGGCTTTGACTTCCGATAACTGAATTATCATGAACCTCAATTTTTCCCCAGACATAACCATTGGAAGAATGAAACCCTGTAACTATTTTGCAAAAATCTCCGAGATGGACACCGGCGCCAATCGACATTAACTCTGGATTTGAAACCG
The DNA here is from genome assembly GCA_037974755.1 of Cicer yamashitae. NCBI lineage: Eukaryota > Viridiplantae > Streptophyta > Magnoliopsida > Fabales > Fabaceae > Cicer > Cicer yamashitae. The sequence goes on from JBBPBQ010020323.1 coordinate 50,793,920, forward strand.
GGTTGATGGCTCTAATGGAGCAATGTTTTCCGATTTTTGCGCCCAAAAGGCGTAAATATACACAGAAGGCTTCTGTTCCTGAGAGAAGCTTTGCACATCTAAGGTGGCAGGAAATATTCATTTGATATCGAAGCCATGTTTTGAATTTGGTTTGGTTTTGATTGAGGAGACGAGTAAAAACTGCAGTGAGAGTGATGAGTATGAGACTGTGAAGCAAGTAGGCGCTGGTAAATGAAATGGCAAAGGTGATGGGGTTGGACGAGACATCAGAAAACATGGTAGCATATGCAATGACGATAAACGGGATCCAGTGAAAAGCCCCACATATGCAAACAAATGAAAAGTGTTGGAGTGATGGAGGTTGCTTGGAGATTTTGATATATAAGAAGTATGCGATGGCTGCGGCGAGGGAGCTGAGAAAGCCAACAAGATAGATCCCTATAAAGTGGTAGATGGTATCATGTTGAGTTTTGCTGCTAATAACCGGAAGATCTTCATTCTGAAATAAAAATGATAAGGTATTAGTTTAAACTTCAATTATCATCTGTCTTTAATTTTATGATGTAGGTATAGGACATGAAAATGACTTTCAGCTACTTATAGTAGGCATAAAAATATATGCTTAGATTATAGAACATAAAAATATGTGTTTAGATTATAGAGCATAAAAATATATGCTTGATTGTAGAACATATTTTGTAAGCATTGTCTAATGTAACATACCTTATCAATATTATTAAGCTTATTCGGCTTTAGAACATGCTCGCCTCCGCCAACCTTTTGCAAGGCTTGTACTTCAGCACTCTCTCCAATAATGCTTCCTTTTTGAACAACAGCATAAGGTCCAATAGAAGAACATTTTCCGATCCTAATGGGACGGAGACTTAGAATTCCATTCTTTACCTCATGGCCTTGAACCAAAACACCTTCCGCAATGACAGCTTTGTCTCCAATTGACACCAGAGCAGGGTCTGTGATGTCAACTGTATCAATGAGAACTGAGGGTCCAATATTCGCACCCAACATCTCGAACCAGTATTTGAGAAATACTGTTCCTCTGAGGTGTACTGCCAAAACTTTAGAGGAAATTTCTTGGCTCTTGTATAGTGTCCACCACTTGACAAAATCCACTGAGTAGATGGAGATTTCAGAGGTAAGTTCATAGTTTAGCCCCAATAAAGAACTTCCAAACAATGAAATGCAAATGCAAGTAGAAGCAATGCAAAGAATCCAAGCAAGAGGTGCAAAAATCAGGGAAATCATGTAATTTAACCAAGGAACTCCAGAAACTGATTTACTGGCACATAGGTTGGAATTTAAAAAAGCAGTGATGGATAGATAAGCAGGAGAGGCCAGCATGATAGAGATGTAAATAAGTGCAAAGAATTGAAGTAAGCGGATACTCCATTGGCGAGACTTGGATACCTCCACAACCAATTGGGTACAATCAATATCAGCTTCTGGAACATTGGATTCATTGCTTGAAAGCTGAGGCTGAGTCTTTGAAAGAAGATCTTCAGAGAAGTTAGCCAATTCTGTAATGCAGGATGCAGTGAAAACATCAATAGCTGCAACCGGTGTTCCAAGGAAATCTGAGAGCTTTTGAGTTGCTTTAACAACACCGGTTGAGTCTATTCCATAGGATGTCAGGTTGCCTGTGACTGAAATGCTGTTGATTGCGACTCCAGTTTGCTCAGAAATAATCCCTTTCAAGAATTCTACAATGTCATTTTTACTGATCCTTTTACTTGGTACATGTATAGTTCTCACTAGCTGCGGCCGAGTCTTTGACAGAAGATCCTCAGAGAAGCTAGCCAATTCTTGAATGCATGATGCAGTGAAAACATCAATAGCTGCAACTGGTGTGCCAAGGAAATCTGAGAGTTTTTGAGTTGCTTTAACAACACCAATCGAGTCAATTCCATAGGATGACAGATTGTCGGTGACTGAGACATTGTTGATTGGTATTCCCGTCTGCTCAGAAATAAGCCGTTTCAAAAACTCTTCAATGTCGTTTTTATCGATCCTTTTACCATGTGCAGGCGCACTTCTTACTTTCTGGAGCCGGAATGGTTTTTCTTCTTTGCATGCTGCTGTAGTAAATGACCTTACCAAAGATTTCTTTGTCAACATAGATTTTGTCCCTAGAGGTACTAAGTTTAGCGTCTCATCCGTGAACTGTTTGATACATTCAAATCTCTTGATCTTTCCTGATGTTGTTTTGCTGATGGTTCTAGGCTTGATCAAATTGACAGAAGCAAGACCGACTCCATGTTCTTCTGCCACGCGTGTCTTAATGTTCTCAATCACATCTTTGCTAACTGGTTTACCATCCCTTACTTCTGCAATCACAACCAAGGCAACCTGATCAGAGCCATCTGGAATGGAAATCCCCTTTGCTGATAGAATCTCCTCAGCGACACCAATGACAGCACAGCAACCAGGACGAAGAAATTCAGATGAGGTCTCAATTGTCTTTTCGACATCTGCCGAGTAAATGTTTCTTCCAGCAACAATGATAAGATCCTTGATTCTTCCAGTGATGAATAGCTTCTGATCTATTATTCGTCCCAAGTCTCCGGTTCTTGTGTAGTTACGTCCAAGATGATTCATAAGCTCATTACTGAAAGTTTTCTGACTCAGTTCTTCCCTTCCCCAGTATCCTATCCCTGCACTTGGACTACTAATCCAGATTTCTCCCTCCTTTCCATCTTCGCGAAGCTCTTCACAAGTGTCTGGATCAACTATACGAACGTCGATATCGGTATCCGCTGGATTAATATATCCACAACAAACTCTTCCCTGCCAATCAACAGTGATAGGCTTACCTTCTCCAAATGCACAGCTGACAAAAACACAATTTTCTGCCAGGCCGTATCCAGGAGCCATCACCTTTTGAGATAAGCCAAAAGGAGCTGTTAGCTCAATGAATCTTTTTAGCGTCTTCTGTCTCACCGGTTCAGCAGCAACCATAAGAAAAACCAAGGATGAAAGGTCTAAATTCTTAACCTTATCCTTGTCAGACTCCAATCTTCGAATCAGTAACTCGAAAGCAAAGTTTGGGCCAGCACTATGAGTTGCTTGATACTTGCTGATGATTTCAAGCCATAAGAGTGGTTTCTTGATAAATGTCATTGGTGAAAATAAAAATGCAGATCCACCACTAATAAGAGATGTAAAAAGTCCACCAATCAGCCCCATGTCATGATACTGAGGAAGCCAACTTACTAGTTTAGTCCTCGAGGTACTTTTGTATCTACTTTGCATCAATTTCACATTGTGAATTAGTCCTCCATGAGAGATCATGACTCCTTTAGCATCACCAGTTGATCCTGACGTAAATTGCAAGAAACATACATCACCAGGTTGTGGTTCACATTGATCATCAATATTCTCTGAAACAATGCTCTTGGAATTCTTGACCCAGGTATCAGTGTGCAACCACGGAAGATTCGGCCACCGAGCTGATGATTTCCCCTTTTTTCTTGTTAGTGAAATTAAATTTTTCAATGAACCTGCACGAACTGCCGAGTGATAAGTTGTTGTTGACAAAATCCCCACAATGCCACATGACTTGGCAATGTTTTCAATTTTCATTAATGCTTGTCCACTTCTTTGCATGGGATCTGGGGGAGTAATTGGGACTGGTAAGACTTTAGCTCTTATGCATCCAAAGAAGGCATCGATAAAATCTAAACCAGGGACATAGACCAAAAGAACCCTGTCACCAGGCTTGATAACCGGCTTTTGGCTTGTCAAGAGCTTTTGAGCAATGCAAGAAGAATAGTAATGTTGTTCTCCATAGGTCCTTCGGCACACCGGAGTCCCTTCTTCATTAATCCATGTGTAAAGAGTCCTATTTTGAGTGATTGGATGAGTCCCCCAGTACTTTAAGTAGCTACTCAAAGTAGGCAAATTAGGAGATTGCACTTCTGGCAATTCATCTAATTCTTTAGGGTTCTTCTTTTGGTGCTCACTTTGCAAGGGAAACAAATTCTGCATAAGACATGCTTCTATTAGGTGCTGCTGGTCTATTTGGAAAAATGTGTCTAAGATCTATAAAATCCATACTTTTACAATCATTCATTTGTCAAAATATATGTAAATGACAAATTACCTTAGTGTAAGGAAATGTTGGCAAATCATTGTTATTGGCAAAGTTCTTGCAAATTAGAGCCATGGAATAAGATGAGTTCCTCTCCGTAAGCTCAAATGCCATAAGCCCACCTACATAGTAAGTATTCCTTGAACCTTGAAGCTGTGATTCTAACTTTTCATAGAATCCATCTTTCATATCTGCATTAAAGCTTCAAAATTTTGAGACTTCCGTGTTTGGATAAACAATTTAATTAAGTGCTTATAACGTAAGTGCTTATCATGTAAGTGTTTCTGTATAAGCTATTTCTATAAAGTCAAATTGTTTTCATAAGCTATCCTGAAGTGTTTTAAAAAATAATTTGAAAACAAGTTATGAAAGCTGTTTCTGTAAGCTCTCCCAAGCAGTTTCACAATTGTTTGGGAGAACTCTATGAAATATGGAATTGAAAAAGAAAAACAAATGAAATACCTTGGCTGCCAACATGAGGAAAATACTTAAAGCAGCGTTGAAGAATGAAATTCTCAACTTCTCCTCCCATGGTTTGTATTGTCTTCATGGCAAGCTCCTTGACAGTTGGTCCCTTAATATCAACAGAGTTGCCATAGGACCAGAACAAGAATATATTAGAGTCAGCATAAAATTTCTGCATTGCCACTGGATTTCCAATTGAGCTGGGATCTTCCATATATTTACTAAAATAATAAAATCCAATAGGAAAATGTTCTAGCCCTTTAATCTTGAAAACAGTGGTGTAGTAGTCATTTGTCTCGACTTTGCTGAATAAATCCTTTTCAAGGTCACTTGCATCCATTATTTCTTTCTTGCATTCTGCCAGAAGACTTGTTCAATAAGTTACCAGGTCGCTGAAAGAAACAAAAACCTTACATAAACATGGATCAGTTAGAAGTCTACATACCTATGCAATTAGAAGGTGATCTGTAAATTTTCCCATATTTTAATGGAAACGAACCAGAAATTATGATCTTTTCAAATTCCAATGTTTCAACTACATCCAAGCTCTTGATACGAACTGTAACACCATCAGAGTTCCTCTTGATTGCTAATACTTCAGTGTTACAAAGCAGTCTCAAAGGAAGTGATTCAGCAATATTCTGCCAAAGACTTGTATAGCCACCTTTGAATCGTCGAATTTTTCCAGCCATCGACGTTCTAGTAAATTCATGAAGGTAAGCATAAGGCATGTCTTGAATAAACCCATATCCTGAAGCAGTGTAACCATAAGCTACAGATTTAGGAATGGATTTGAGTCCATGACATTTTAGATACTCTGGAGTTAAGTCTGAAGCAATGTCACTAACAGCATGAACTCCAATACGACCGCAATTCTTCACTTTTTCCTGTCAGCAGTATTCAAATTTCAAGTCAGAGAATATGAAACAGTTTCTATGAAATTTTGAAAAATTGATAGTAGAGAATAGAGACTAACTTGTATTTCCAATGTAAGTGACATAACAGATACATAATCATCAGCAACTTTAATATCTTGATATTCTCCAGAGGAAGGGTCAACAACAGCAAGCTTGTGAGAGTCCAATTCTTCTAATGCAGAGCCTGTCTCTTTCGCCAAGTGAAAGATCACTGGAGCACTGCTTGCAGCAAGAACTTGTCCTCCCAAATCATAAACTTTTCCTGTATAGACATTTGCATATACTCAAAATCAATTATCACTTGAACCACTAGAGAGTGAAATCAGGGTCGGCCCAAATATAAAGCAGCCCAAACCCTCACTTTAGGCCTCCCAAAAAACTAATTTTTTGTATAACGAAATAGGCCAAACTCAACTAAAATACAAGAAGATTTGTGAATAGCATCGCAAAAGTCCTCCACCTGATTTGAATCTTAGTTCTAAAGTTAAAGCAAAAATGTTTTCCACTACAACAACTCACTACATCTAAAATATATCGACATATTTTATACTGATTCACACATGCCGCCTACTCGAGTGAAATGAATAACGACGTACCTTCAATTTCTACTGATTCACACATGCCACCGACCGTGTGATGTTTCTCCAATACTGTAACATTCTTATAACCAAGCCTGGTTAATGCATAAGCAGCTGATAAGCCACTTGGACCAGCACCAACTATTCCAATTCTGGTGTTTTCTGGCAATGAAGGATGTAGCTTGGAAAATTGCTCCTCCATTGATCTCTCTGGATCCATCTTTTTTATTTGAATATTTTTTTATCAGTCTTTGAAACCTGTTTGTATCAATTGAATTCAGTTCAATACCTTCTTTCAACTCTAGTTTCTGTGAGAATATCTTACACAACAATTGCACAAAAGATTAATATCTTACACAAAAGTGTAGTTAAGACTTATCACACAAATAGTTTAGAATGGTTTAACATGATGTAAGTTTCTGTGATATATTATGAATCACACGAAAATGTTGCCTAGATTAATAATCTCCTCTAATTAAATAGAATAGTCTTTCAGCTTTGAGAAGTTTAACATTTTTGTATGCTGCTTTCTTTGATAGAAAATTAACATAAACTGCTAAGAAACACCACAAAATCTAGGCAATATCATAACAGTAACATATACTAATGACATATAAAAGTCTAGCATTTCCATGAATTAGTAGGGAAAATATTGTATATTATTTGGTTCAAGAATAGAGAGCTTTGATATTTGTTTAGAACAAAATATAAAGACTGGTAGAATCTAAAAAGTCATCATAAGCATAAGTGCAGTAACCTACTGAAAAATAGGTCATAGGAATTGCTGAAAGAAATTGCAAAGCAAAGAAGTTTGAAATGTTTCTTTACTTTGAAATTGAAATTTAAACTTGCAATCGGTTTTAGGTGAATTGATTTTAACTGTGTATGGTTGGTTACACTTTTAGAAGGGCCAAAATTGATTATAGAGGTGTAAAATTAATTTTGACATGTTTGAGCGTTATTGAGAAATTATTTGTAACTTTTGAATTCAAATGTGATTTTATATTGAAATTTATTGTTGAACTCAGTTTTACGTAAATATATTCAAACATAAATCATTTTATATTTAACTCACTTTTCACTAAAATCATTTTTAGTTAATCAATTTTTGTTAATGCCGAACCAACCGGACACTAAAAATAAAATTAATTGAATGTAAATTAGTTATGTTCATATACATTAAAGTAAAAGTGATTCTTATCAATTCATAATTTCTAAGATGGTTTGGATCAAAATTACTTTTAAATGTATAATTAATTATCAAAATGGATTTAAAAATTTGTATTGTAAATTATTATTTAAATTTATGCTACATTATTATATTTATTTGTGTAGAGAATATTACTATAAAGTAAAATGTATATTATATTTGAAACTTTTTTTCTTCATAAATTAGTTTTAAAACGTAAAATTGATTTAAACTATATATATAACAAAAATATTTGGCTTGTGGCCTGGTTGAAAATTTAAAATCAACATATTAACAAAATATAGTACACACAAAAACATTCACAATAGAGAATAAATGAAAATGCATAGTTGAAGCATATAGGATTGATATAGCACCAAATAAGATAGAGAAAAAACATAAAAGCAATCTCCTTTACCCCTTAAAATTGCTTTTGAGGCTTCGAATCAATTTATCTTCATTGAAACCAAATATAATAGGTGTAATCGTGCATGCATCCACGTGTATCCAAACAAACAACCATGAGGAAGGCAAGCTAATATTGTCAAATGACAAGGAGAGAGGATATATATATATATATATATAAACCAACATTTTATTATCTTTCTTTCACAAATTAAAAATATAAATATAACTATTTTAAAATAAAAATTTTATTATCTTTCTTTCACAAATTAAAAATATAAATATAATTATTTTAAAATAAAACTATATTTGCAAGAATGTTAACCAAACTAAAAAAAACTTATGAAGATTAAAATCAAAAAATATTATAATAGTAAAGACCAAAGAAAGATATATATATATATATATATATATATATATATATATATATATATATATTTGCTTTTGCTTTTTAGAGGCTACATTTCAATGTGTCAAACACGACTTTGTGCGATTGTGATATTTGTTTGAAATTGTTATTTGTGTGAATTTAATTTATATTTTAATGAGATTGAGATGTTACACACATAAATTTCATACGAAGAAAATACAACAACATAATGGGTAGAGTAAAGTTAATGTACCTCAAAGATGAGAAGTATATATGCAGTTTACTATCAATCAATCCTAATACTGAAGACTTGTCACAGCCACATTGCAAGTAGAACTTGCTGTAATTGCAATTGCAATTGCAACACCATAGAATGAAATGAAACTGAGTCAAGTTAGGCACAATTAGAAAAAATAAATCTAAAAGGGTGAAATGTGGTGACAAAATTTTGAGTAAAAGAAGAAAAATGATATAACAGAAGAAGTACCTACCTAATTAAGTGAGCATGCTACACGTTTGTTGTTCAAATTAAAGTGGATGCCAAATGGCTTGTAAATAAAGTGTAAAAGTGTGAGAGAAATAACACTACGTGGCTTCTAATTCCACAAACTCAATTGGAACTTAATTGCCAAATAATTCATTGCTCTTAAATACTATAGTAATCAATGTTATAGACATTATAAAATGATAAATAATTTAAAATAAAGAAGAAAAAAAGAGACATTTAAATCCAAAAGGGTAAGACAGATTTGAGTCCCAGAATATCATAACCATATATAGCTAGATAATGCAATATTATAGAATCAAAAGATATTCCGTTAAAGATTCTTATAAATTCAGCTTCATGCTAAATGTAACGTTTGAAGAATCCGTGTGCATGCAGATAATTTGAGGTTAATTATAGTAGTATTATTATTATCCGCGTAATAACTTTTCAAACTGGGACTATATAGAGTTTAGAATAAGACACAAGAATAATTACATTACATTAAATTAACGACTAACATGAAATGAAACCGAAGAGATCGATGTTTGTTAAAGTGGGAATGTGGAATTATGCTTTTCAAGATACGAATCACCGCATATTAATTATTAATTGCCGCGCTTGTTTCGTTTCATTTCATTTCAAAGCGGAACTTTCGATGATTCTTCATTTGTCCTCAACTTTTTTATTTATTTTTCGTCCCTTTATTATTAAGTCTCGCTAGAATGAGTTCCTTTCAAAGCTGACATAAAAAAATTCTTAAATCTTAATTCAATCAGTAAATATCGATATTGCTAGATTAAACGTCTTATAAGGTTAAATTGATCTAATTAAATAGTCTGAATATATATTCATCAAATAAGAGTAACGACTTTTCAATAGACAAACTAAATTAAGAACGGTTTAATCCATCACATATCATTCATAATTATAATTCATACAAAATATTCATTTATTATATAATATAAGCGCATTAAAACTTAACATTATTGATTTAATTATTTATATTTTATTTAATTAATTAAAAAATCCATAAAATTCAATATTTCTTCTACTTGGATGTCCTTAATTAATTATTAAAATATAGGATATAAAAGTTGCAATATCAACTATTTATAAAAGTATTTGTTATAAGAAATGTAAGTTAACAAACCATACATCATGTTAAATACCTACAATTCAAATGAGAAAGATGAATATAAATTAACATAGTTTAATTTTAGAATTATGCAATCAAGAATGGTTCATCAATCTATAGTGCTATAACAAACTTCTACTAACCCAAATCCATCAAAAGACTTAATCAAACCAATTAATATGAGTTACAATGTTCATATTTATAAGTAGGGTTATGCTAATATGTGTCTTAAGAGCACAAGAGTACGTGTTAAAGATTCTACCAATAGTAATTTATTTTGAAAAATATTAAATATACAATTTTCAAGAAAGAAAAATGCACAATTTTCAATACAAAATTTCTATTTTTAATATATTATTAAATATCTTAAGGACACATGTTAATATTTCCTTTATAAATATTAAGTCTGTGATCCATCAATTAGCTTTCAAATTATTAAAAAGGATACTTCTATGAAGTTGAATGGTACATGTCATATTTATGTACTAAAACTTTTAATTTAATCAATCTTAATAAATACTATAGTATTGCATAAGTAGACAAATTAAAGAAAATTATTTATCAAAATTCACAATACTAATATACACTCTATTTTTTATTTTACGATATAACTTATTTTTTAAAAGTTATAGAATATTCACATGACTCTAAAAATAGTCATTATATAGAGCATATCCACCCAATCTCGTCTAACATAACATCTCCAAGACATGGTGCCAAAAAACCTTGCCTTTCCTCCATGTAACAAATCTAGCATTTTACTCACAAATTTCACTAAAAAAAGTTGTTAATGATTGATTTTTCTTTGAACCTAGCGGCACGTCCTACGTCGGAGCAATTTTATTCTTCATTCACTGAAAAAACCACAAACTATGTGGATCTCTATACTCAAAGTTCAAATATATGTTGTGTTTAATAAAATATACTATCAGTTTTAGGTGGCAAAATTGGAAACAACTTTTCCTTCTTCCTTTGAGAGAACTGGAAAAGTGTAGGTCCACCACACGAATATTAGCTTTTTCGCCATTTCTTTGATGTTCCAAACGGGAGAAATTAATGGTCTCTCTCTCCTTTACTACTATCGCACCTGTTTCTTTAGCACATATATCTCGCGTACCAAACACACATTAAAAGCATCATACGTGCTTTAAATTAAGTTTAATTGTAATTTTGGTTTCATTATTTTCGTCAATTCACATAATTGACCCTTTATTTAAAATTTTATAATTTTTTATCTCTCCTTCAAATTTTTTAATTAAAAAAATGATGATATAACATATTTTAAATGACATCTCATAGGTATATTAATTATGTATGTCATTAAATAAGTTACAAAAATGAATTATCATATGAAACCACATTTAAAACACTACTAGAAAAACTGTTTTTATCGTCGGTCGAAAACCCACACTAAAGGGCTAAAAAACTGATGCTAACGTTGATTTGTTGTCATCCAACGCTAGTATATCTCCATTGACACGTCATTTGAAAAAATTCTATTGCATCGGCAAGTCTTTGTTAAAGTCAACAAATTGTAGACAACGAAATAGCTAGCATTGGTCTAGTTGACGCCAAAGTCAGCTAATCAAAATTAACAATAAAATAAAAGTCAACTCTATAAATAATATAACGTCAGTCAGACCGATTCTACAGTCAACACTTGAAAAGTCAGCAAAATGTGTAGCGTCAGACCGACCGATGCTAAATGTAGATGGCTTTAATTTTTCTTTTTTTTTTTGCATGCACAATTATATTTTTACACCTTATAAAATAGTTGATAGTTAAGAAACATTAAAATACTTAATGTTTTCACTAAAAGTCATTGCATTGACAACATAACAAGCGCACCATAAAGTATTATTTGTTTTGAAACTACAAAATAATAACATAGTATGAAATAACAACATAACAAAGTTACAAAATACATATTTGTCGACCAACAACTACAAAAAGTAAGCATAACTACAAGTTCAAGGTTCGTCCAATGATTGGTCATCCAAATCATCATCATAATGAGGATGAAAATGAGGATGACTTGCACTAGATGATCTACCAGCTAATTGATGCTACAAAGTGTCAACTTGATCTTCAAAAAATTACTTTAATGTATCACAATCATTCTCTAACTTCTTTGAATGCTCCCTAGCCTCTTCGGCAACCTTAGTAGCCACTTGATATTGTTTGTTTAACAACACATCATAGACAGGCACAGAAAGAACATTAAGGTAGATAAGGTTTACGAAACATCTATTCGACTAACTTAACTTTCACAATTGATAATTGACATAAGAGATACTGTATGAGTTCACTCAATTTTAGATAAAACTTTTGGGAAAATACATTTATATGGCATAAAACTGCATTTACACTTCTAATTGTAATCATTCAAATGGAACAGTTGTTAGAAAGACAATCTTAAAAATATAATCATAACATACTTGATTTTCATTTCATTTTTATTCCCTTTACCAAATTAATTCTCATATGAAATAAACACTGAAACACATATTGCAGTTCATTTTAATTTAATTATTATTATGACTATTCAACCTAAAACAAAAATAAACAAGTACCATATATGTGAAAGTGAAAGAACCTCAACAAATAAAATGGCTTTGAATGAAGTAGAGGTGAAATGTAGAACTATTCTATGTTGTCAGTCACGGATAGCGGCGCAGAGCGTCCAACCCTGAAAATGTGATAACGGGATCGAGGATAGCAGGATGACCGCTATTGTGAAGACAAAAAATAGTATATAAGCTAAACATAAAATACAAACAGTAGACAAAAATACTAAAAAGTAACAAAAACAAAGGGGTAATCATAGTACTTCATATTTTATAACCAAAATGTAACATCAAAATCAAGATATAATAGTAATAAAAAATAGTGGAAGAAGAAGAAAAACAGAGGAAGAAGAACTGAAGAAGAAACGAGGAGAAGAAGAACAAAAACAGAGGAAGAATAACGAGAAGAAGAAGGATCCCAACAATTAACGGGAGAAGCAGAAGAAGAAAGGTCAGGAAATAATAAAATAATAGGGACTTGGGTACAAATAGACTCAAATACCCTTAATGAAATTAAAAATATTGAACAAAACCTGTAAAAACAGAGTAGCGGGTCATGGATCCGGGGAGCGAGGCATGCTATTTGTGGCCGGGTTTTCGGCCATTGGTGATGGCGGTTTCACAGTCAGACGCGCAGCAATGACGACGTTCGGCGCACCGCATTTCTGTTATCGCACGATAGTGCCACTATTGACATCAGGGAGACTATTAAAGGATAACGTAGATATCTATAAATTCAAAAATTGCTGATGCCAACTTATCATAAAGCATCAAAAAGGTTATACTTATATTTATATTTTGGAGTTTAATTACATATTTCTATCATGGTTCAATAACAATTACTAACACTGCATTATGGATTAGCTGATAAGCAAAACAATTCTGCATTATGGATTAGATGATAAGCAAAATAATTCAACGATGAAGACCGCATACGATGGAAATTCCCATACCTTCAGGAAAGATGCATTAAAGTGATACTGTTTGTTTAACAACACATCATAGACAGTCACAAAAAGAACAACATTGAGGTAAATAAGGTTTATGAAACATCTATTCAACTCACTTAACATTCACAATTGAGAATTGACATCAGATATACGATATATGAGTTCATTCAATTTTAGACATCATGTCAATTATGCTTCACAAAAGAAAACAATCTTCACATTCACATTCAAGATTAAGAGCACAACATTTTAATTTTATTCAGATAGATAAGATCCGTGAAACATCTATTCAACTAACTTAACTTTCACAATTGACAATATTAGGAGTGAGAGAGGAAGCATTCAATAAATATAGTACCGCTCAATGACTACTTACAAGCTTTTGCGCTTAAAGTACATTTGTATGGCATAAAACTGAATTTACACTTCTAAATGTAATCATTTAAATGGAACAATTGTTAGATAAACAATGTTAAAAATGTAATCATTTCATTTTTATTCCCTTTACCAAATTAATTCTCATATGAGATAAACAGTAAAACACATATTGCAGATCATATTAATTTAATTATTATTATGGCTATTCAAACTAAAGCAAAAATAAACAAGTATCATATATGTGAAAGTAACAGAAAAATGACTTTGTACGAAGTAGAGGTGAAATGTAGAACTCTTGAAGGATAACATACATGGATGATATCTATGAATCCAAAAATTGCTAATGCTAATTTATCATGAAGCATAAAAAAGATTATGCTTATATTTATATTTTAGTTCAATAACAATTAATAACTAAGCATGCATTATGTATTAGATGATAAGCAAAATAGTTCAACGATGAAGACCACGTTAGATGGAAATTCACATACCTACAGGAAATATACTTTGAGCGTTAAAGATATATGTTTGTTTAACACCACATCATAGACAGGCACAAAAAGAAAGCTGAGGTAGATAAAGTCTATGAAACATCTATTCAACTAACTTAACCTTCACAATTGACAATTGACATCAGCGATATAGTATATGAGTTCATTTAGTTTTAGACATCATTTCAATTATGCTTCACAAAAGAAAGCAATCTTCACTTTATATCTATCAAAATCAAATACTTTAGCTGGAAAACTAACTACAAATATATCAGTGCATCTATGCAAATTATCGTTTCTTTTATGAAACATTCCAACCAAGAAAAAGTCTACATTGTAATGAATAAGCCATCAAATTCAATTCATATCACAGTGTCAGCTGCTTTAAAAATATGACAGAGAATGATTGGTCAAGAACTAACTCGATGGTTTAGAAACAAAATTTTGGTTTATTTTATTCACATTACATTACAATATGATATCAACCCTAAAGATCACATTATTATCATAATAACAGAACATAGACAAACTAATATATAAACACAAAGACATAAACAAAAGGGAAGGGTTACATTTTGTTAGAAACACAATGGAAGCAAACAAAAAATCACACCTTATGTGACTTTATTAGATTTTGTTAGAATCTCTGAGACACATTCAACTGCCAAAGGAAAATAAATTCAAAATTAAGAAGTTATACATTCATTTGAAAGACACAAGTAAACATTTTAAAAAAATGAACCATATCAAAAAATGAAACCTAAATTTCTAAAAATAATGGATTTTGAAAAAAAAGAAATCCTTAAATTTCTATTGAGGAAAGAGAAATACCTAAATTTAAATTCACAAACTAAAATTGCTATCGAGAAAACAGAAATCCATCATAAATTTCTTTTCACAAAAATCATAAAATGAGAACAATATGTAACATACCAAGGATTAATAGATTTGTGGTGAGTGAAGAAGTCATTGAGGACAAACGAGATGAAGGTTTTTCTATTGGCGGTGATTTTTATGGGAAAACTAAGAGGAATGTGAGGGAAATAAGAGAAATCGTAAGAGAAACGAGATGAATTGCGAGCTTATCGCCATTGGCAAGGCTTCCGCCATCAGTGAGGGCGATAGTGACGGAAAGGAGTGCGTGAGGGTGAGAGGGAACGACAATGTGTGAGTGAAAAAAAGTGAGTGAGGGTGAGGGGAAAAAATAGAGTGAGAGTGAGGGAAAATAATATAGTTAGCGTATGTGATAAAGTTTTATGAGAAAAAAAATATATATTTAAGTTTATCAATAAAAAAATGTAGTGTCAGTCCCTCTCCGACGCTAACAAGCTGAATAAAATATTAATATTTAGAGTAGCGTTGGCCATCGGACGCTAATTATTAATGAAATAAAATGGTTTATTGATTTAGCATTTGTTGGACCGATGCTAGTAACTTCGGTGTCGGAGGCCGACGCTAAATATGTCACATAATCTTTTTGTTTAGTTTAAAAATACGAAAGATGGACCAAAATTGATGTATTTTAAAATTGGGGGATCAATTTCGTGAATTAGTGAAAATAGGGAAAGTAAAACTACAATTATGCCTTTAAATTATTATTTTTAAAGGTTTGTAGACATAGTAGTAAATATCACTTGAAACTCACACACACAACTGTAAGGTCTCGGATTCGAACTTGAGATATGATATTCCGCTTAACAATATTGACATTTGTTAGATGAGATAGGGCTAACAAGTTTTTTACTAAATATTTTATACACTATACTATTAAAATTTAGATCTCAACTAAAATTTTATGTGGAAATTTCATTATCCAAGACACGAGTCTCACGCTATTATTTTATTATAAAATCCTTTAATTTTTTTTTGTACATGTTAGTTCATTTAGTATATCAGTGTTTGCATTTTTGCCTTTTTATCAATTTTTCATCCAACACCGTTAGTGGTCTTCAAACTCATTAATGTTCACGAGTTTTAAACTTGGAAAGAACACGAGTTTGTTGGAAATGTTGGTAAAAAAATGAGATTTGAAACATAAATTGGAGTAAAAAATGAGAAATTTTATCTCCTATTTTTTAAGGTTACGAGGTATATGCTTTAAATATAGACATTGAAATAAAAAACTCATTTTATCTTTTTCTGAATTTGATTCAAATAGTGCAAACAAATTTTTTTGAGAACAACCCACAAATCCCAACAATTAAAAACAAAAAGAACTTATAGTTAAAAAGCTTATTTGTAGTTTTGGTCATTCCATTAAAAGTCGATAGTTTTGGTCCCTCTCTTAGATTTTTGAAATAAAAAATAACGACTTCACATATTTTAATGACGTGACATACAACTCTATGATATAGAACCATCTAGATGCATTAATGATTTATATGTCATTAATTAAATTAAAAATATGAAAAAATTTATGAAGTTAAAAGTTAATAAACCTTTACGGTGTTTTATTACAATTTCGTAGGTGTTAATCATTCTACATCATCGTATCATATGTCACGTTATTTAAAACATTTCACATCATCATTTTTTAGTTAAAAAATCAGAGGGAGGGACCAAAACTGTCGACTTTTAAAATAGGGAGATCAATTTCGTGAGACATTAAAAATAAACTGACTAAAACTGCAGTTAAATCTAATTAAAAAATGAGGCTTTAATATCTCTTTTTTCACCAAAATTACCAAAAACTCCATTTTCTCTTGAGCAATTTATGGATTTGAAACCGAGTATCTCGTGAAAAAGAATGAGTTAAAAGAATACTAACGAAGTTGAACGAAAAATGATAAAAAAATTAATGTTGCGGCTAAAATGACTAACTTGTTATAAAAAAAAATTTAAGTTCTAATTTGTTATAAATAAATAACTTAAAGAACTATAAGATGCTATTTTTTTGTCTGTAGATGAAATGGTAAAAGAACTCGCACGTAATTGTGAGGTCCCGAGTTCGAACTCGTTATGTGATATCTAACCTAACAATATTGATATTTGTCAGTTGCACTAAGCCTTACGGATAGAACTATAAGATACTTTTAACTATTATTGAAAACTTATTAAATATATTACATTAATTATTATTGAAAATTTAAATAACTTTTGCAATGTCAAAACAATATTATTGGAGCATTATGTTTGGAAAGAGAAAACGAGAAGAGACAAAGAGATAAAAAACAAAAAAACAAAAAAAAAAACAAGTGTGAAAAGAGAGAAAAATGAAAAAATGGGTGTATTTAGGCTCCATTTGGTAAAGTTAAGTTATAAGCTAGCTGATAGCTGATAACTTATAGCTGAAAAACTAATTAATTAAAATTAAAGTGTTTGGTAAAATTAGCTTTTAATAATATAAAATGACATAATTATTTAATTTAAAATAACAAAAAATGTGACATTTTTATCCAATCTCTCTCGGGTATTGTTTTACTCAATTTTCTTTTTTTAATCAATTTTCCTACTTTACTTTACTTTTTTGTTACATCATTTTTTTTATTACAATACAAATATAAATTTGAATAGTTCTCTAAAAGTTTAGCAAGTTCCATATGTATAAATAGTAATAGTAAAAATAATGCAATTCATTTACCGTTTACAATTTTGCATAAAAAATAAATTTAACTTTATCACAATGATAAATTAGAAGATGAAGAAATAATAATAAATATGACAATGCATACATTAATCAATTTTTTATAAGATGAATTACATTATTTTTTTTTGAGTTATTTTAGCAAGGAATTAAAGAAACTGGTTACTCTGTTCACCGAGAAGAATATATAGGTGAAACTGTGAATTAGTGGGTGAGAAAGTAGTGAGTATGTTAGTTATTTTGTATTACTCAAGGATAAAAAAATAATAAAAATAAAATAATAAGGTTATAAATTGAAGAAAATGTAAAAAACTATAAGTTATAAGTTTAAACGTTACTTGAAATAGCATCTCAGAATAAGCTATAAGCTGGTGAGAAAAGTTTGTTTACCAAACATATCTCTTTTAATCCAACAAGCTTATAAGCTAGTTTAATAAGCTATAATCTAGCTTATTGATGTTACCAAGTGTCTTAGTATATTATTTGGTATAAGAGAAAAATGAAAGAAATAGAGAAAAAAAAATGTTAATTATTATTGAAAGTACGATAATGCCCCTACAAAAACTTATCATCAATTTTATTTTATTTTATAAATTAATAACTTTTTTGTATTGTAGTAAATTAATTAAATATTTAATATAATTAATTTATACTTACAATTTAATCTAACTTTAAATTGATTTAGATAATTTTATTACTTGTCCGGGCTTCTTAGAGGCAAGGTAAGGAGGATTAAGACAAGGTATGAGCCTACGAGGAATCATAACAAGAGGCAAAAACTTTTTTTGATGAACGAAAATCACTTTTTATTGAATCTTATTCTCGTGTGTGTAGAGATGGCAACACAATCTGCACCTGCAGGTATTCACACAAATTCGTCTCGATTTTGGTGAAAAAAATCTACTTTAATTGGACGCGAGTGCAAATTTTTTCCAAAATTAAAATTCGGAGGCGAGACGGGTTTAAGGGTGTCGATATTTACCCTACACTTGCCTCCGAACCCGCTCTGCTAGTAATATTATTATTATTATTTTTGAATTTTATATACATGTACATATTCAATATATTTAATATTTTTTAAATATTAAAAGTTATAATTTTATCTCTATAAAAATATGGTTTTTAATATTTTTTAATTTTATTGTTGTATAACAGTAATAATTTTATTATATTAATTATAATTAATATGACTTTTAAATTTATTATTTTATATATATGAATTAGTTTGAATGCGGGCAGAGAAACCCGAACTCTGTCGTAGACAGATATAGAGACTTAAATTTTACACCCAATAAAAAACGAAACCAGATGTAAATTTTTCTCGACTAATCAGATGTAAGATGCAAGAAGGTAGAAGACAAAATCTACTCGTACTCCGTCTCTCACTGTCATGCACTACGCCTCTCATTGTCATGCCTATGTGTGATGTACTTCCCCAATCTAATTGCTTAAGTATAGCCTAACATTTAAGTTTATTTTTATATTTATTAACTAATTTTTTTTTTTAAAAATTATAAAGAAAACTTGAAAAATAGAATGATCTAAATAACATTTTGCGGTTCTTTCTCTCACTCTTGTCTCTCGTTGGTAAATCATTTTTACCAAACATAATGTTAGAGTAAGTCTTTACGAGGTTAAGAAGTTAGAATAAAAATAATTATTTAAAGAGCAAAAGTTATAAATAAGTGTTTTATTATACGATTTATTATCTTTTATTAATATAAAGATAATTTAAATGTATTTTTAGTTTCATATCTTTAGAAAATTGAAATTCTGATTTTTCTATTTTAAAATTTATAATTTTTTATTCTCTTACTTTTTAAAAATTAAAATTTTGCTATTTTGGAGTGGGTAAGGACCGCAACTATATATGGTACTAATGATTTCCGTCGTGTTCGACACGTGAAGTTGTAATGTAAATTGGACTGATTACTCGGGGTTCACGTGGTCATCATCAAACATGTTATCATTGTCCTTAAAAAATCCCACTATTCGAAGTAAATGAAAGACTAACAATTAATGTTGAATAAATATTGTATTAAAATTTGTATAGGAGTTACTTCAATGATTTGCTATAATAAAAGACAAAATTTGTGTAGGAGTTACTTCAATGATTTGCTTGACAAGAATTCGACGCGATACCATCTGGATTTGATCTTGATTAATGTAGATGGAGTCAGATAAATATAAATTTATTTATAAATATTTTATAGATTTTAAATTTTTTTATAATTTGAATTGGAGTATCATTCATTTACTCTAATATTTTTTATAAAAATATTATATAGAGGTGATCCACACTAAAAACTTATAGCTTTATTTAGTCTGTTATAAAACATAACATATAAATAATTTAAGTTTTGAGATATAATTTTCTAACACTCTATTTTTATATTACATCATCAATATATTATTTTTTATAAGCGAATATTAGTATAGTAAATATATATGTTAAGGAGAGGGGAAAATGTGAATTCTCAGATATTGAACTATAGATCTCTTGTATATATTTTTTCCGATGTCTCTAGTGGCAAAGTTTGGAATGAAACTTTGGTGTGACAAATTTTTTAAAATTTTAGTGAATAAATAAAAAGTATAATATTGTATAGAATTCAAAATTACAACATGACATACCCCACTATATATATATATATATATATATATATATATATATATATATATTAATTAACATATCTATTAATATATGTCGTGTTGAAATTTATCACAACCGATTAGCATACTTCATATTTCAAACTACAATTATCCTATAAACTTATATAATTTGATTTTCACAACTTGACACAATTAATAATTATTTGTTTTTCAAATTTGTTAATATAAATATATATTTTTTTTTTATAAAATTTATCTACTTCCATACATTCAATCAAATTTATATGTAAAAGTTTTCTCAAAATCAAATCTCAGATCATAATTTTACTTTTAAAATAATCATTCTATACTCGTCCACACAAACATCATTTAAGTGACTCGTGGTGTGTGTGGAGAAAAAAGAGAGAAGCAGGGTTACTATGTTTAGAGACAAAATAAGGAGAAGATAAAGAGAAAATAGAGAGAAATCTCTATGATATTGTAGTTTCATACTTTTGAGTATTCTACACGTATAGTATACATATAAAATTTTAGAGTGGTTAGACTGTAAAAAATTAAGGTTATCATTAGAATTTTTAAAAGTTCAGTTATACTATAAAAACAATTCAAACCCTTTTAGTTGAGTTGAGTGCCCTAACTATACAGGATTAAGGGACTTCTGATTTGGTACATGGATCAACTAGATTAATGTTGATCAACTTATAACTTAGATGTGACTTAACAAAAAAAAATAGTAGTATTTTTTTTAAAAAATTATTTGAGACTTTGAGATAGTTGTGCCACGTTATATATTAGAGAAACTCTGCCCCCTGGATGTCCTACTCAAACCACTAAACTACTCATTTGAGGACCAACATATCACATTTATGATATCACTCCTCTTATTTCTTTCTCTTTAGAAATATATATTTATAAGGTGTACAAGTGTCCACACATCATTTTTTTATGAAAAGTTAGTTTTCTAACTTGATATGAGATAAGTTATTTAATTTGTTTATTCAATTATTAAATATTCGATATATCTATACTCCAAGGGAATTTGGATTTACTGTAATCGATTATAGTGCCGTCTAACACATCTAAATTGTACGATCAAGATTAGACGGTACAAATTGTAAAATTAAATCTTAATTAATTTTAAATTGAAATTAATATATTTAACTATACTATAGTTGGAGGGGTTGAATGCGGTGAACCTTAGTCTACTCAAACGTGACATCAATTTTTTTTGGGTGAAACAAATTTTTTTGGATGTGACATTTTAGATCGTAGATTTATGTCACCCAGAAAAACTAATAATCAAGATAATTATATTTATCTCACTTAAAAAAACTAACAGATGCTTAAGTATGGCAACGAGATAGGTTGGTGTGAGATTTACCTCCTCCACCTCCACTGTGTCTCTTTATAAAAATCTATATTGTTTTGAACCTTCTAATTGTAAGATTTAAAAGTTGAGTACTCATATCTCTGCTTCGGAAGAATCGGGTTTCTCCGCCGTCATTTCATATATATATATATATATATATTATAATTAATATAGTGTGATAATTATCAAACAATACTAATATTAAATTTATTAAATATAAATTTTTTATTAAAGTAAATTATAATTTACTATTTTGTCAAAAAATTTAAATTTTATAATATTGTAAAAGTATTAAACAAGAATAATTAGTATATTTATATAAAAGCTAAAAAATTAATATAAAACCACTATCAAGACGAGTTTGAGTGTGAAGTGTATATTACCTCCCAATTTAGAATTAAATTAAAAAACACGTACTTGCGACTGATTAAAGTTGAATTTCTCCATCACGATCGTTGGTGAAATTCATTTGTGCTGATTAAGTTGTTACGTCTAATATCCGTGGAATACTAGTTCTATCACCCTCTGTAAGTCCAATTGATTGTTGGATAAATTAAAATTAACAGTATTCAATATGATATGACATCGTACAAGATATTATCCATCGAGTTGAATTTACTGGAAATGATTAAACTCTCATAAGATACTAAATCTGAGTTAACATATTTACTATGAGAAATTAAAAAAATATAGAATTCTATATTTCTATTTAAAATTTGGCCGGTAGGTCACTTCTGCTATCGTTCTCTCCTTCTAGTTCTTTATTTTTCAATAAAGATAATTAATTTAGAGTTAATTTTTGTTCAGAAAGTATCTCTATTAATAAGTTTTATTTTTTCACTTAAATAAGTAATTTTTAGATATATTCTATTTTGTTGTTGTGTTATTTGATTCAGATTAACAATTAATTTCGATCAAATACAAATTCAATCAATAATCTCAATATTGTCAACATTATAGTTTCGAAAATAGAACTATGCTAGACACTTCAATTTTATATTTATAAACTTTGTCACATTGTAGACATTTTAACTTTTTATGTTATTAATTTCAGTATTGTGAATTTATTTATAGATTGATTTTATTTTATTTTAATGACTTTGAATAATACTACTCGTATTTTGACGAAAATATAATTCCTTATAAATAGAACTAAATGGAGAGTGCCTTTTCCACCCAACAGCCTTCATAGTTGTCTACCACAAACTTCATTCCACAATTCCTATTATAATCTTAATTTATCCCTCTACTCTTTCAAAACACAAAGAAGATTTACATAGAATACATAAAGCTGGAAATATGCTTATGCAACAAATTCATATATCAAATTTAAGGCCAAATTGTCTCATCTTGCACAAGCCATGGCTCCATGGAACTGGCAATATTAATAGCCATTCATGTTTTCAATTCCCATACCAAAAGAAACAGAGGAGGTATAGGAATGGAGGTAGAATCAAAGCAGTGACAGAGAATGAAGTAATAGAAAGAGAAAATAATTCAATAAAAGTAAAAGCCACAGTAACTGTTATTCCAACGGTTGTAGGAATATTATCAGAACTGGGTATTGAAAGAGGGTTAGATGACATAAAAGATTTGATTGGTCAATCGATTCTCTTGGAGCTTCTTAGCGCCCAACTAGATCCCGGTATTATTAACTTTAACCAAATAATCTCTTTATTTCGATTCTTTGGTATTTTTTGTGGATTTTATTTTTCGATTATCCGATATTTTTAAAAAAATTCAATCTAGCTTTTTTCTTTTAAATACATATTTTCTTTGGTATCGAATATATATTTAGTTTGTCTCAAACATAAATAAAATTTAATTAGTTCCATTAGATTTAATGCTATATAAGATACTCTTTAATTAATATAGATTTTATTTTTAAATAACTGATGAAAAATATTATCGTAAAAGATAATTTAGATAATATAATAACATTTTTTTAATAATTTGAATAAAATCAATGAATTAAACTATTTTTTTTTGAAGCGTGTAAATTTTTGTTGTTTTATATATGAGAATGGTGAGAGTACAAATTTACCATACATCTTTTTATAATTTTTTTCTATACTTTTATATTTAATAGGAGGTGGCATTCCTAATATACGAATATGTGAAGCATAACATTTTCTTTTAATTTTAATAGTAGATCATATCAGTGGGATGCAATCTCATCTGTTTTTATTTTAATTTTGGATTAAATATATTTTAGTTTTTAT
>JBBPBQ010020323.1:50820843-50861775 GCA_037974755.1 Cicer yamashitae
AAAAAAAAAAAAAAAAAAAAAACTAAACTATGTTACATTTTTTCTTTCAAAAAGAAAATTTTAATTTTGTTTGAAAGTACTACATTGAAGGCAATAGAAAAGATGATAATTGCAAAATTAGTTTAAAAAGAAAAATGTGATGTAGGAATGGCCATTGAAAAGCAAGCTTGACCCTAATATTTATGGTCCTGCGGAATCAGCTATAACCACTGAAATAATTGAACGAGAAATCAGAGGATTCACTACCGTTGAAAAGGTATCTTTTGATTTAAGGGTACTAAATTACTAATCATATTTTCTTATATGTGGATGCTAAATATTAGTGAATTGATGTTCATATATACTGTAAAAAAAAATGTTGTATATACAAATACAAAATGTACAACAAACGAAAATGAAAAAGAAGTCCACCATTCCCTTTCTTATTAAAAAGAATTTGTATTCCTTCGGTTCTATATATATCTTTAGTATCATTCATTCTATATTTGTCTCATTTTACACGTTTTCTAATATCAATGAAGTATTAATTTTATTTTTTATTACATTCTTAAATATTTATTACTCTCTTCTTTTTTAATTTATTTTCCATACTTATATTTCCAATAGAGTAATTTTGTAAAATAAGTTATAATTTTTGTGAAATCCACGCAATAAAAAAAAGTGATATATATATATATATATATATATATATATGATATATTAATGATGTGATAGAAAGAGAGAGATAAAGAGATAATATGAGGTATTAAATTGATGTATAAAAATTTAGAATGTATGGGTATGATTGTTAAGTATATTAACTATTAATTCGTGTGTCATTTATTAAAATAATTTATAAAAAGTAAAATATTTTTAAATTAACTTTTTCTGTGAGATTAAGTAATATATGTTTAGAGATGTCAAAAGTCCATAAATAATTCAAAGTAATTTCAAAATATTAGTCTAGTTGCGGGTGGGATTATTTGGATTACAACAAATAAATAAATCGTTAATTGGAGTAACAATTATACATTTTATGTGTGTGTTATTTTGCAAAATAAACAATACAGGCCATAAAAGAGAAGAAGTTGTTCATCCTAGACTACCATGATTTCTTTTTGCCATTAGTAGAGGAAGTTAGGAAACTTGAAGGAACAACATTGTATGGATCAAGGACATTGTTCTTCCTGACCGATGACGGCACATTGAGACCACTAGCTATTGAGCTAACTCGACCACCAATGAATGGAAAACCACAATGGAGACAAGTCTTCACACCTTCTTGGCACTCAACTGCTGTTTGGCTTTGGAGGCTTGCCAAAGCTCATGTCCTTGCTCATGACTCTGGCTACCACCAACTTGTTAGTCACTGGTAAGAATAAATAATTAATCAACATATATTAATTAATATGATAATGTTGATTTGCAAATGAATGTACAATCATTAATTTCACTTTTCTTCAGGTTGAGAACCCATTGCTGCACAGAACCATACATCATAGCAACAAACAGACAACTAAGTGCAATGCATCCAATCTACAGATTATTACTTCCACATTTTCGTTACACAATGGAAATCAATGCATTAGCACGTGAAGCACTAATAAATGCAGATGGAATAATAGAAAGTAGTTTCACTCCAAAGAAACTTTCCATCTTAGTAAGTTCAATAGCTTATGACCAACATTGGCAATTCGACTTACAAGCCCTTCCAAATGACTTAATCCATAGAGGAATGGCAGAAAAAGACCCAAATGCCCCTCATGGCTTAAAACTTGCAATAGAAGACTACCCTTATGCAAATGATGGTCTTGTTCTTTGGGATGCTATAAAAAGTTGGGTAACTGATTATGTCAACAACTACTACAAAGAAGAATCATCATTTGTTGTTGAAAAAGATGAAGAATTACAAGCATGGTGGGAAGAGATTAAAAATGTTGGTCATGGTGACAAAAAGGATGCAACTTGGTGGCCAAATTTGAAAACAAATGAAGACCTTATTGAAATTTTGACAACAATTATTTGGATAACATCAGGTCATCATGCAGCAGTGAACTTTGGTCAATACAATTATGCTGGATATTTTCCTAATAGACCAGCCATTGCAAGAAGCAACATGCCAACAGAGGACCCTTTGGATCAAGAATGGGAACTTTTCTTGGAGAAACCAGAAGTCACACTGTTGAACTGTTTCCCTTCACAAATTCAAGCTACAACAGTTATGACTGTGTTAGATATTTTGTCTAGTCATTCACCTGATGAGGAGTATCTTGGTCAAACAATTGAGCCAGCTTGGGAAGAGGATCCCATGGTTAAAGCTGCTTTTTTGAAGTTTAAAGGGAAGTTGCTGGAGCTTGAAGGGGTCATTGATGAAAGGAATGCTGATAGGACAAGGAGGAATAGAAATGGTGCTGGGATTTTGCCTTATGAGCTTTTGAAACCAACTTCTGAGCCTGGTGTCACAGGAAAAGGTGTTCCATATAGCATCTCTATTTGATATGCTCTTCCACTACTTTCATTAACTATTTTGTTAAAAAGATAAATATATACTTAATTATTAGTAAACATTTGAATGTGTTCTACTTAAAAAATTTAAAGAACGTTATAATACTATGATTATAATTTTATATATAAATCATACACAAAGTATATATTTTATTAATATCGTATAACTTAAATATAATCTTGTAAAATATTTATAATACATTAATTATAATTTATTGTATAAAAATTTGTACATGTTTCACTTCACTAGACCAACTCTAAAGGTTAATCCGCATGTATAATTTTGTTGATAACTTTTTGAGACTTACAATAGGTTAAGTAATCAATATTGTATGAGAGAGAAGCTTGATTAAAAAAAAAAATCAATCATACATATAATTTTTTTTTGAAATGATTGGTTAACCAATTAAATTGTGGTTTGTTTGAAATTGTGTACCGATTATACCTTCAATCCGCTAACATGTGACATAACATGTGATCAAACTGTAGGTGAGAGTGAGAGTGAGATTGTCAAAACCCAAAGGCTCAAAATGTTCCTTTGATACATAGATTTGTTTTGTTTGCAGTTTTGTTTTAGTCGGGTCAGATAAGATGGTCTCAATTTGGGACCGACAATCTGTTCACGTTGTAATCAATTCGGACCCATTATTTGAGATCGGACATTCCAGAAGGACCACCTGATTGTGAGTTGTTGTAAGTTTGTTTGAAAAGAAAAAAAAAAAAAGTGAAATTCACTTTTAATAATATTATAATATTTTTTTAATTGAATTATTTGACTAAATTGTTAAAAGTCGAAAATTACATAAGTGTGAATGCAGATAATTTTCTATTATATAAATTTTAAAAAGTAGTAAAATGGAGTTGCGACTTGAAGATTTTTTTTTTCTCTTATAACTTTTTTAACAAATGAAAAAATATTAAATTAATAAATAAATAAAACTAAATTATATTAATAGAATTAAACAAAATAGATATAATGG
This sequence comes from Cicer yamashitae, assembly GCA_037974755.1. Lineage (NCBI taxonomy): Eukaryota > Viridiplantae > Streptophyta > Magnoliopsida > Fabales > Fabaceae > Cicer > Cicer yamashitae. The sequence goes on from JBBPBQ010020323.1 coordinate 50,824,308, forward strand.
AAGAAAAAATACATTAAAATTAATATGATTGAGTAGATGCGCAAAATAAAAGTACATGCTATGATATTTTAACAACTCCCTCTTATTTTACAAAATAAATTAGCAACCATGTCCTATTTTGTTAAATTAGCAATAGGCTGCAATATCAAGGATTTGTTAATTTATTTGCAATAGCATGCAAAAAGTTGTTAATTTATTTGCTTGCAAAATAAGAGGGAGTTATTAAAATATTATAAGACATATCTTTTCTTTGCCACATCTATTCAACCTTAATTTTTCATGTATTTTATTTGATTATATTAATATAATTTATTTTTTATTTATTAATTTAACATTTCTTCCTTTGTTAAAAAAACAATAAGTCAATGGTTGCATCCCCAGACCTCTTGCATGATGGAAATAAAAATTTCCTTTATAAGTGGTCGTATTCCCGTCTTGTAACTTCCCGAAGATTAAAAAAAAAGGACATTTACTCTTTTATTATCAATTTAAGATGTAATATAGGATCAATCCACAATTCTTAAAAAAACAATGAATTCTTAGTTACTTTCACCATCCCATCTAATGAATCATTAAGATTTTTTTAAATAAATTAATTCAAAAATATTTAATCGATAAAATAATTTAAATAATATACAATACCATACATATGTTTAATAAAAATAAAAATATAATACAATCACATGATTTTTTTAACATTTCACTAGATCTATTGATCTATTAGAAATTTGTCTATCTTGATTTGATATATAACGTAATATGTAGTCTTATAGACCATTTTTGCTATCCGCATATAACTAGATAATGTTGTTTTGGAATAAGGTTCTAAAGAATATGTATTTGTGTTTTCTTTTTATTATCATTATCATATTAGATTCACAAAAATTTATAAATTCAAAAAAATCTATATTTTCGTATATAAATTTTAATGTAGAGTATAATTGATTTTTTTTCTTTCAAAAGAGGATATAATTAAAAAATATCCTCTAAATGCATGACATTTTTGTTTTATGTTTTACACGTTGTTCTAACTATTTTTTTCTCACAATATTAACCTTTTAATTTTTTTAAAAAAGTTTTTAATATTTGAAAACAAAATATAAAGAATCAAAATTTTAATAATTAGAAGGAGAGAGTGCGCGAATAGTAATGCTTCAATTAGGAAATAATAATAAATTTAATTTTTTTACAAGAAAACAAAAATATTTTTTTTTTATAATTGAAAACACAGAAATTAAATAAGAGAAAAAAATTGGAATATAATTCTCAAAATATCTAAAGTTTAATTTTAAAGACATGACACATTTGACTTGTATATTTTTTGGCAAAGTTAAAACAAATTTTATCTCTATAATTGAACCGATTGTAAGAATAGAATTGTTGTCAACCCGATTCAATTTTGGTGCATCTTTATGACAGTTTCTGGTGATGAGTGAACAAATTATTTTTTCGTCGTTCTATCGTGAGAACAAGGTTGTTGAAGTTGTTTTCTGTAACATACTGAGCAAAATTGATATGCAGTGTTTGTATATACGCAAATAACAAAGAACTAAATTTTATTAACGTAAGGTCATATAATTTATAATTAGAATATAGTTGTCATTTGTAGCCATTTGAAAATCTAAAAGAGTCACCTCAAAGTAGATTATGTGGCATTTATTTGTACTTCGACTATGATATGATGGAATGAAATCAGAGTTCACGATAGCTGTTCCAATTATTAAGTGAAACCTATTGTTTTCTACATAGTTGAAATATATATAATTGTTGATAACCACACTATTTATAAAATCGTCTAAGACGTCTCCAACCGTGTATTAATAGTGGGTTGCTAAAGTCTTTATTGAATGTTACATTATGTGAGTTGGCAAAGTTGTCAATGAAATCCATGTATCTCCTAAGACATCTTCAAAATATCTTGCAAATCCTATTAGTAATTCTCCATAATCCTTTATAGAAACATAAATATATGGTGTATCTATATAATAGTGTGTAAATTATAAGTAAATATTTGACAAAGTTAAAATATTTGAAATTTTTTTACTTGTGTACTATTAAATGAAATATATCTATGAACTATTAAGACTTGAAAATTATTTTAGTTATTTTACTTATTTGATAAAGTTTTTTTGATACAAATAGAATGTACAGAGGTCAACAAAAGAAATAAATAGATTGATATTAAAAAAATTAAAATGTTGTTTTATGTTTGCTAATTAAATAAAAAAATAAAAAATGTTGCAATGACTTAATCATTAAATTGATTAATTTTTAAATTAAAAAAATTTGAATTTGATTATTATGAGAAGAAAAGTTTTAATTAATTGAAAAAAAAATAGAAACTAAATATAACCAAATCTCGTTGGAGATATAGATAGTCTCAAAATCTCTCAATACTTCCCTTTGAATTACTTTTCGATATCCTGCCATTTTGTTGATTATGATGGTATTTTTGTTCTTGTTAAGTTTGTGTTCATATTATGGTAAGGGATCGAATTTATAGTGAAAATTCTTCCCAAAAGATTTATGTATTTTTTTTTCAAATATGCAATAATGATTATTTAAATAAAAAAATTGTGTTTAACATAGTTATTTGGGCAGAGATTCTCAATTGTGATTATTAATTAAAAAATGAAAATGATGTTTGATTGACAACATAAGTAACATGAAGGTGAATAGAGAAGGTGTTATTTTTGTGTATATTGTAAATAAATAACAACACTCAATTAGGGCAATCCTCCATTTAGGGTGATACTCCATTGACGTTCATGGTGAAAGAATTATTGATATTTGAAGAATTGGAATCATTAATTTCATTGAAGTCAACTTAAATACATACAATGTTTTAAATTAAAAATACTAATGACAAAAAATTAACTTAAATAGAGATAAACAAGAGTTTATGATGTAATACATAAATTGTTAACCATGAACATGAACAAATTTAAACAAGGACAACATTTATTTAAATAATAGGATGAAAACACAAAACATTGTAGTAATTCTATAGATGAATAACATTTTCTTGAAGAATTTGAATGTGACATCTGCATGTCTCATTTGCAATTTCACCAGTGTCAACTCTTGTTTGCAAGGAAGTAGGCGTAGATCGTTTGGGAGTTAATGCTGTCTTGAACTTGCGAAGGTTGTTTATCACCGTCAATAGATTGCACCGGTCACATAAACTGGAAGGACAAATCCTACATTTATAGAACACTAGTTGGGATTATTTGTGTTCATAACAACCTTAATGTCACAAATTTAATTACACTTGCATCTTGCATTGGTGAATCTCAAATAGTTAGTCCTAGTTAAACTATTGATTGAAGATGCCATTATTGTTCGCAGCGGTTAAAGATTTTGAGTGTTTAAATTTTAAAATAGGATTGAAATTTTAGTAGATGTTTATTATTTTGGATTAATTGCAATTTTGGTTCTTCTATTTTTACCAATTCACGAAATTGGTCCTCCTATTTTAAAAGTTGACAGTTATGGTCCCTCCTTCATATTTTTGAACTAAAAAAAATGATAATTTGACATAGATGTGGCATAAGATTTTATGATATAGAACTATTTAGATGCATTAATTATTCATATATCATTAATTAAATTACAAAAATGAAAATTTTTCATAGTTGAAAGTTAAGTTTTTAGAGCATTTTATTGTGATTTCATGGGTGTTAATCATTTTATATCATCGTATCATATGTCACATTATTTAAAACATGTCACATTGCCACTTTTTAGTTAAAAAAATCAGAATAAAGGATCAAAACTGTCAAATTTTAAAATATGAAGATCAATTTCATGAATAGGTAAAAATATGGGAACTAAAACTGCATTTAAGATCATTATTTTATATGATATAGGAGAGATAGATTATTGGGTGCATGTGTTGTCGTTTAGGAAATTTTTTGTTGTTATTGGTAGTTTATTATGGTTTGAATTTGTTTCTTTGTTGAAGCAAAGAAAGAAATGATAAGTTTTAAATAGATTTTTGAATCCTTAAATAGAAAAAGTTTTTTTTAATTTGTTTGATATAATAATATTAATTATGATATTTTTTTAAAATATAATAGACATAAATGTTATTTAAAGATTTAAGTTATGAATTTGATGAAATTTGCATTATATTGAGGATGATAATTAATTTTATGGGTTTTGTTTGAAATTTTTTATGAATTTTTGCAAAAAAAAAAAAGGATAACATTGTTGACATTTTAAAACATAAAAGATCAAATTATCACTTAAAATTAAAATAAAGGACCAAATTGGAAAAAAGAAAAAAAGAAGATAAAGGACTAAAACGTTAACTGAAATTAAGTTAAGGGACCACAAATGCAATTTAACCTATAAAATATTTAAAAAAAATTGTATTAATTTTGAGTATCGTTTTTTATATGACAATGCAGATTGCTTTAACAGTTTATGGAAAATGTATGCATGGTGTGTTGCAGGTGAGTATCAGGTCAGCTGTAGTCTATAGACTCTGTCTTGTAGTGATGACTTTACAGTTGTGACTGTAGATCGAAATTGTTTCTTCATTGAAAAACCAAAGGTAAAAAATTCATGATTTTGTGTCGATCATTGTGATGAATTAAACGATTGTTGTAAAAGAAATGTTTATTGTTATTTTTTACTATAAAAAAGAGACCAAATGTGAATCTTCAAATATCGATCACACGACAATGATAGAGTAGTATGCTTGGTTGATTGTTGAGTTAAGTGCGTCTTTATTTCCACTTGCTACCAATTTACCAAGCACAACTCTGGCAGTTGGTAACTTTAAAGTGAACATGATCTACTTATTTTAATTTATTGACATTGATATACACAAGACAAAATGAACCACTGATGATAAAATTAAAATTTTTCTCCATGAAATTTAAACGAGACATATACATAATAGTGAGATAACATTTAATAAACAACTATATTGATAAGCAAACATTCTTTCTCAAGGTTTTTGCTTTAATGGATAATTTTGAATCCAATTTTTAACGATTAATTATGTTTATTCGGTTTCGTTATTTTTAATTATAATATTATCAATTAGTCCAAATTATGTTTTAGTTCAATTTGCCTATAATTTTATCTGTTTCTAATGATAATTTTTTAACATTGATATGCATGAGACAAAGTGAGTCATTGAAGATAAAATTAATTTGTTCTCCATGAAATCTAAATGAGAGACATAGATAATAGTGCTGACATAATTTAATAAACAGTAACTATATTGATAATAAAAAATTATATAAATTAGTCAAAACTATATCTTAATTCAATTTGCCTATAATTCTTCTAAATTTTTATTTAATATATAGTTGAATTGATATATACGGGACAAAGTGAACCATTGATGATAAAATTATATATTGACATTGATATACTCTTTATAATTTATTGACATTGATATACACGGAACAAAGTGAGACATTTATGATAAAATTAAAATTTGTTTCCATAAAATATAAACGATAGACGTACATAATAGTAAAAAACATTTAATAAACAACTATATTGATAAGCAAAAGCTGGCTTTTGCCTTGATGAATGATTTTGAATCTAGTTTTTAACTGTCAATTATAGTTATTCTTTTTCGTTATTTTTTAATTATAATATTATCAATTATTTAAAACTATATTTTAAATCAATTTTCCTATAATTCCTTTGTTTCTAATTTAATATAGACGAAAGAGTTTGGGAGAAATGTATCATTGATTCAAACGTATGACAAATGTATATCATCGATGTATAAAATGAAAATTTTTATAAGGAAACAATTGAATATATCAAATATTCAAAAACACATTTTATTGAAATACATTTTAAAAAATATTTATTTAAGCAAATACCATACTACTGTAACATACAAAAAAAGCATGCAACCCGTGTGGACACAAGAGTATTTTACTAGTTATTGTACAAAATCATATATAGGGCAACTTTTTGTGTGTGGTCTTTCTATCATTTGTCTTCAACTATTTGTACACACAAATAACACTTTATTATAAACTATGTTGTTTTATTTACTTCTAACATATCCAGAACATTCTGGACATTCTATTTCAACCAAAATTGATCTTGAGTTAATTTAAATTAAGCACATTAATTAAAATTTTAAAAGGGTAACAATTCAAACCCCATTTCTTGTGATTTACATTGCTACTTTAGGACCCATGAAGACTCCAACATTATGAGAGACGTGTTTTGGACACACTCAGACTCCATAACTTTTTCGAACATTTTGCCTCTTGTAATGATCATGGAAGCACCTACAAAACTAACAAATATAGGTTACCATTGTTTGAAATTGTTGGTGTAACTTCAACTAGGTTGACATTCAACGTTGCATTTGCTTACATGGAGTGTGAGCGTCAAGAATTTTTTTTTTTTGACACTGCAGAAGTTAAAAGAGTTATTTGTTTCAAATACTTCATTTTCTCATGTGATTGTGACCGACAAAGAACTTGCTTTGATGAATGCAATTGAAATTGTTGTAGTACTTCAATTTTATCCGAAAAATTAAAAATAATTCCAAAAAATAAATAATTATATGTTTAATAAACATTTTGCAATTATTATTGTAAAATCTAAAAAATCATCATTTTATAAACTTGATCTAATATTCAGGGCATATTATAAACTTGATCTAATATTGAGGGTATATTTACACACGTTCCCATTACATTACATTTAACACAAAAAATAAAATAAAAATAAAAAATGAACCACTTTCTCTCTCTTGCAAGCAGCCCCAGCACCTCCCTTCCTATTCTTTTAAGCTTTTTTTATTTATTGATAAAGCTATAATCTTAACTAAGAATGTCCCTAAACAAAAAGTTCAGCCACCTTTTTCCATTTCCATCCCTCCCTGCACAGTTCCATAATCTATGCAAAAACAATAGAAAAAGTAAACCATAATTTATCTCATGGATACAATGATTCATCCTTGTAGCCTATAAATTTAGAACAAAAAATGAAATAAGGGAGGTTTTTTTTATTTCTTCCAGAAAAATCATAACATAGAAAATCAGTGTTTTTTCTACATAAGATGTAAAAAAGAGAAGAGAACATAGGGGTTTATTTATTTATTTATTTATTTTCTTCTGAAACCAGGAAAAAAAGAAACAACACAAGAAAATAAAAAATAAAAACCAGAGAAGAAAAATGTAGAAAGATCCAAAAATCCACTATACTTCTTCATCAAATCAAGTCATAACCATAAACAAACCCAAACAAAATTTAACAACATAATCAAAAAAAATCAAATAAAAAAAAACCTGGATATAGATGAAAAGGGGGAGAAGAGAACCGTGACCAATACCTTCATCTCTGACATCGCTCAGTCCGTTGTGTACCACCGCCTCAATCTTCACTGTGGCATTTGTTGGTATCGAGAAAGGAATGTAGTTCCTCCCTCTTTCCCTTTTTGCTTTACTTTTCAAACTTTATCTTCTTCAAAGATGCAAACTTTATTTTATTTAGAGGATGCAAGCTTTGTTTTTCTGATGGAGGATGTGACTACCTCTCTCACTTTTTTTATTTATTTTTGAAAGAAGTTTTGTCCAACATCATATAAATGTTTTATTCTATTTAATATAAATAGTTATGGATGTGGCTAACTAGCATCGTTTATTTCAGTTTGTCTAGAGTTATATTGCCTGCTCCTGAAAACTTATTTTAGCCTTTGGATTGTGTTATTTAATATTAAAATGAGTTTTGTTTATGTTATTTAATTAAAATGGGTGAAGCTATGAATTTTGTTTCTATTATTTATTTAATTAAAATGTGTTTTTGAAAGAAATTGCGACTCTTATTTAATTTAAATGTGTTATGAAGGAAGCTGCAACTTGTATATAGTATTTTTGGTTCTATTATTTAATTACAATGTGTTTTGTTTACTTAACATATCGAATTACATGCTCATATATCTCTTTTACTACTATTTTGTTTTTGTCTTTATTGTTGTTTTTATTTCATAAGATCGTCTAAACTTGTTTAATATTCAATATCAAATTTTAATTTTTAAAAAGAAATCAAAGATCCAGATATAATCAAATATTGAAGGGTTAATAAGATGTAATAATTTTTAATCTTTAAGTTGTTCGGACACAAGTTGTGACAGCTTGGTCGTTCTAAAATTCATCTTCACAAACAAATTAATCAATAAAAAATTATTTTTAAATTGTTAACTAGATGTTACATCTTTTTAGTCTTTTAGTTTTTTTAAGACACAAATTGTACAAATTAGTGGTTTTAAAACTCTTTCTTATAACCAAAATAATAGAACTATTCTTAAACGGATTAACTAGATGTGATATCTTTAGTACTTGAGTTTTTAAGACACAAGTTGTACAACATGATAGTATTAAAACTCGCATTTTAAAATATTTATTCAAATCAAACAACCCCATTTTCTACCCAAGAAAATCAACACATCCGCATTTTCTACCTAAGAACTATGTAGCTTTGATTTTTCCATTGCACATAGAGATACGTAGGAGTAAGATCGCACTCTTGTCAAACATAATAATAATAATAATAATAATAATAATAATAATAATAATAATAATAATAATAATAATAATAATAATAAATTTCTCTATTTTAAGCACCCTTTTATTTTAATATCGCATTCATAAAAAAAATTATATTTGTATTTATTAATTAGGAGAAAGTAAAATTTTAAGTTAACATAAATTTAGCACAATTAATTATAGGTAATCGTGTTTTCACGGATGTCGTAGGGTGCTAATAGCTTCCCTGCACACAATCGACTCTCAAACTTTAAACTTGGTTTAAAAGACCTTTTTTTTTTTTGTTATTTAAGGGTTTCCCAACGTTTTCCTTTTTTTAAATAAACTTTGGTGGCAACTCCATTAAATTTGAGAAATATTCAAAATTTTAGGGCGCGACAATTGTATTTCCATCTTCAACAAATTTACTTTGTCAACTTCATATCAACAAAAATATTGGAGACAAATGCAAATAATATATATTGAAGAAGAATATGCAGGAATCTATTCTAGATTTGTGGAGGAAAATTGTTTATTGTTATGAATAGAAGGAGTACGAGCAACTTTTACAAAGGTTTGAGCAAACATATGTTGATTGAAGAGATTTTTGGAACACAGTAAAAAAGATTTCTGTAAGGCATGAGATGGTATGAATGAGATGTTGAGGTTGAAAATTATTAACATAAAAAGGTCATTTAAGACAAGTAAGGGTCACAAAGAGCATATACACAACAATCCATTCTATGAGAATTTGACTTGAGTTGTATCAAGGAAAGCTTTAGCTCATATTGTTGATGAATACAAGAGAGTTAACTATGTCTGTAATGACAGAGTCGAGTATCCTTGTATAGTTAGAAACTCTCATGGATTATCTTGTGCATATGAGTTTGCACTATACAAGGTGGAATGTGTTCCAATCACATTGGATGCAATTCATATACATTAGAGGATACTAACCATGATTAGTGGTCTAGAGAAAGAAAAGTTAGAAAATGATTCAGAGTTGAACATTACACGAGAGATGAATATAATTTGGAAAACATGGAAAACAATTAATGTTGTAGGAAGGAGTACATTGAAGACCAAGTTGCATGAAATAACATATCCAGAGAAAACATCAATGTGCGCATCACCAGATAAGATCAAAATAAAGGGTAGTGTGAAAAGGAAGAAAGGTAAGAAGCTGAAGGGATTTGACGTATACCGCGACCCTTCATTTTTTGAGCATGTGGATACATTTTATTATGATAATGCAACTACTTAAGTATCTCAACAAGGACCTATGAAAACATCCCAAGAAGCATCAAAACAAGGACCAAGACCAACACTAGTAGCAGGGGCACCAATACCAGCATTATGACTAGGACTAGGACTAGGACCAAAATTGGCAACACCACCAGGAACGTCAAAACACGGAAATGGTGTAGCAACATAAGAGATCATCCGAGGATGAGATATCCTATAGTACACTGTAACTATCCCTCAACACACTCGTGTGGATATGTGATTGGATGCAATCTAGTACAGAGGGATCAAACAGAGTTCCTGTCCATACTCCATTAAACATCAACATCATGGTCAACGAGCACTGACTGTGTAGGAGGGATGTACTTAGTATACCCAAATTGTTGTAGATACCTCTCTGACAAATAAAGTACCATCATGGAGTACCAACGAATGTACCCTATAAACATTGACACAGACTCGTGGCGTCCTCATCATAATTTAGCATTCAGATAACATCAATAGGTCCCAATGCATCCAACTTCACTCTATAATATGCAACATTTCCAGATGTTTGTTTAACCTTCCATCGGAACATCCATGGTAGTGGAGATATAAGTTCACTCATACTACGTTTACATATATCATGGAAATGTTCATAGATTCATGTCTATAAAATAGTTATAAAGTACAAATTATTAAATAAGTATTTTATCAAATAACAATATAGTAAGTATAAAAAATAATATAAAAGTACTTGAAATAGAGATCAATATCCTTCGATCTACTTCGTTGCAGGCATGGTACCATCTATAAGGTAGTCATATAAAACAACAAGAGTAGTTGGTCACCATGCCCATTTACCAAAAGTATCCAGGTCTTAAAAAAGAAACAGGTATTTTGTAGATATAAGGTAAAAATTTTGTTAGCTAGTATGGTACACCTTACCAAATGAAGTAGGTATGCCCTCGTTGCACACTCAAATTGAGCTTCATGAAGTTTCTTAAAAAATACAACTTTCAACCATTCAAAACTATATGAAGCACCTTTGTTGACCCTAGTCTCATTCCCAACTTGTGCCTCATCAACTCCCAATAATTCAACAACAGCAACAATTGTCAAATCTTCATTCATGTTAGCAAAAGGTGTGAATAACTTTCCATAACACGGTATGCTCAATAGACCCCAAAACATTGTCAAGAGTAATAGTCATGTCACCAAATGATAGGTGAAATGAACTAGTCTCTACGTATCTTCTCTCAGCAAAAGCAGATATAAGATTACGATCATATGCAAACTACATCTTTGCAGATGACGTAACATTGATATAGTAATCCATTGATTTATCTTAATAGGTAATATATATCTGATATCAATGAATTTGTCTTGTTTTTTTCTTTTTTCGTTTAAAACAACTTTTGAGACACGTCAATCCTATTTAATTAAAATAACACACAATAAATTATACTATTAGTTAGTTTACTATATATATACTAAACTATACTATATTATACATATATTAAACTATACTAAACTATACATATTATGTTTTACATACTATATTATGTAATAAATAATTTATTTACTAACTTGTTCATTCCACACTCTAGTTGCAATGTGGTGCTCATAATTCTTAAGGACAGAAAGATCGAAAGGTCCTTCAAGAAACAGAGGTCGGTCGGGCTGTTGATGCATGTGGTCTTGCAGTGTATGATCCTAAGTGCAGAATCCTACTGCTCGTCTGCTCAAACTCAAATTGAGCATAATCATTATCTTGTTGCATCTCTTTGTTCCCCTTTCTTCTTTTCTCAATAGTGGCTATCCTATTAGATTGTGTAGGAGGTTGAACTTGAGAATGTTGCACAATGTTTTTCGCTCCTCTATTCCTCACTTAAAAAAATTGAATGAAAAAATGTAAATAACATATGAAAAACGTTTGACTCAGAAATTTCATTTATCTAAAATTTTCGGTAGTTATTTTAAACCAGAAATTTCAGTTATTGAATTAGCCTCCAGTACCACATTGCCGAGGTTTTCTCACATGTACGATAAAATTAATATTGAAGGTGACCTCCACTACCACATTGTCGAAGTTTTCTCACACGTACAGGATTTTGACGTCGTCTTGTTACGTCACAAGTTTGTTCTTCTTCTTGTTCTTGAGGATGCACTTCCCTCTCGACATCCTCAAGAACAAGAAAATAAAGATGAAGAAGAAAAACAAACTTGTGATGTACCAAGACGTCGTCAAAGTTCCGTACGTGTGAGAAAACATCGATAATATGGTATTAGAGGTCACCTTTGACGTTAATTTATCGTAATTTTTGTAAAATTTGTGTTGTTGTTTAGTATGAATGAATTTTAATTAATTATAGATTTTTTTCGTTAACTTAAAAAAAAGTTGGATGTAAGAAGTCCCTTTTTCAAAAGACAACTTCTTTAATTAAAAAAAAAAACCAATATCTTAAGGAAATCCCCTTTGTAAATTTAGATTTTCTTAATGAAGTCACCATTTGCAAAGACGACTTATAACTAAGTAAAAAAGAGATAATTTAATATATAGTTTTCAAAAAAGAGTAATTTGATAAAAAAATTTCAAAATTGAATTATTGAAAAAAAATCTACAAAGTGCCGAGCATTAATAAATACATAAAGAGAGAGGAGCTGAAAACACAACAAATACAAGAGTGGAATATTAGTTTTATTTGGGACCATAAAAACAGAAAAAAAATAAAGGAAAAGAAAGATGATAAAACTTCAACTAAATCAATCACAGAGCACCAATCAAACAGTCTTATTTCTACAGCAGCCATTGATTCATTGTATTGCAAGTCTTAGCACTGTATCTCTTCCATTATGGTCATGGAAGAAAGTGCATAGACAAAAGGTTAAGCCTCTCCTCCTTGTTCCACGCAATGTTCATACAGATAATTCTACTTCCGTAACACAAACAGAGACAGAACAGAGTACAGTGAAACTTAAAGCTGAAGTTAAGGTTAAAATAACTACAGCTGGTTTTTTTTCAAGTCTAAGGTTGGACACAAGAATTGATGATATAACAGATTTGCTTGGTAAATCTCTCCTCTTGGAGCTAGTTAGTTCAGAGATTGATCCTAGTAAGTATACAAATTCTGCTTGTTTAATTTATTTGTTTATAACCCTAAGTAAAATTGGCTAAAGATTAATTCTGCTAGTGGTTAAATTTGAATATTTCAATTCAATCTATTTTAACTGAAATTCAATAATCACTTGTCTCTATATATATATGTACTTGTCTCTATATATATGTATATATATATGTAAAAGATTTCGTTGATTAAATAACGAGAATTAAAAAAAGTGATTGTCGTATTGAATTTTTTTGGTAATTTCTATTATTTTATTAGTTTATCTTTGAAAAGATATAATTAATCTAAATAATTAATGCAATTGAAAAAGTGAAAAATGTTTTATATAAATAGACAAAGAAAAATTACAAGAAAATCCTTTAGAGACAAATATAACATTTTTTACTAATTATTTCGTAGTAATTTTTAAATTTTGGAAGTTTTCAACCTTTCAAATTAAAAGTCCTAATATCTTAATGATACAGATAATGATAATATAGAGTATTTGATTTAAATTTTTTATTTTGGAATTTCATTTCCTGTTAAACTTCTTAATCTGTTGTAGGTTCAAAATTTTATGAGAGAGACAAAATAAATTAAATAATGTATCAATGTAAAAAAATATTTATATATGAAGTGTAATAATATAGAAATTGGTTTAGTGGTTAGCATTATAGTTTTTCAATAATAAAAATATGGTTGAAATCCTCAAAACTTCAATTAACCACGGGGAAGTGTAAATCACATGTTTATATATATATATATATATATATATAGACTGTTGGAGGTTTCGAGATAGAAAGCAATCCGTCCGAGTCCCACTAAATTTCGCCACTGTTTAATTCTAAATAATATGTCGATTACACATCTCTAGTTGAATTATAAATAAAAATATATCTAATTATGCAAAGTAAAAAAAAATTTGATCAAATTTAATTCATGCGATATCAACAAAAATTTATCTATTGTCTAAGTTATTCAATGACTAATAAAATTAGATCATTAAAATAAAAAACTTACATTAAATTAAAAGTGTTTTAGAAATACTATCATGAAATTAAATTTTTTTAATAATATTTGCTTATATTTCATTTAAAATATTATATATATATATAAAAATTTTGCTAGGTGTGGCTGAAAACTAAGAATATACGTAGCATTTTGTAATGTTTACCAACTCAAAAATAGACTTTTCCTTGAAGCTAAAACGATGTCCTTATCGACTTATCGTATGGCCAAGAAAGAATTAATTTGTACCATGGATTTCGTTTTTCACCCAAACATAACATTAATTGTCAATTTATATCGCTTTCAAATATGTAGTCCTACAAATTATGTCTTACCTATATATAATGAACTATTGACTTCAACGGTTAGACTTCCCACTATATAATGAATTTAAATTCAAATTTCCAAAAAAAAACAAACTATCAATTTTTAATATTCCATACGCCTCAATTATAATTACCTCTTAATAAATGAATCTAATAAATATGATGCGATAGGTACCTAGTGAACGTGATAATGCTTTAGAAATGTAGCTATCAAATTGAAAGGTGACATTAACCATGCATCGTCCCGAATCTCACATATAGCCAAGGTTAGAAAACAACGTTAATTTGCAAATCAAAATGCAAGGGATAAGAACATATGTATCCACCACAAACTCAACTCAATAATCAATAAAGATAACATATACTTAATTACTTTTATCACATTTTTAGTGAGATATAGTTATCAATAATAAAATAAGTAAGAGTAACATATGTTAAGTATTCAACATTTGAAAGAGATTTTATATTTCTCTCTTCTATTAAAAATAATCTATCTACTATAACTATAAGAAATGTGACATATACCAAAATCTCAAAATTGACCTCTTCTATTTCAACTAAGACATAGAAACAGTGGTTATTATTGTAAAGTACATAAAAATTATATAATTACACACTTTTTTGAAAAACTGTGCACATTACATTACACTCTTGTTATGCTATTATGTATATGTTACTGTACACACTCCCACACACTACACTACACCACCTTTTTTTTTTTTTTTTTTTTTTAAATTTTAGTTAGGATTAAAATGTTAAATTTAAAGGAGTCCGAGCCATGAAATGGTGTTAGCTTCAAAGAATTAATGAATTACAATGTTAGACATTATTCGTGCATGTGATAAATATATCACATGTTTATTATATTACATTACATTTAATTATAGATTGTGTTTAATCAAAAAATTATAGATTATGTAAATTTATTTGTTGTGAATGTTTTGCTTTAGAAAACATATAAATATTTATAACTAATGCATAAAAATAAAAAAAATAAAAAAAATAAAAAAATTACAAGATAAATATTTGTCGTTAATACCACAAAATAATATCAGATATATGTTTTTCATCAAAAAATATGGAAAAAATATTTATAACAAATGCATAAAAAATTAGACAAATATTTATTAGTGATAAATATAAAAAATTAAAGGAAAAATACTTTTCACTAATATATAAAAAATATGAGACAAATATTTTTCACCGATACATACAAAAACTCAAGATAAATATTTGTCACAGATAAATATAAAAAATACGAAACAAATATTTGTCTATGATATATAAAATTATACTTTTGTTTGAGGTCGAGACACGTATAAAATACCAACGACGTGCCACCTGGACGACCATTCAGATTTCAACGAGGCATAAAAAAACACAAAAAACAAATATTTATTGATGATAAATTTACAAATTTAGAAGACGAATATTTGTCTTAATACATAAAAAAATGACAAATAATAATTATTTATAAATATTAAAAAAATATAGAAAAATATTTTTTAATAAAAAAATATTATAAAACATGAAATAAATTTTAATTATTTATAAATATTAATAAAAACACGTGAGAAATATGTCATTACAACTTCACATGCAACTTTACAACCATAAAAATTGGTTTGACTGCCAAGCGCCAAATGCATAAGTGAAGTTAATATTGCACTCTACTTGATTCTAGCTACTTGATATGTTGGTAGTCGTGACATTAAATAATTGATAAATTATTTTTATTTAAAATAATTGATAATTTCTTTTTAATTTCGTAGAAAGAAGGGCTTAAATTCTACTATGATATAATAATACGTTGTGAAAAAATTGAAACTGACCTATTAAATTTGAACCATTGGTCCAATATTAAAAGACACAAGATGCATATTTGTTATTGATAAATAAATTATTAAGAAAATTGAAGTATATATTTATAATTGATGTATAAAAAAATATACGGCATATATTTGTTGGTGATAAATATAAAAAATTATGAGATAAATATTTGTCATTGATACATAAAAAATACAGGACAAATATTTATTAATTATAAATATTTAAAAAATACGGGATAAATATTTATAACTGATGCATAAAAAAACAAAAGACACATATTTATTAACGATAAATATTAAAAATCACGTGACCGATATTTTTTGTTGTACATAAAAAAACACATGACAAATATTTATCATTTATAAATATTAAAAATAACAAGGGATTATTTATAATTAATGGATAAGAAAATACAGCACAAATTTAATAACTAATGCATTAAAAAATACAAGATAAATATTTCTCACTGATGAATATTAAAAAAAACATAAGATAAATATTTATAACTCAAGTATGAAAAAACACCAGACAAATTACTTTTCAATGATATATATAAAAAATCATATATTTGTCATTGATACAGAAAAAAAAACACTGACATATATTTGTCGTCGATAAATATTAAAAGAACATAGGACAAATATATGTCATTGATAAATTTTAAAAAACGGGACATATATTTCCCACTAATACATACAAAAATACCGGACAAATATTTGTCATTCATAAATATAAAAAAAAAAACTTGGGATACATATTTATAACTAATGCATAAAAAATACTAGACAAATATTTGTAATTGATAAATGATAAAAAATGAGAAATAAATATTTATTACTGATTCATAAAAATACATAGGAAAAATATTTGTTAATGATAAATATAAAAAAACACGAGACATGTATTTATCACTGAAACATAAAAAAAACACGGAATAAATATTCTCGCTGATTAAAAAATACAGGACAAATATTTTTTATTGATTAATATTAAAAAAATCTGGACAAATATCTTCCATTGATATATACAAAAACTCAATACAAATATTTGTCACTGATAAATATAAAAAGATGCAGGACAAATATATGTCCCTTATACATAAAATAAGATTTTTTATTTGAATTTTAAACAAGATACATATAGAATACCAACGACGTGTCACATGTACAACAACACTGTATTTGGCTAGTTTGCTTCACATAAAAATCATTTTTTAACAAAATAATTTTTTAAAAAATTTACACACAAATATAACGAAAACATAACAATTTTCTTTAATCTCAACCAAACGGGTTCAATTTTTTATAATTTAAAAGACAGAAATGTCCATCAACCAAAAAAAACTAATTAAACTTTGTCATGTTCTCTGATCGAAGGGCATATGTGTAAAAGACAACAAAAACCTCCTTCTATTTGCACTTTGCATAATAGCTAAGGAGAATCACATATTTTAGAGTTTATTAAGTTGGAGGGATTTTGAAAAAAGGGGATGCAAGGAAATATTTTACAAAAGGAGAGTGTTAGAAATACATTTCTTAAAACATCTTACAATAAATAAAAATTTATTGATTGAAATTCTATCATAAGGATCCCAACAACTTATGTGAATTGTATATAAATTTAATGGAAACTATATAAATTTTAATCAATAAAAGATATCAATGTTGGAAATTGTGTGTTAAATAATATACTATTGACATAATTCTTTTTAAACAGTTTTGTATGATTCAATTTTTAAAAAGTTGACACCAATTATTATTTTTATTATTTCTAGAAATTATAAAATCAAACTTATACAACTGATGAAATTATAAAATAAAACTTATACAACTGATTTGACACCGTATAAACACATTATCTTATACATTTTTTTGAGAATAGATTTTCTCCATTTCTCCTTCTCATGATTTCCAAGCTTACAGTTATTATTTTTTATTCCACTTCTTACATAAAAAAATTTCTCACTTTTTTCTATTCAAAGTTTTAGATTTTACTCTTCTCTCATGTCTTATGAGTCTGTCGATTGATATTGATTGCGTTTAAAAATAAAGGTATATAAATCCATATATATTATTAATTTATATATAAAAAGTAGAAAGTTGTCTTAAAGCAGGAGAATGATAATGGTTTATATTGTAAAATTAAGAAATATATTATAGATGACTAGCATATCTTTGTTGATCCTATAACGCACATATTTCTCCATATATATTTTCTTAATTTATACTTATTTTCGTTTGAAGTTTTAATAATATCAAATTTTCTTTCTCATTTTTTTTAAATAATTTAAATGCCATGTACTTTACACTGTCAACATATTCTTTAAATATATTTCAATGTAAAATACACATTGAATTACATGTAAAATACAACAAATTTATTTATATTAATTTATTAATACAATTAAAATTAACATTCTTTAAATATGAAAAATTTCCAGTAACACGTTCTTTGACGTGATTTTTTTTTCCCAAGAAATAATGATAGTAACTCATTATTTGATACACATTTTTGGAAATGAAATTCTCTCCGTTCTTTTTTCTCCTGTACTCTTAGGTGTGTCCAATCTCACAGTTAAACTTTTTTTCTTTGTCATTTTTCATATTAAAATCTTTTCCCACAATTTTGCATACAACACTCTATTAAAGATTCCTACAATTCAACGAAACTTATATGAATCCCTCAAGTTTTTTTCAATTTTCAACGTGACTTGTATGAATTTATATGAATCCCTCAAGTTTCAATTTTCAAAGAGACTTATATGAATTTATAACTTTTCCCTAGTTTTTTTTGAAATTTTATATGCGTCCCTCAAATTTATTAATTCAACGAGACTTATTTAAATTTTAAGCAAAAAGGAAATATATATAAATCAAGAAGAGTATGTTGTTAACGCGACTAAAAAAAATATGATATATTCAATCGTAGTGATACATTTTTCATACATTTGTACAACATAAATTATTGTTTCATTATCCATCCCATAATACATGGGCAGCCCAAACTCTATCATAAACATTTTATTATTCTGTTAGAATTTTTGTTTTAATTCCTTTATTTTATATGTTCATGAAATTGACCTCCATTTTAAAATCTCTCAAATTTTTAGACACAAAAATGGTAATGTGACATTTTTAAATAAATAAACATACAAATTGATAATGTAAATTTCTCTAGATGAATTAATTATTTATATGTCATTAATTGAATTAAAAAAAAGAATAATTTTGAATTGGCATAATTGCTCAAATGGTCACTTAACTTAATTTTAGGTAACACTTCGGTCCTTTATTTTTTTTCTTTCTGATTTAGTCATTTATTTAATTTTAAGTAACAATTTGATCCTTTATATATTAAAATGTCAACAATATTATCCTTTCTTTACATAAACTTAGAAAATTCATCAAAATCTTCAAATAAAATCCATAAAATTCAATACCAATTTTAAGAAAGTTCATGTATTCATCAAATGCATAACTAAAATATTCAAATAAACTCATATTTTCATCTCCAACAACATCAAATAGAGAATGAAAATATGAGTTTATTTGAAAATTTGAGTTATGAATTTGATGAAATTTGATTTTATATTGAAGATGATAATTAATTTTATGGGTTTTGTTTGAAAATTTTGATGAGTTTTTTGAATTTTTGTATAAAAAGGATAATATTGTTGACATTTTAAAACATAAAAGATCAAATTGTTACTTAAAATTAAATAAAGGACCAAATCGGGAAAAAAATAAAAAAATAAAGGACTGAAGTGTTACTTGAAATTAAGTTAAGGAATCGCGAAAACAATTATGCCTTTTGAATTTGAAAATGAAGTTTTTAAGTGGTTTTCTTGCATTATTATAAATGTCGATTATTCCACATCATCATATTATATACAACATCATTTAAAACATGTCACTTCACTATTTTTTAATCTAAATTACCAAAACTGTGAACTTTTAAAATGAGAAAACCAATTGCGTGAATGAGTGAAAATATGTAGGAGATCAAATTTGTAGTTAAGCTTAAAATCTATCAAAAATAAAAAATTTACCAAAAATATTACATCAATACCTCTATCTTGGTATCTATAGCTCTTTTTTTGGGCATGATAATGCTCAACCTTGAAGCTTATTCGATCTTTGAAGCTTCTCCCATGGCATCTTCAACAAATCCCACATAAAACTCTATGATTCATTGCATTTGCAACAACATGCTTGCGATTGCTTCAATAATTAGAAATGGCAACAATTTTGCAAAATCACAAGTTGATTCGACCTTAATTATTTTAAGAACTTGGATTCAAATTTGGCCAGTATTAATTGGCGAATTATTTTTCTTGCATTTTAATGAGACCAGATTGCACCAAGGAAATTAAGAGTTGAGAGTAGCGAATGATTGAAATGAACAAGGTTAAATGAGAAAATTAATAATTTAACTTAATTAACATAGTAACATTTCCTTATAAAAAAAGGACATAATGACAAATTACATATTTGAAAAGATAAATCATTTGTAATTTGAAACTTAAAAATAATTTAAAGAACCTCTAATGCAGTTTTGTCTGATTAATTTTTTTTTTTTGGCTTAAATATATTTTGGTTATCTTATTTTAACTAAAATAAGATTTTAGCCCTCTAATTTATGAATAAAGTATTTTAGTCTCCCAATTTTATAAGTTCTAAGATTTTTGAATAAATCACTGTTTTAGTTACTGAAAGTATATTATACCATTATTTTGGTCCTTAATTCAGCAAAAAATCAAAATTAGTCATCGAATCATCAAAATAGTTTCTGAAATATATAACTTACTATCATAAAAATTCTTAAAAAAATATAATTTACTGTCAAAATAGTTCATTACCGTTATAACGTTAGAGACTAAACTGACTTACATTTTGATAAATTGAAGACAAACTTAAGTTTTTTTATTAAATTGATGACCAAAATGATAACATCGTATATTTTCAGAGACTAAAATTGTAATTTACTACTAAGATTTTTCTACACAACCCAATTTGAAGTTTATGTTTTATATAACATGTGATTTTTATTAATGATGTTGAATTACATCTCATGATATGACATTACTGATTTATGAGATATGTGAATATATATTTGTTGTGAATTTAGATACAAAAGGAGAGAAGGAGAGAATAAAAGCATATGCACACAAAACAAAAGAAGGTTCAGATTCAGTTAAGTATGAAGCTGTTTTTGAAGTTCCAAATGATTTTGGGGAAATTGGTGCAGTCGTGGTTGAGAATGAACATCATAAGGAGATGTTCCTTGAAACCATCGTGGTGGAGGACCGTATTAATTTTGACTGTTACTCTTGGATTCACTCAAAGTTTGATAGTCCCACGAAGAGGATCTTCTTCACAAATAAAGTAAAAAAAAGTTATACATAAAAATATATTGATTGTAATTTATGAATAATATAATAGAGAAATGAATGTGATGTTTGTTTTATTGATGTAGTGTTACAAACCGTCAGAGACACCAAGTGGTTTAAGAAGAGTAAGAGAAGAAGAGTTGAATAATTTAAGAGGTAATGGAGAAGGAGAAAGGAAGAGGTATGAAAGAGTATATGATTATGATATTTATAATGACATTGGTGATCCTGATAATAGCCTTGATCTTCAAAGACCACCATTAGGAGGAACTAAATTACCTTATCCTAGACGTTGCCGTTCAGGGCGTCCACGTTGTGATGCAGATTCATTATCAGAAAAAAGAAGCAGAAAATTTTATGTTCCAAGGGACGAGTGTTTCTCTGAGGTGAAGGAGTTAACATTCTCAACAAAGGCCTTACATTCAGTGTTGTTAATATTGCTTCCAACATTGGGAAAAATTATTAAAGAAAAGGAACTTGCATTTGATTTTTTCCACGACATAGATTCACTTTTCAGCATTGGACTTGATTTGCCTCCTGAAAATGAAACAGAGAAGGGATTACTAGGGTCCATAATGCCTAGACTTGTCAAAACCGTTTCTGGTGATAGGGCACATGTCCTTCACTTTGAGACCCCAGAGACAATGAACAGTGAGTCATTTTTGTTTTGTTTTATTAGATTCAATTGTATTGTGTCACATCAATTTCTGTTTTTTGTTTGGTTTGCAGGGGATAGGTTTTTTTGGTTTAGAGATGAGGAATTTGCTAGACAGACACTTGCTGGTCTCAACCCATGCAGCATTAAATTGGTTAAAGTAAACATTACTTCAATATACTCCATCCATCTCTAGATACAATCATTCATTTGACAAATAAATTATTTATAAATATATGTCATTTTTAAATTACTAAATACATTTTTTATTTCTTTTTTAAATAAATTTTAATAAATATTATTAAGTATTTTAGAAAATAAAATTAGTTATATACTAATACAAAATATATTTTAGGTATATTTATATATAAAATGAACGTATTAACTGTACTATTAATTGTTTAGTAAAAGTAAAATATAGAATATGTTGTTATTATATTTAGAGACGGATAAAATAGTTAAGTTGACAAGTCATCATATAGAAAAAAAAGTAGTTATTTTAAAAAATAAAAATACTCTGAGTACTTGAATATATAGAAAATTATAAAATTGTATCACATCATTCAATATTTTAAATACATCCATAAATACAACAAAATACAAATATATGTCAAATCAATAGCCCAACAACTAAACTATAAAAACAATACCTCAATAGTAGAACAAATAATAGTAAAATGAATATCATGTCAAAATAAGTTGAGTTTGTAGGTTCGCATATTCAAAATACAAAATTTGCTGCTAAAACCAAATATATTTGGATTTAAATGGGTTGGTTCGAGTTCAATGACCAAACCTAGTTTAGGAATGGGATAGCCAATGCTACTTGAATTTTTATAAGTTGGTATGTTTATATATTTAACTATCATAATAATATATACTACTCCAATATCAAATCTAACCCAG
This sequence comes from Cicer yamashitae, assembly GCA_037974755.1. Lineage (NCBI taxonomy): Eukaryota > Viridiplantae > Streptophyta > Magnoliopsida > Fabales > Fabaceae > Cicer > Cicer yamashitae. The sequence continues at coordinate 50,847,272 of JBBPBQ010020323.1, forward strand.
ACAATTTTCTTTTTCTTGACAGGAATGGCCATTGAGGAGTAAGCTTGACCCAAATATATATGGTCCAGCAGAATCAGCAATCACCTCAGAAATTATCAACCAAGAGATTGGAGGCATACTTTCTGTGCAACAGGTTTAAATCATTTTATTTATTTATTTATTCAATGATGTGATATAATTTAATTTCATTATCTTGGATCCTAAAACACAAATATTTTTTTAAGGGGCACCTACCCCATATTACATTTTTAAGTGAGCAAATTAAGTCTTCATTAATTATCAAACTATTCATAGGAGTGTTGATTCATGTTATAATTTTATATGAAAATGTATGGTCTTGCAGGCAATTGAACAAAAGAAGCTATTCATGCTAGATTACCATGACATACTTTTACCTTTTGTTAGCAAAGTACGGAAATTGAAGGGAAAAACATTATATGGATCACGAACTTTGTTCTTTCTAACCCCAGATGGGACACTGAGGCCACTTGTCATTGAGCTTACTAGACCACCAATGGATGGAAAAGGTCAATGGAAGCAAGTTTTTGCACCTTCTTGGCACTCAACTAGTGTTTGGCTTTGGAGGATAGCAAAGGCTCATGTTCTTGCACATGACTCAGGTTATCATCAACTTGTTAGTCATTGGTAAGTAACATAAATATTTAACATTACTGGAGGAGCATATTGTTGCAGTTCATATTTAACATTAAATTTTTGTTTTGTGTGGTAGGTTGAGAACACATTGTGTGACAGAGCCATATGTTATTGCAACTAATAGGCAACTTAGTGTGATGCATCCTATATACAAATTGCTACACCCTCATTTTCGTTACACAGTGGAGATTAATGCTCTTGCACGTGAAGCTCTTATCAACGCTGGAGGCACAATTGAGAGCTCATTTTCACCTGGAAAGTATTCTATGGAGGTTTGCTCTGCTGCCTATGATCTCGAATGGCGCTTTGACACACAGGGTCTACCCGCAGACCTTATTCGAAGGTAGTCAAGTAACTCGACGCATGTGCACACACACATTGAGTAATATAGGAGCGAACATTCATCATTAGATTTAATCATGAATGATCAAAATTAATATAATGAATAAACGCGTGCACAAACACATATATATTGTTACATTTATAAATTGGCACATGCTCGAATAACCTCTCTTACATTAGAACCGAATTTGCTATTTCTAACAAATTTATTTATAATCCTTAAATGATAGGGGTATGGCTGTGGAAGATCCAGTTGCTCCACATGGACTAAGGCTAACAATTCAAGACTATCCCTTTGCAAATGATGGACTCCTCCTATGGGATACTATAAAACTTTGGGTAACTGATTATGTCAACCATTATTATCCAGAACCAAGTCTTGTAGAGTCAGATGAAGAGCTGCAAGCATGGTGGACTGAGATTCGAACGCGCGGCCATGCCGACAAAAAAGATGAACCATGGTGGCCAATTCTTAAAACTCCAAAACACCTCATTGGAATACTCAACACAATCATATGGGTAACTTCTGGTCACCATGCCGCTGTGAACTTTGGACAATATGCTTATGGTGGTTATTTCCCAAATAGGCCAACTATTACTAGAACTAAAATGCCAAATGAGGACCCTACAGATGAAGAGTGGAAAAAATTCATTGCAAAACCAGAAAGGGCACTTCTAAAGTGCTTTCCTTCACAACTTCAAGCAACTAGGGTGATGGCTGTGTTGGATATATTGTCAACTCATTCACCTGATGAGGAATACATAGGTGAGAAAATGGAACCATCATGGGCTGAAGATCCTGTCATATATGCTGCCTTTGAAAGATTTAGGCAAAGGTTGAAGAAACTTGAACAGTTGATTGATGAAAGGAATGAGAATCCAAAGTTGAAGAACAGAAATGGAGCTGGCATTGTCCCTTATGAGCTTTTGAAGCCTTTCTCAAAACCAGGTGTGACGGGAATGGGGGTTCCTTGTAGTATATCTATTTAAAATTGACAAATTGATGTTATGCATGTATCAGCCTCATGTTACCTGTTTTCGGCAGATGTTATAGTATTGAATTTATGTTTATTTGCTTGATCTTGAATGCAACAAAATAAGTATATCCGCTTAGCAACATGATGCAGCAAAAGTGATAGATGCTTGGTTTTCTTAACCATTAGATTGTGAGTTCGAACCCTGATCAGTGTATGAAAAAATATATGTTGGAAGAGTTCAACCCCTTAAATGGACTTCAGTTACCTTGTCGGATTAGTCTCACAGTTGCACGCAGACATACCTTGGTAGGCTTTAAATTAAACATGATACACAGTCACAAATACTGAATTTTCATACACATGTATCCTTTTATGTTTTCTACTCCCTAATCTCAATGTAGCATGTAATAGATAACTCAAGAGAACATCACTAAAAATTAAACCAATTATAACAGATATATAAATTCTTACAAGTTACGAAAATAATTTAAAATTAAAGTTGCTCTTGATTAATGACCAAATTCATATCATATTACTGGGGATCATCATGACATACATCAAATTGTAACTTTAGTCTTTTTTAAGAAATTTCTTAAACCAATGAGCAGAGAGCTTTTTGTGTCTTTTAAGATTATCCTTGTAATCGACGAAGTTAATTCCAAAACGCACTGTGTAGCCGGCAATCCATTCAAAGTTGTCCAAAAGTGACCATGCAAAATATCCTTGTACTTTCACACCATGCCTTAGTACAAAAAGCCAGCAAATAATAATAGAGTTAATTAAAATGCATAAAACTAAATTTGATAGGAATAAAACAGTTTGATATCTCATAGTAAAGAGTGAGATAAGAAAAAGAAAGAAAAGTGTTAAATATGTTGTAAAAATGGCAACTGCTAAGGTGGGGAATTGTCGCATGTGGTCTATGATAGACCGATGCTTAAAAATCGTTCAAAACATAGATGTTGACATACATCGCCCCGTTTAAGTTGAAGTTCATGGTCCACATCTTTACAGCTAAGATGATGATCTAATTGTTGCTAATTCAACAAAACAAAACAAGAGAAAACAAATACATGTGTGAGTTTCAAGCCACTAATTTTCGTTTTCCTTATATTTTTCCAAACATGTATCGATTGGATCACCATCTCAGTCATGAAAACGAACAATAACATGAACTTCCTACTTGCGAAGAGCAGCACTTATCACTGTTAGTGTTTTAAATAGCTTTTAAGCATGGTCCACCATAGATTATATGAAACACTTTCTCACCCTAAAATCTGAAAGGAAACTAGGATAGTGTGTGAAACTAAGATAATTCATTATGAAATAAGTAGAGAGGTGATGCCCACTTACTTGATTGCAGATGAAATATAATAAAGATGACGATAAAAATAATCAATTCTATAAGTATCCATGAGCGCCTCTTCAAGTGGTAGTGTTGGATCATTGATCTCGTCGATGCCTATAATTTAGTTTTTAAAATTTGAAAATTTGAGTTTACTAGACAGTTGACTTGATCAGGAAAAAAAGAATGTAATTAAAGTATTACCATTTTCTGTTATGTAAATCAAAGGGTTATTATAGTTTGTCTTTATGTACAATAGTAGTTCTTGAATCCCCCTTGGATAAACAAATAACCAAGGTGAAGCAGCCTATACATAAATGGTGTTTCTTTGTTATTCATCAAACAAAGTAAACCATAGAAATAAAGAATCAGATAAAACAGTAATTAACTGCAAGAGAGTCTTACTCACCCTTGGTCCAATTGGTATCCCGTTACGTTCAGCTGGCATAAGTCATTGCAGCAAATATATTACATTAAACAAATAAATTATCTTCTTTTCTTGGAATAAAAAATGAAAGAAAGTATTACATAATGATTTTTCTATCAATGGTCTATGACTATTTCAATTTAATCAATTGATGCATATTCATTTTATATAACTCTTAATTTCGTGGTCATAAATCATATTATATATAATGAAAATTCTTCATTATGAGTTGTGATCAAGGTGTTGTTACTTGTTAAATTGAGATGACTATCCTTGAAATAGCTAGGTTTGCTCGTGTCATTATTTGAATGGGGTATATTGGCAGCATAATTGGTAGTGTAGTAATTGATTCCAATAAAATCAAATGAGCCAATAAGCATCTTGGATTGCTCTTCAGTGAACTTTGGCAATCTGTTTCCCACAAAAGACACCATAGTTGATGGATAATTTCCTGTTGTCATTGGCTGCATAAACCTGCAAACAAATCTATTAAGAACCATGAACCATAACATGAACACACACATATATATTAGGTTTTAAATTGTGCCTGCTATTATGTTACAATTCATGATTTTGTAGACAATTGCGGACAAATGTGTCTGATGCAGCTGCAATTGCAGTAACACAGGTAAATTAAAACCTTGACATTATGATCAAAATTGCAGTCACGGACATATATTTAAAACTTTACACACACAAAGTAGAGTAGTAGAATATAGCCATTACCATCCAAACATGAAATCAAGAGCACGTAGGGCAGCTTGTTGATCTAATATATCATTTGAGAATGGCAAAAACCAGTGACAATTTAAGGTGATGCCTATTGAACCATTTTGAGAAGCCTGTTCCCATTCAAGTTAATTAATGTTTTGGACAATCATAACGAAAACAAGAGTTCTATTACTAATAATATGGAACATGCATAGACAAAAAGATAAAGGTTAAATGGTTAATGATCCTTCAATGTTGTACCTGATAATTGGTTTTATACATTTTGACAGCAGCTGCATGAGCAAGGAGTTGGTTGTGAGAAGCCATGTAAGGTTCTGTACTCATACTGTAAGAGAATGGCTCATTAAGAGTAATCCAATGTTTCACTCTGTCTCCAAATTCCTTGAAGCATAACTCTGCATAGTCTTGGAAATCATTTCTGCACATAGAAATTCAACAACAATAACAACCAAACCTTATATAATTAGGTAGGGTCAACTACATAAATCGAACAATGCTGTAATACTCTATCATAGACCATGCACATAGAAATGTTGGATATTTTAAAATAGTTTAAAATTTTTAATACTATCATGGTTCTAGGTTTCTATACAATCATGGTTCTTCTCTTTGTTTGTGGCTTGTGCTTTAGTTCATGGTTTGTGATTATAGATGTTGTGACTTTTGTTTTTTTGAAGAAATAGATGTTTGTGACTTGGTTCGTGATTGTTTATTCGTGGGTTGTTGTATTCATGATTTGAAATATTGGTCGACAAACTAGGAATTCAACGCTGCTATATATAAGCAGCCATCAATTTATTATTGCTTGAATGAAAATGTGTCATGCTCTTACTTACATGATATCAGGGCTCAAGAAACCACCATACTCGTCTTCTAAAGCTTGGGGAAGATCCAAATGCAAAAGAGTCACGAATGGTATCAGACCTGGATCAATAATTCCATCAGTTAATATTACTATGATTATGAACATCATGAGTATGATATTACTAATAAAAGTATCGATTATGCATTACCATTATCAAGTAGCTCATTGATCAGGTTGTTGTAATATGTGATTCCTTCTTGGTTTATACCTGCATTTACTTTTCCTTCTGCATATTTGTTAGAGCTGTTAATGTAAATGAAAGATTTAACTATAGTAAACTGTTAAGTATGTGACTAAATTCAACATTTGTTATTACTTGGCAATATCCTTGACCAAGAGATGGAGAATCTGTATGCATCTGTATTCATATGCTTCATGATTGCAACATCTTCCTATTAAGATGTAAAATTGGTTAGTAAATATACTAGATAAAATTGCAAACAAAATATTAGAGCTTCATAAGGCTAAATATATGATAATATTATATCTCTGTCATGTTCCTTAATGCAAGAGTTTTTTGAGCGGGAGATATTGATAATTAATATCTAAAAGTTCATAGTCTGTTTGTTACAATTTATTTATAAAAAAATCACTTTTTAGAGTTTTTATTTATTTGTTGGAGAATTTTGAAAAATACAAATCTAAAAGGAATTAAAAAACTATAAATAAAAAGTTATTTTCTAGTAGCTTATCTTTATACTCATTTTTTATAGATGATATTTTAAAAAAATATAATTTTTATTATAGTAAATAAAATTAAAATAACTTTTATTTTTTTCTTAAAAATATTATTCGATACCAAGATTATTAAATATTTTTTCATAATATGTAACAAACAGACGCTTAACTATGTCAAATTCCACTTATGGTAAAATCATACAAAAATTATAATAGTTCATGGATTTTGACAGACAAAAATTACAATGATGTAAAATTTAGAAGATAGCCGTAAAAACTTTATATACAATTGGATGAACCTTATAACGGTGATACTGATCAACAGCTACATCTCCATTGCTTCTATCCATTATTCTCTCTGCATGCAATAACACCAATTACTACATTAAAAAAAAATAAAAGTAAACACTCTGGTACTTTAAATTTTTGTTGAGTATACTACAACACTCAATTATTTGAGGACACATCTTTTTATATTTAATTATTTTTTAAATAAATTTAAACCATGGGTTAATTGTATTTTATAGGTAGGATATCCAACTTTTTCACGAGTACCTAAAAATTTACCAAAAAAAACACTACTGCCAAAAGCCACAGGGAGTTGCATTACGATTATCAAATTAAATATCTCGATTGATGCTTCTGTTTCTTTTCTTCAATATCCAATTTGCTGTTAATTTCCAATTTTAATTTTTTGTTTTGTTTTATGAATGAAATAGTAAAGAAACTCATACATAACTGTAAAATCCCGAATTCAAACTCATCTCAACCTTGGAAACTCATATACCTTAATGAGTACCACAAGTAGTCGCTTCTATCAGCCGTTGTATTTATTTGCTCCAGTAGTCCAGGTTTTGAGAATGAATCATGATATTCAGTCTAAGAATATTGATATTTGTCAGTTGCATTAGACCTTACGGATATCCAATTTTAATGTAATCTCAAGAAATACTTTTCCAATCCACAAATTGACTTCTAGAACATGCCCAATTTATTTACCCTAAAAAACAGAACATGTCCAGTTTTACAGACAAAAGAGGAGCTTCATTCTGTATGTTAAGTTCGGATTAGAGAAATATTTATTGCTAGAGGTTAAAGAAGCATGGTCCAGTAATTGTGACTTTAAATTTCTTTGGTTTTGAAGCTTTTAGTTGTCACATATTGCTTTCAGGCACACTCACATGCACATCACATTTATTTTAACCACCTCTCTTTGAGTTACGAAATTAAATCAATTTAAATAAAATTTTATAAATAATAAGAATTTAATTTATATATCTCGGTGACCGTCGATCAATTATAATGATTAGATTATTGAAACTGTTTAATTTTAAATTTATTTATTTCTAAGCTTATACAAATGAATATTTGTGATTTGTCGTAAAATATTTTACAAATAATGTATACTAATTAATCTCACATAAGGAAAGAAATATATTTATATTTCTTAAAAATACGATTAAATTTTTACTTGTGCATGATGTGGACCCACTAGTTAATTAATAAAACAGAACGTGTGAATCAAACACCTTTTATTCTCCATTCAAGTTATTCACCAAATTGAGATAATTAAGGGTTAAATTAAGGAAAGAAATAAAGAATAAAGAAATTTTTTTCAAAAATAAATAAATAAGGAAATATACCTGGGTGTTTATGAGTATAGTAATCCCATATACATTGTCCTCTTCCACCTTCGTTCGCAGCTCCTTCATACTACGTCACCAACACAAAAAATCATGAGAAGTATTAGTAACACACTCTCTTTGATTGGTTAAAATGCATATGAATTCCACCAAATCATATGGATCTCATATGAATTTAGTGGGACTCATGTAGATTTTAACCGATCAATGTGTTGAAAAGTTTGCTTTAAATAATGTGTTATTAACATTATTCAAAAATCATACCATACAAATTAACCTCCTATTCTTATGTTTTAGTACTATCAAGAGACATATACTTAACACTCGTTTGGTAACACGGTGAGCGCAACTAACCACGAATATGAAGTTACTAGTTGTACCTTTTGGTTGGACGCGAGTCTTCACTGTGAAAACTAAAGTTTCCAAACACACTTACTAATCTTTGGTTTTTAAGTTTTTTGTTCTAAATTTTTTGTTGCTTTAGAAAATCAAGATACAGTTAAACTTAAATACATATTTTCCTTTGTACTCTAACAAAAATGAAAAACATACAATAAATGAATGTTCTATGCTTCTTCTATAATTTTGTTGTTGTTTAATATGAGTGTTCGAACCTTAAAAATATTTGAAAGGAATGGAGTATTTGCTTAGACTTTCGGATAATCTTATGAAGATGTGAAACAGAGAATCTATCTCCACAAATCTACAAACTCACCTGGTAGGAGGAGGATGCAGTACCAAAAATGAAACCTGTGGGAAAACTATTACGGTTTAGAGAAGCATTATCAACAAGTGTAGGAGTAACAGCTTCAGTGATTTCTGTAACAGAAGAGATAATAATAAGAGTCAAGACACCAAGGTAGAGGAGATATAGATAGCTATTGAATGCCATGCCCGTATGAAAATTGTGATAATTTTTCCAAATTACAATTAATATGGAAGTGAATATAGATATATATGAAACTTGATTATTTTTCAAGATGAAAGGGATATATAGGAAAACTACCACTTGTACATGACAGGAGACAAGACATGGGAGAATTGAAAATTGGAGTATGCCTAACTTGTATTTGAATGCATTTGATGTTTTAATAATTAATATACTTCCTCTTTATTCTTTGTTAGTATCCTTATAAAAAGAAAAAAATTAAAATTCTTTGCATATGAAAATCAGAATATGTTTAGAGTTACATGACTGTCATTTACTGTTACATCTGACATTAATTAATTAAAAAAAAAACTGATCAGAGTAAAGTACTTTCTAACGTGTACGTTGATACTATATTAATCAAGGAAATGGACATTTTGTTAGTAATATCAATTAAACACTTGATGTTCAAAATTATAACTTAACTCAGTTGACCAAAAAAAACTCTCTCATTGATGTGAAAAGTATTTATAAAAAGTAGAATATATAAATACAAATAAGTGCTACAGAATCAATATAATTCTATGCACTACAGGTTGGTCTCAAGTGAGTTCGGATTAGGTTCAAGAGAAATAATTACTTTTTTGCTAAAAAGAAAAACGTTTTTTTGGTGATAGAATAACATTCAAGATGAAATCAATTTCATTGAAAATTGTGTATAATTTCAAATCCAAAATAATTAAACCAAAAATGATGAAGTCCTGTCTATAGGTTCAAGAAATTGGACAGAACAAAATTTTCTCTGTGGTGGGAGCTTGACTTCCTTTCTTTTCATTCTTGTGAGAGGCACTTAGTGTAGCAAGCACGGAGGAAAACATGTAAGCTACTCCAGTTTTGTCAACGGTGGATCACATAAAATAGCGGTTTGTTATGTTATAATGCTATGGAGCCGCAATAACGGCTATTTGACAACACTTTGTACTAAATAGCTATTTACTATGCTATAGTGCTACCGCACCACTATAGTGACTATTTGACAATACATACTCTCCGATATGAAAGAAGGGGGTGACGGATTACTTTACCACCGGAATGGTTAATAGGAATGCTCAATTGATGTCTGCCTTTGCCTTGTAGGTCGATTATTCACTGATAAAACTATCTAGACAAATATTATGAAAGATTGTATAGCAGCAACCCGACAACCAGTCAAGGGCGTCACCATTAAAGAGGTCAAACCGATAGTGTTTGTCTTTCGGTTCTTCCACAAAGTGGACATGCAAGGAGTCTTTTCTAGAGTGTCATGGCTGTTTGACAATCATACATTGGTTCTAGAGGGTCATTATGGCTTGCTTAACTGTTTACTTTATTAGTATTTACCATATCAATATACAAAATATATAATATCCAATAATTGACAAAGACTATCATAAATTGAATTGCATTTTTCGGTAAACCAATGTATCTACGTGCACAACAGTTGAAACTAATCCCTCAAGACAACCGAGATCCATTTAAGGGATTGAAAAGCCTCGGAATGGGAAAAGGCTATACAGAGAGGAGTGAAAAGCATTGCAAAGCTTACAATTCACACACTCATATATAGATGTTAGACAATTGCAACATCTAGATATTCATTGGGTAAAAGAGGGCAAATAAGAAGTGATTTACTAAATTTGAATTGTTTTATTTCTTGGAGATCTATACATGATTGAATTTCATATCACTTCTTTCTAATCTGAAGTTCACCATAACAAAACACTTTTTCTTGGAACTGTGCCGAATACTATATGCCTAAGATTTTTTGAGGAAATTCTTGAACCAATGCGCCGAGAGTTTTGGGTATCTTTTCAAATCATCTTTAAAATCTACAAAGACGAGTCCAAATCGCACGGTGTAGCCAGAGTCCCATTCCAAGTTATCCAACAATGACCATGCAAAATATCCCTTTACATTCACACCATCCCTTCATGCATAAAGGTCAATAAAAGAAAGAGTTAACCCAAAAAAGATTTACCCCTGTACAAGTTTTCTACACATTGCTTTCCAACTTAAAAACAAAAAGAAATAACCTTCCAATTTTTCCGTCAAAGGTTAATGTAAAAAGGAAGGGTAGTAAACATCATAGGAATAAAATTACTGTGAATCAATATGTATAAAACCTACAAATAAATAATTAGGGGCTTAGAGGCTCTTCTGGTAAAGCATTACGTACCTGATTGCGGTTTGAAGATAATAAAGATGACGATAAAAGTAATCAATTCTATAAGTATCTATAAGGGATTCTTCAAGTGATAGTGTTGAATCATTGAACTCATCGTAACCTATCAATGGATTTCATCAAATTTTCATTTGGCTTTATTAATATTTATAGCATTATGCATAATATAATATCGTAGAAAATACGAAGTATAATAGAAGTATTACCATTTTCAGTAATGTATATTACAGGGTTGTTATACTGCTTTTTGATGAAAAGCAGCAGTTGTCGAAATCCTCGTGGATAAATGCATAACCAGTTGGAAGCGGCCTACATATAATTATGAATAAAGCTATCTTTATATTTTAGAAATAATCTTTTGGAGCACAAAAGCTACAAATGAAAACATTGATATGTAAGTTAGCTGTCAATGAAATAATGAAAAACATACCATTGGACCAAGGGGCTTGCCATCATGCTGATCTGTCATTGAAAAATAATAAACCATGCTTACACATAAAGTTCAGAGTAGGTACAATTAGTTTTCTTTCAATTCTGTTTGGCAATTCAATAGAACTGAATTAATTAGTGCAAGCATATAATTAACTTGATAATTACTTGTTAATTTAACTAGAGAATCAGTTTGTAGGGCTGGTCTAGCATCGCGTAGGTAAGGTGCATGAGCAGCATAAAAGGATGAGTAATAGTTTAGGCCCAGAAAATCGAAGGACCCCTTAAGTTGTTCGGATTCTTCATTGGAGAACTTTGGTAGCCGGCTTCCCACCATAGATCGCATGCTTTTTGGATACTCGCCATTTGTGAGAGGTTCCATATACCTAAAGCAAAATGCAGATGCAATCAATGTATTGAAATACTCTTCTCTTATTTCCTAATACTTTGCACAAATGGCACATAGTTGCATTTGATTCCAGCAGGTCATAAATAATTATGTTTCCTTTAAATTCAAAATATAGAGTGAACCAAAATCATATAAAGTTTACCTTCAATTTTATACATATTCCCAAGACATGGTTTATGTTAACTACACAAATAACTCCATATAAAAATTAGTACCAGCACACCAATCTTAGTGGTATATCAATTAATAGTGGCAATATTGGGGAAAGCTTTACATATACATGGTGTACCACAACATAATTCAAGTGTAAAGCACTCCCCATCATTGTAGTTGGTTCACAGTCTTCATACTAGGTGCCAAGTAGAATGATACACCATTACATCATATCATGTTCAAATTTTCAAAAAATAATATAATTTCTCTGTTGGTGTTGAGCTACAAATACTTAAATTAAATTAATCTTTACCATCCAAACATGAAGTCGAGGGCTCGATGTGCAGCATCACGATCTGACATTTCTTTAGAGATCGGCACATACCAGTCAGAGTTTAAGGTAATCCCTATTAAACCATTTTGAGAAGCCTGCACTTTTCAAAATTTAGGTTGTTTAGTTAGCAACAGCTCTGATAAGTTCACACCAAAAAAAGAAGCATGTTCTACCATCAGAAAGCCATTGTGCATACTTTTGTACTACTTGACCCTTCTATTAGAGATGTTCAAATACAGAGGACCTGATACTTGGTCTTGTACAATTTTGCAGCGGCAGCATGAGCAAGAAGTTGGTAGTGTGAAGTCAAATATGGTTCTGTTCCTGAATCACCTCCTGTGCAATTCATTTTTAACCAATCTGAACATCGACCTGGTGCAAACCTTCCATTTGCATAGCCATTCTTGCTCACACTTCTTGGTTCATTCAATGTAATCCAATGTTTCACTCTATCACCAAATTCCTTGAAGCAAAGTTCAGCATAGTCCCTAAAATCGTCTCTGCAAGCTCATGAATTACATATGTTAATCAATTAATTAGATTTACCAAAAACTTTCCCAAAATTGTCAGACAAAAATAGTTCTGGAATGAATATTGGTGACACTCACACAATGCGAGGGCTTAAAAAACCACCATACTCGTCCTCTAAGGCTTGGGGAAGGTCCCAATGGAAAATTGTCACATATGGTTGCAGACCTGCATTATTCTCAATGATAATTTTTGATTAACAACCACATGAATATGATTCTAATAGATGGTGAAAACTCTATAAATTAATATTGATGAATCTTCACCATTAGCCAATAGTTCATCGATGAGGTTGTTATAGTAATTTATTCCTTCATGGTTTACACCTGCACTAAGCTTTCCTTCTGCAAATGGTTGATAAGAAATTTATAGTGGTTACTACAAATCACCAATACCAAGAGAGCAATATTAACAAAAATATTACTTACTTGGTAGCACTCTAGACCAAGAAATGGAGAATCGATAAGCATCCATATTCATATACTTCATGATTCCAATATCATCCTAAAATACATATACCAGTCTATCATGACTCTAAATATAAGTTACATTTGTTTTTCATATACCTTTGCAAAAACAACAATTTGAACCATACCTTGTACCGATTATATGAGTCGTCAGCTACATCTCCATTACTTCCATCTTTAATTTTTTCTGCATGCCATTCCATTAATAAATATGAGCAATATATACATGTCATGTAACTAGGCAATTCAATATATAGTTAAAGCAAGTGTTAAACAGTCGGCAGCAGTTTTGTCGACAAAAAAATGAATCAGCAGCCCTCAAAGGTGGTCACAAGCTCAAGGAGGAAGTTGGCCGTTATGGGAAGAAGTGACTTCCTTCCCTTTCATAAATAAATAGTGTTTGGGCACATTCAAACAAAAATATATATCATTTAATTATTTTGAAAACACACATCATTTTATTCTTTGATCTTTGATCTTCATTTATTTGTGTGAGTGTGTGCAAATACTATTTATGCTTGTAACCAAACAAGTATTTCTCATATATAGCCTCCTTATATTCCTTCATTTGACAATAATAAATAGATGAATAATTTTCTCTCTTGATATAAGTTATTTTGTTTTTCCTTTCTCAATGATTTCAGAGAAGTTTAACAGCAAGCAATAATTTAAACAAAGAGGATTAAACATCTAGGTAAGATATACAGGGTATGATATTTTTTTAATTTTTTGCCCCAATTGAACATTAAAATAAAATACATGATATTCATATTCTGACTATTGAAAAAAGGAAAAAGAAGTAGTAACAACAACCATACCTGGGTATTTATGAGTGAAGGTATCCCAATTACTGGGTCCTTTTCCACCTTCCCTTGCAGCGCCTTCATACTACAAATTGAAATAACATGAAGAAAAAAATGAAATTCAGTACAAAAAATTAAATATCTATAGTAGGCTTCTTCTACGTTATAATAAGAAAAATGAAAGATGCCTGATATGCAGAGGAGGCTGTTCCGAAAACAAAGTCTGGCGGGAAACTGCTCCGATTGAGAAGTCGAATAGGTTCAATTATAGCATCGATACAACTAATATTATTAATAATGGATAAAACACAGACTAACACAAACACCTTCAAATTCAATACTGCCATTCTAATTTTGATTCAGAAAAGTGAAATTCAGTAACTGACTATTGTTTTTGGTTTATGGGGAGGAGGACATTTCCTTGACTAGAAAAATAGAAAGGAGTGTTAGCACTCTCATTCCGAGTTCGTTTATTTCGGGAAAATACGATAATAGCTCTTTATTTCTAGTTAGTACTAGTAATTTATTAGTACTAATAATAACTAGTACTACTAGCTAAAATTACATTTTTTAAGTCTTCTTTGTAAAAAAAATAATATTATATATATATATATATATATATATATATA
>JBBPBQ010020323.1:50871505-50896469 GCA_037974755.1 Cicer yamashitae
AAAAAAAAAAAAAAAAAAACAAAGAAATCTTAAATACCCTCTAAATTAGTTGGGTATAGGCACCATGGGGACCGTACCCATGTGATGTTTCCGTTAATATCAAGACAGGCCTTCTATATAAATTGAGCATAAGTACTAATGTGGCCATGTGATGTGGTCCAGTAAATATAAAGACATTTGTCTTATTTTTATCCACGTCATCAATATTACTCAAATAAAATATATTAGAAATATGTTATGTTAAAGTAGATCTGTTGTTAGAACCTACATGGAAGTTAATAATTTATGGTGCATTTGCAGGTGCATTGTTTTTTTTCTTTTAAGAAATTAATGGTGCATTGTTGTTTAAGGGAGTTTATGGCGAATTATTTAATGAAGTTTCCAGATTTATTTCTTTCACCCAAAAAAAAAGTTTCCAATTTTTATTATTAATTTATGTGGGGACATGTCCATTCATCATTTATTTTGCCTTGTTAGCTTCTATTTTGATAGTAGGGGATAATTTTGTTGGGAGTCAACTTAATAAGGATTAAAAATACTATTAAAATTAAATAGAGATTAAATTTGAAAATTTGAAAAATTTGTAGAAATAAAAACATATTTAATTTTAAGTTATTTAATAATATTAATCATAAGTTATGTAATTATAATTCTAATACAATTATAGTGAATGATAATGTTATTATAATAATTATAATTATAATTCTCTTTAAAATTATGGTGAAATTTTGTTTCTTAGTTGATATTTAATTTATATAATCAAATCAAATAAATATGTCATCGTTATAAAAGATTATACTATAAAAATACTTATATAGATATAAATATTTCAGTTTACAATCAACTTTAAAAATGTGTAAATTTTTAGTCATCATATAATAGCTGAAGCAACAAGAAATCATGAAATGGCAACAACAAAAAAGGAAATAAATTTAAAACTATTATTATTGCATTTATTTCCAAATGCATAAGAGAAGAGAATTCTTGAGAAATTATCACGTGTACATTTGCCCTGATAAGATAAACCTCATTTAATCTTAGTATAGATAATTATAGTGGGGTAAATTTATAAAAACAATACATATTTCAGACAAATTAATTACTCCAACAATTTTTCTTAACACTCGTGGTTTTTGTTATCGATTACTATAATAATGGTCAGGGAGAGTGTTGTGCTTTAGCGGATTAAGTTGCTGCCATTAATAGGCTTTATGCAAAATTATATTCGTAGTCATTTATTTTATTTAGTAGTAAAATTTAGATCCTTTAATTTTTTTTCATATATAATTTTTTATGTTTCAAAATGTGCACAAAATAGTCACTATTTAATAAAATGATGATGTGTCAAGCCACATTAGACTATTTCTTAAATTTATATTTGTTTTAAAAAAATTAATAAATGTATCATCTTCATGATCACCTTCATTATCTTACTCTTAATTAAAACCTAAAAACAAAAAATCAAGAATCAAAAATTTAAAATTAAAAAATAAATCCTAAATCCATCAAACTCATCTAGAACCGAAACACACGTTACACACAAAAGAAATGCACAAAAAACATAAAGAATGCTGAAAAACATAACATTTACAACTCTAAACACTTCATAGTTCATATCCACTTCATGGTTTATATCCAATGCAGATCTTTTGTGTTCGTAAATGTTATGTTTTTCTGTATTCTTTCATCTTCTGTTTTTTGTGAATTTTTGTTTCTATCATGTGTGATTTAATTTTCTTTTTATAAATTTGGTAGATTTATTTTTTTTAATTTGATGATTTTAATTTTTTTAGTTTTTATTTTTTTTCTGAGTTTTAAGAGTAAGATGTGATAAACATTGGATATGTTTTGAAGATTGCTAAAAAATTTATTTATTTTTTAAAATTCAAATATTAAAAATAAAATAAATAAATAACAATTCAAGAAAAAATTGATGTGACTTGACACATTAGTATTTTAAAAAAGTTATAATAATAACTGATTCGTGCATGTTTTAAAACATAAAAAATTTATATTAAAAACAAGATAAAAGAACAAAATGTTATATTTTTTAAAATTTTATTATATCTGAAAGAGAAATGCCAAGGACAAACCATCAAAAGACTCTTATCTATTGGATTACATTACTCTTTTTTTTCTTCCTAATACCTTACAGTTATTAACCTATAAAATAATTTGGATATTATTTTTAATACTTAAATATATATTTGGTCTCTTAATTTATTTTAAAACTTCAGTTTGGTCTTATAATTTTAAAAATGGTCAAGTAGGTCCTATAATTTATGTCTCTTACTGCAGTTTGATTTCTTACATTTACCCCATTAATCAAAAGTTGAATTAATAGTTTATAAGAATTTTACGTGTCACCAACTCTTTTTTAGACTAGGGATCAAAAGGAGCTTTATACATTTATTAAGGAATTAAACTAAACTTTCAACATAAATTAAGGACTAATATGAAATTTTTTGAAGTACAATTTTATCATCAAACTCAATATTATATCAATCCATAATACAATAATGTTGTTTTCTTTTTAAATCAACACATAAATTGATAATGTCACAACAATTTCATTACCTAAATACCATTACATATCGTCTTTAAGTCCTAGCTCAACTGCTAGATATTGTTAGGTTGGACGTCTTGTCTCAGGACCTCGCAAATTCGTGAGTTAATTATGATGAAATTTATCATCTCTTCTAAGACAAAAAAAAAAACCATTATATATCAAAATGCAAATTACATCAAAACATAATACATCAATACAATTAAAAAGCCCAAAATTTCTTCCACTTCCTTAACCAAAAAAATCTATTTTTTTCAAACAAATTTACAAATTCACAAGGTTGTGAGGAAGAAGACAAACTCAATTTGTTCACCGTTCACCTCTTTCGCATAAACAACAACAAAAATTGAGAAAATTTGACTTTTAATGAATCTTAAATTAATTTGGGGGCAGAAGAAGAAGCGAAGTGGAGAAAACTTTTAAGAGTTATATACAACTCATTCATGGAAACAAATCTCTAGATTCACGAGGTTGTGAGGAAGAAGACTAATTAAATGTGTTCACCATGTTCATCTATTTCGAATAAACAACAAGAAATTTTAAAAAATAATAGTTTTGGTCTCTAAATTAATTTGGAAAAGAGATGTAAAGTGGAGAAAACTTTCAACAGCTATATAGAGTTTATATGTCACATAATCAAAATTCAACACCGTTTATCACTAACTTAATGGAAGAAATCAAATTGTCTTAAGTAATAGTTAATTAAGTGATCAATTTAACTGATTTTAAAGTTCAAAGGCTAAACTGAACTTTTAAAATAAATTAATGACAAAAGAATATAATTAAACTTTTTTTTAATTATTTCTCACCACTAACCTCAATTAAAATTACAACTTAAGACTATTCTTCACCGACAGTGTTAACCAGACAAACATCACTGTCAATATAAAATAGAGTTAATGGGACCGAAAGAAGGATTGTACAATTAAGTAAGGTTGTTATTAGTTCCTTTGGAAAACGTGATATCCAATGATTTTAAGATCATTGGTGATGAACAAAACCTCCGAAAAATACTCGGTGGTTGCAAAATTTTAAATACAAAATTTGGACACAATGAAAATAGCGTATTATTAAATTATTCAAATAATATATATTATATATATTTTACTAATAAAAAGATGTCATTGATTTAAATTGATAATGTACATCAAAGATAACACAAATTTAAAGTTGCTAAAAAAATAATAATAATAATTTATAAACAGATACGAAGTATTCAATTTAATTGCATATAACGGTAAAATATCTATAAAATATTTTCACATAATTAAAATAACTGAAATATTTATGCCTCTTAATATGTAGTTTTGATGACCAATTCATTGACTAGATTTGTAATAGTTTGAACTGGTCTATCAATCTAAACCACAAGCACTGCATAAAATGGAAAATAAAATAAAAAAATCGCACCAAAATGTTGAACAAAACGTTGTACGCCAATACAAACTTACAAAAAAATGCATGAAAAAAATATTTATCAGTCGCTTATTTAAATAAAAGGATGACAAATAAGAAAAACGATGCAAATGGGTGATTTGGAACCAAAAAACGGCTCCAAATCACCCATCTTATGTGGAGGAGGAACAAAAGAAAAGCAAAGCTATGTGAGGAGACCGACCGGGAGTGAAAAATACACATTATTTATTTTTTATCTTTTCTACTTTTTTCATTTTTGTGAATGTCTAAATTTTGTGTCCAAAAACAAAAACATGTGATCACATAAGAGCTTCTCCAAAATTCCATTGTTTCAACTTCCAATCCTTGACTTTTGTGTTGGTGGAGATGAACAAAGAGGTTGAGAGTCTGGTTGCAATTTTTCTTCTGTACTAGGTATGGCAAAGTGGTGGGGGTGGGGTGGGTTTTGTCACCTTCACTCCCAACTAATCGAGGAAGTCCCACACTTTTGTTTATTTTTGAGATTGAAATGTGGATCTAATCGAAATGGTCTCAGATGTATATTTACGGATACAAATTGTATTGTCATGTTTACTCTATACATTGTTATGAAATAGATGGAGTTTGGCCATGTTCTAAAAATGAAAGAGACAACATAGTTTATGTTTACATATTTACGGGAATGAAAATTTTCAAAAAATAAAAGAATTATAATGGCACATGTTTTGTATCAAAAACAAAGGGTATTTGAATTATAGGAATGACTATCCGATACCACAAATAGGTGATGATGATTCAAATCCAAAAGAATGAAACTGAAAAAGATACACGTGTTACTTGTAAGGACATTGGATTTCCTGTTGTCAAGGAGGTACACGTATTCACGCGTTCAACACTAGGTAGTTGTTTGATCTTAATCAAATATTTTAAAAAATACCAACTTTAATTTAAATTTTTTAAAATAATTGAATTTATATTTAAATCGTTCAATTTTGATTTAATGATTTTCCATGTCCTGAATGCGTGGACACCAACTACAAAGGAGTCGATTCCTACATGTGAGTAACCGATAGCCGAGTAAGGGATTGAAAAAAAATGTGACAATGGCCTAATAAATAATAATGTATTAAATGGATGTGTTCAATGGTGTGTTCATATCATTCCTCTCCATCCTCTATATTTCTGAAATTTTTTCTTTTGAGATGTCTTTTTTTTGTTATATATATTCAACCTCCACCTTCTCGGTAAGATCTCGACCACCATAGGCTACCTTTTGGAAAACTATCACCATTAAAAGACTCCCCTCCATCTCCTCTACAAAACCCACAAAGAAAAAACATGATCGAAACACCTCGTTGGTGACCACCGCACCGGAAAGCGTCACCACCGTACAAGAAACCTCCATTGTCACCGTCTTTAGTCTTTTACCCTTTCATTTCTCTTTTACTTACTTCCTTTGAGGGTAGATGATGGCGGAGAGGAAAATGAGCAATATGCAATGAATTGGGGTGCGTTCAATTTAGAGTAGATGAAGAGAATGACTTTGTTGTGTGAATGAATTGAATCATAATTATAATTTCTAAGTCATTATTAATGTAATTAGGTTAGATAATTAGATCATCAAAATTATAAAATTATAAATTAGTTAAAATTGAATTCTTAAATCATTGAAATTATAATTTTTAAGTAATTATTAGTGTAATTAAATAGGATTAAACTATTGATTCATCTAAATTATAATTATAATTTATAAGTTATAATTCGTTTAATTTCTTAAGATCGAGGTTGTAAAAATTATAATTTGAATGTCATTGTTAAATAATTAAATTAAATTGAATCATTAAAATATAATTTATAAATCATCATTGGTGTAATAACTTTCACAATTTTCAATATTTACATCTCTTTCCTCTTTAATGGTTTTTCTCTCTTTTAAAAAATTATAGCTTTTGGAATGCTATTTATCACGAACAACTCCCCTCACAAAAATCACGAACTATAACATGACACGTATTTGACGGAATACACGCATGCGTTAGTGTAAAAAAGTAACCAATCACAACCTTCATCAATTATCACACTTCCTACAAATTCATATCAATAACGGTGTAGGTGGTCCTTTAAATGAAAAATATACTCTGTCCGAGTTAATTAATTAAAGACAAAATATGTATTTTATTAATAATATTTATTTTGGATATTTTTTAAATAATTTTTTTAATAAAATTACAATATACTAATTTTAATGTATATATAATTTATACATTTGACAAATATCTGTAACTTATTAAATCTTTATAAGTTTTGAGAATGTTTTATATAAAATAGTTCTTTTTTATATGCTAATATCTATATATTTATGTTAATATAGTATTTTCATATAATTTTTTTTTTGAAATTCAGAATATTTTCATACATAAATGAGAGTAAGTATGTAAAAATATTTACATGAAAGTGTAAAAAAACATTATATTTAAATAGCATTAAAACTTTGATATGCTTTATAAAAAGACTTTGAAAAGAAAGATTATATAGTCACCGTGTCAATTAATTTTACACCTTAAATTAATTTAAAACATTAGTCGCATAGTTATATTAAATAATTGTAACTTTCATTGATCATTAACCATATAATCAATGGTTCATATTACATGATTATATAAAATTATTTATAACGTTTGTAGATATCCATTAAACTTAAATACTTTTACATATTTTAACACTATTAATTTATTATAGAAAACGTGATACTTGTGCTTACAACAATATTTTGTTTTTTCTTTCTTTGTTTTTTTTTTCTACCTAACGTGTTAAAATAAATAGACGAAACTTTTTGTTGCGTCAAGTTAATAACCTTTATATAAAAGTGTAAGAATAATCCAACTGGTTTGAATTATAAATTAAATAAATAAAAGTTTTGAATTCAAATTTATGTAGAGAAAAAAAATACTTATATAACTATTAATTATAAATTTTGACCGTTTAAGAAAGCCTTTATATATTTTATGTCATATAATTTCGAAATTAAAAATCGCTGCAGTGGTAATCCACTAATTCTAGTTTCATTTTTGTTTCAGGTTCAATTCTGGTATAAGCAATTTTTAAAAACAAAAAAATCTATTTTTTTTAGTAAGAAAATGATAAATTCTACTGTAAATTTATACACAATATATTGTAATATTTTGAATTCGAACTCGAGATAAGATATTTAATCTAATAATATTGATATTTGTCACCGAACTAATACTTAAGGACAAAAATTTTCCTTTCAATCAAACCAAAATATTTGAAAGTCTAAAAAGTTCAAGTATATTATTGTGAAATTGAAAAATCGCATAATTATATGGATCATACTCGCACTCAAGATGACACAAAGGAGCTGGCTACTGCGGTGCATCTTGGGGTGGAAACAAGTTAGACCTACTGATTTGAGCTTACGGCTTATCTTACGACAAATTTAAGCTCTATTTGGTAAAATGAATTTATAACTGATTACTAATAGCTGATAGTTGTTAAGTTAATTGAAGTGTTTGATAAAATTAGCAGTTCAATTAGCTTAAAATGTAAAATGACATAAAATGACATTTTTAATTAAATAAATTTTATCAATTAATACTTAAAATATTTAAAAAGTAGTAATTTAAAATTTATCTTTTTATTAATTTAAAAATTTTCAATCTAATATATTTATTTATTTATTTATCTATTTCATTTATTTTAAATTAAAATAAATAAATTATTTAATTTAAAGTAGTAATTATTTAAAATTATTATTTATTAAAATTATTTTAAATTTTAAATTATATAAATTTGTTACTTCAATTATTTTAAAATTATTTATTTTAAATTATATTAAATAAGTTATAAATAATAAAAAATGATTTTAGTTACAATAAAAGGGTAAAATTGAAAGAAAAATTATAAGCTACAAGCTATAAACTCTTAAGCTATTTGAATTAACTTATCAAAAAAACGCTATAAACTTTAAACTTATAAATAACTGATATCAAATAGAGCTATAAGCTCAATTTTTTGACATTATCAAACAGAGCCTTAGGCTTGGTCAGACATTATATAAATTAAGCCAATGCTATTTCAAAAACTTGTTTAGCTAAAAATGATTTTAAGATCTACCAAACTTATTTAATTAAATATAAATAATTATTTATTACTATCATTATTATAATATTAATTTTTATTTATTGTATTAAATTATAATTTTTTTTTTTTGTAATTTAAACATACTACTCATATTAATGTTGGACATATTTAAAGATAAATCGTAATTTTGCCTATATACAATATCAAAATTAGAAATATTACAGTGTGATATAATTTAAATTTAACGCAAAAACTCATATAATCTGAAGATAAAATGTTAAACTCTTATAAGAAGATTTTAAAAAAACTATGAAAAACTACGGTTTCCAAATTAGAAAGGGGAGGACAAGAGAAAATTATAAAAGAAAATTAAAAGCATTCTTCATTCATTTATTTCCAAAAAAGGGACAATACATTTAATATATACTACCCTAAATAAATTATAACCAAATGTTGCATAATCTTAAAGATCCTAAAAATATTCTAAAAAATATAATTATATAAAATAACAACTAATATATCTAAAATACCAATTAAACTATTCTAACTAATAATTAACTAATTAATTTAATTAGCTATAAAGTTTTCTATCTTTGTCAATGGATTAACTAAAATCTTGTCCTCAAATTGCAGAAACAAGTCTGGAGGTTTACAGGTTGAGGAGTGTAAGGCGGTCCAACTGTGACAAATGATGATTGGAGAATGATTGGCTAGACAAGACAGAAATTGGCCCTTATTTCATTGCTCTAAATTGATTTGAAAGATAACTTTGAGATATGATGGAATATTAATTAGCGCCGGGTGTGTTGGAAAATTACTTTATTTTTTGTTGGAATGAAAATCGATCAATTGTATTGAAGCATTAGAGGCCAAATTTGAATTAATACATATATGGCTGATGTGCTGTGTACAATTAGGGATGACAAAGGGTCCGTCGCCAGTTTTTAACTCGTTATCTGATTAGTACGATAAGAAACAAGGTGAGCCAATATCAATGATGAGTCAAAAGTATCATTCTATTTTTTTAATAATAAAGACAACTATCATCAATCAATCAAATATCAAAATAAAGTTACTATTTATATAAAAAATATTTAAAATAAATTTATCAACGTTAAACAATTTCAAAAGGCAAAACAAAATCACAGGACGAATAAAACAAGTCTCAAAACTCTCTACATTCTCTCATTCATCATCACCCACTGCATCGACTTATCACAATATATTAAAGTATAAAATATTTAAAATTAATTGTCGTTTTAGTCTCTATTTTTACTGATTTACGAAATTGGTCCCCTATTTTAAAAGTTGACAGTTTTGATCCCTTCCACTAAATTTTTAATTAAAAAATTATGACGTGAGATGTTTTAAATAGCGTGATATATGATGCGATTAGTAGAATAATTAACAACCATGAAATTAGAATAAAATGTTGTAAGAACTTAGCTTTTAACTTCAGAAATTTTTTATATTTTTAATTTAATTAATGAAATATGAATAACTAATGCATTTAGATGGTTCTATATCATATAATTGTATGTCATGTCATTTAAAATATGTCAAATTGTCATTTTTTAGTTCAAAAATTTAAGAAAGAGACCAAAACTGTTGACTTTTAAAATAGAAAATTTCATGAATTGGTAATAATAGAGGAAGCAAAATTGTGATTAAGCCAAATATTTAAATTAACAATTATTATAAGAATAAAGATTTTACGGTTATTGCAAAAAGAAAGCAAATTTACTAGTAGTATCGCTTAGGTTCCTCAAAGATTAAGTAATAAGCTTACTCTCTTAGAGTTTACTTAATTAATTCAGACAAAAAAGAAAGTGTAATCAATTAAACTTATGAATAACTAAAAGACCAATAAAGAATAAAAAAAGAGTAAAAAAACATATGAAAACTAAAATCAGAAAAATAAAAAGTATTAGTTTTTTAATAAGTAAATCCGTACAATTTGTGGTAATGGTAGCACTCAATAATCTAACACGCATATGAGCACATTTTTCTTTTTATAAGCAAAAATCATACGAGCACGAGATTATGGATAGAGTGAGAGGAAAAACGTTATCCACAATACATAGCGGAAAAAGAGGGCACGCATATGAAAAAGGTACATAGACATCAAGACAGACTTGCATGCAGGGACAAATCTATTTATATACGACGGTGTGCACAGTTTTGAGGACTTACACTTAATCTTATACTATTCTTATTTTGAACATCCTAAAATCTTAATTTTGCATCCTGCACTCAAAGTTATTTCTACTTTTTGACCATTTTGCACACTTCCGTAACTGATTACTTTATTTTCGGTGCAGTAGACTGATATTAAATTAATAAAAGAAATTGATATTTAGTTATATTTCATTTAAAAAGTGTAAATTTTATTTATATATTATTCAGAAGAAATATTTAAAAAATGCGGCGTTTAGCTATAGTTAAAACTCTGGCTAAATAGTTAAAATACCGTAGCAACTTATGTGATAAATAAAGACATTGTAAATAGTGTTTTTTCTTTTATTGACGGAGAAAAACATAAGACGATAAGTATATATAATTTTGACCAAAACACAATAAATATATAACAAATGATTAATTGATAAATTTTTCATATCACAAGAACTATAGTTTTCTATCTATAAAAAAGGGAACTATAATTACCCATCATTCTGCAATAGAATCTACTAATATTCACACATAAGGTATCTACATTTGCACATCCATTTTCCATTCCTCTTCACTAATATCCACATATAAGGTATCTACATTTGCACATCCATTTTCCATTCCTCTTTAGGTCGAATAGAACCTCTTTGGAATAAATAAAAAAATAATAATAAAAGAAATGTTTACAAATAGAATTGTTTAATGAAAGAGTCTCATTACTTTTTTCATCAGAGACATAAGTTTAGTTTCTCTTTTGAGAAAATTCTTAAACCACAACGCAGATAATTTTTGGTATCTTTTCAATCCATTTTTGTAATCAACAAAGGTCATTCCAAATCTCACGCTATAACCCGAGTACCATTCGAAACTATCAAATAAGGACCATACATAATATCCTTTGACATTTGCACCTTCCCTGTGATATATAATTAAAAGGAGATGATTTAGAAAATCATTAAGTTGTATGACGAACAAAAGATAACTCTTTTATATAAAACACTACTTACCTAATGGCAGATCGAAGATAAAACAAATGACGATAATGGTAATCGATTCGATATGTATCCACGAGAGATTCTTCGATTGACAACGTAGAATCTTCGTATTCATTTATACCTACAAGTGAAATATATAGAGTTAATATTGTCAAACACATTTGGTTCAAAAATAGAAAGAAAAAAAAACATATATGAAGTATGATATCGCAATCCATATGATGTAGATATATGTGTTATTACCGTTTTCAGTGATATAAACTGAAGGGTTGTTGTACTTTTCTTTGGTGTATAGCAAAAGGTCACAAATTCCTTTTGGATAAACGTACAACCAATCAGAAGCAACCTACATAATTATCAAAAGATGTCAATTTTATATTACAGAAATGAACTAAACTTGCTAAGGAGTTAGAAGTATAGGTGATTATACACGTACCTTTATACCTATGGGTTTTCCATTGCGTTCAACTGCAATTAATCACAAATAGAAAAAGACAAACCATTGTCAACCATCATTGAATGAAATGTATTTAAGTAAAGACAAATGCTGACAAGTGTCTCAAAAGTACGAAACTGATAGAATAAAAATGAATTGATTTTTTACATGCAGGATTGACCAAAGAGTCTGTTGAGTAGCTAGGTCTATCATTTCTTAACTGAGGTGCATCAGATGCATAAGTTGAAGAGTAATAGTTGAGACCAATAAAATCAAATGAACCAATGAGTAATTTAGCTTGCTTTGTATTGAATTTTGGCAACCTAGCACCAACAAGGGATCTCATGCTTCTGGGATACTCTCCTGATGTTAGTGGATCCATAAACCTGAAATAAATAAACTTTGGATTAAACTTTTGGTCCACAAAAATATATCAATCATTCTCATTCAAAATATGCATTTGAATTTTAAAGATAAAACAAACTAGCTAGAATTAATGAGTGAGTGAAAGAGGATCTCTTACCATCCATACATAAAATCAATTGCTCTTTGTGTTGCTCTTTGGTCGGATTTAGAATCGGTGAGTGGAATATACCAATTAGCTACTAATGTTATGCCTATTTCCCCATTTTGAAATTCCTGGAGACAAAACATTTTAGGTTGTTATTACCGTTCAATTTGTAAAATCAAAACTTCTAAAAAAAAAGTAAATTTTTTTTTTATCAAGATTTCTTCTTAGATTTTCGTTTAAGCCTCAAGAAAGGTTGGATAGGCACTGCATACCTGATACTTTGTCTTGTACACTTGAACGGCTGCTGCGTGTGCAAGAAGTTGGTAGTGCGTAACTAAATAAGGCTCTGTTGCAGAATCACCACCTGTACAATTTGGGTTCAACCAACTAGAGCAACGACCTGGTGCCATTCTCCCATTTGCATAGCCATGTTGGCTGTAGCCCCATGGCTCATTCAAAGTAACCCAACTTTTTACCCTATCACCAAATTCCTTGAAACAAAGCTCTGCATAGTCTTGAAAATCTTTTCTGAAAATTGAAACAAAGATGTAACAAATTACAATCATATGTAACTATGTATTGTATCCGCCTAAGTAAGAATAAGCTATGTTTTGGATACTCACATTATAAGAGGGCTTAAGAATCCGCCATATTCATCTTCTAAAAGTTGAGGGAGATCCCAATGAAAAAGTGTCACTAATGGCTTTATACCTACAATAATTTTTAATTAATTAATTATCTGTTTAATGAATTATATTCATCAACAAAAAATATTTATCGTGACAGTCATACTGAAATAAGATTCAAATACTAAAATAAGAGGTTGAATAAATTTCTAACCATTAATCAATAGTTCGTTGATGAAATTGTTGTAATAGTTGATTCCTTCTTGATTTATTCCACCACTAAGCTTTCCTTCTGTATGGATAAATCAATTATCATAAAAAAAAATTATTGTTAAAATATTTAAATTAAGTTAAACATCCAATTGATAAGATGAAACTTAGTTGAGAATATTCATGAATCGATTTGACTTACTTGGCAAGATTCTAGACCATGATATGGAGAATCTGTATGAATCCAAGTTCATATCTTTGATCATCGCAACATCTTCCTATAATACACATGGACGATAATATATTAATTATTTTATCAAACCAAACCTCAAAATAAAAAAGAAATACTATAAAAACTACTCACATAATTAGTACATATACTTAAAGAGACTTAATAATTACCTTGTATCTATGATATGTGTCAAGGGCTACATCTCCATTGCTTCCATCCTTGATCTTTTCTGCATATCCATTTAAATTATACAAATTGTAAATTATATATAGTCATCAAGATTGTAAAATTGTGCTTCTCACTATGTAAAGATAAAAACAGAGAGATAGTTAATATATACCAGGATATCTATGGGTAAAGGTATCCCATATACTTGGTGTTCTACCACCTTCAGCTGCTGCACCTTCAAACTAATCATGCATACATATTAGAAACACAACATAATCAATCAAGAATGTCTTATGTATAATAATTTCAGTAATACTATAAAAAGGTAGAAGAGTATTTTTTATTTATTTATAAATTATTGTTATTAAATTAGTTGTTATGTCAGTGTTTCAAATTTGAAGTTGAGTCTCTCTCATAAAACTCTTTGATGTGTTTTAATTGATGAATTGAGCTAGCTACGGATACAAAAAAGTACAAGAGTATTTAATTAAGTACCTGATAGGAAGAGGAACCTGCCCCAAAGATAAAGCCTTTAGGGAAACTGTTCCGATTCAATGATGAAATGTCAAGAATGGGTTCAATTTCAAAACTTTCTTTGCAATTCACATTAATATTCGATTCGCTAAGAATAAGAATAAAAGCAATGAGGCAGAGAATGTAATTGAAAGCCATATTTGATGATAAAGATTTATTTAATTTTTTTTAAAAGGATGATGATTTTGTTAAATCTAGTAATTGGCTCTGTTTCTATGAAATTGATGACTATGCTAAAATCGTTTTATGTTTGGTGGGAAATGCAAGCGTGTCCGGCCTTCTTATATAGTAACAGGAAACTAAGCAACTAGTGAATTAATACTATTAAAATAAATTTGCGGAGATGTAGATGAAGAGAACTGCGCTTTAAAATAAGTAATTAGGTTTGTTAATGAGTTTACATTAAATACTAATTATTTAGAAAATCCTAGTTAGATAAATCTTAGTGAATTTTGAATCAAAATTTTATTTACGTTTCAGTTGAACTCTACATTATAAGAACTTTATAGATATGAGAATTACATATTTTTTATTAGAAAAAAAAGAACGTTGTTATATATACATTGAAAAATACTAACAAATAATTCAATAATATTTGTTAGTGATATAAATATAAAATATAATATTAAAAGAGTATAAAAATTCGTGCATTTAATTTTTTTAAAGTTTGAATTTTATTTTTTTTAATACTAAATTTTTTCTTTTAATTTTTTAAGAAGTGTACCAAAACACTTCTCAACGTAACTTTCATATATTTGGTCAAAAAGCATAAAACAATATTATTCAAACGTTGCCACTCTTGAGTGTTGACCGGTCAAAGGGAAAAACAAATAAGGCGGCCAATCTTTTCTAAGTGTCGTGCTAACCTTTTTTTTTTTAAGCAATCAAAAAAACTTAAAATGAAAACTATTCATCACACAACATATACAATGAACAACAAGAAAATACAATCATATCCACCGAAATCAAAAAATAAAAAATATCAAGATATAAGAGGAATCATATAATGGTTTTGAAGTCAATTATAAGATAAACTGATCACTTGCTTTAATAAAAGACCAAAACATTAATTTAACTAAATTAAGAGTAATATGTGAACTCTTTCAATTTGACTGAAAAACTAAATTTACAATGAATTTATCTCTTGACCTAATGAAGTGTCGAACATGAGCCAAACAATGATTATGCAATGTTGTACAACTACCGCCAAAATATTATAAAATATCAAACCAAAAATTCTCGAAAAAATAACAAGTGTTGAGTTTTTGCGCAATCACAGCCTCTTAAGCACAATTGAGAATTCAAATTAACAAAATTTCTCAGTAGCAAATTATCTTGGCTAAAGTGCATCCGTGATCCCTTAACTTAATTTCAGTTAACGTTTTAGTTATTTATCTTTTTTTTTTCTTCCCGATTTGGTCCTTTATTTTAATTTTAAGCGACAATTTGATATTTTATGTTTTAAAATGTCAATAATATTATCTTTTTTTTTTTGGTAAAAATTCATAAAAAATTTCAAACAAAACCCATGAAATTAATTATCATCCTCATTAAAAGCAAATTTCATTAAATTCATAACTTAAATCTTTAAATAAACTCATATTTTCATCTCTAACAATATCAAATAAAGAATAAATGACCAAATCGGGAAAAAAAAAGATAAATGACTAAAACGTTAATTGAAATTAAGTTAAGGGACTACGGATGCAATTTAGCCAATTATCTTTAGTAGATAGTCTATCACGAAACAATCTTCAAGCCAACAAAGACATCTTCACATATACAAACTTATTCCAAGTGACATCACAAAAAGGCGAACCATCTGAATTCAACTCTTGCATAATTAAATGGTACACTTCTTTCAAATAATCATCTTGATAATTAAGATTCCAAGTTCATCTATCTTTGACATCAACCAACAAAAGATTGTAACCTTCACCCGTAACCTCACATCGGAACTCAATATTTCGATCAGTAACACTTGTTTATTGATCGCCGAACTAAAAAATCTACGCTTAATTGCAGTTTTGATCCCCCTATTTTAGCTGAATCACGAAAATAGTCCCTCTATTTTATTTCTCCCCATTTTTGGTCCCCCAAATAGAATTTTGATCCAAAACTTGATGAAATGTCATTTTTTTTGCGCTTATTTAACCCACACCATACCTCAAGATCTCGTCTGCAACAATTATACCTAAAATCTATGATCATAAATGGTTTAGTGTGGCTTAAAAAAGTGACATTTCATCAAGTTTTGGATCAAAATTCTGTTTGAGGGACCAAAATTGAGGAGAAATAAAATGGGGAGACTATTTTTGTAATTCAGCTAAAATAGGGGGACCAAACTGTAATTAAACCAAAAATCTATTAAACCGCTCCTTTGACACACCTCCATCAACTCACATACCACTCTCAAATAAAGAATTTTTTTATCACCAATCACGATTGATAAATTAGTAGAGACCCAATTACCAGACATAACATCCCCCATTCTCTATATTACACACATATCTCCACCAAATAGAAGCATTTCTCGCGTTCTTATCCTACCCACCATCGTTTATCCTATAATTTTTCACCAACACTTTAAGTGTCTTGCTAACTAGTTTCTCATATAATCAATCTCCACCGAACAATGTGTTTGGTTATACAATATTTAAATTTGATTTTTGAATAAATTAATTTTGTAAAAGTCATTTTAGTTAAAATTGAGTTGAATGTAAAATGATTTTGGATATATTCAAGTCAAAGTAACTTGAATAATAAATTTTTGTACATAAATCATATTTTTACTCAAAAACTACAAATTTTAACTTCAAGTTAAAATCAATTTTAAAGGCACAATCAATTCTACTAGGTAGTACCAGTGACAATTTCAACTATGAACCCATCATTCATATAACTATAAATGGATTCAATTCATCCACAACACAATAAATTTTTTAATAGATTGGATTCAATCCACCCTTTTAAAAATATGGATAGATCCAATTCATCCAACATTTTTTAATAATTCAATGGATCATAGATTATTTTAATGTAATTCAATGGATTACATTATTTATTTTTAAAGTATATACTTTAAAGAAAATATTATTAATTTCTTTTTCAGAAATATACTTTTTAATAAAAAAACTGTTTTTTAACCAAAAAAAAAACTATTTATTTATTATTTAAAAAATATATATATTTTAGATTATTTTTAAATTTTCTTTTATTGTTTGAAAAATAACTAATTCTAAAAATTAATTAATTTATTTAAAAAATTTGTTTAAAATGATTAAATATTTTTATTATTTTAAAAAATAAGTAATTTTCATTTAATATAAAAATAATAATTTAAATATTAAAATTTGTTTATTAATAATTAATAATAGAGGGTGGTTGTAGTTGGACAAACAACCAGATCTCTACCATGATTTTGCCGAAGCTGCACTGCCAACCACCGTGATGATTGTTGGAGCACTGCAGTCGCTTGCTGTGGTACTAGTCGGAACTCTGTTGTCGATCACTACCAACCACTCATATTATTTAATTAATAATAAAATAAATTTAAAAATAAGTTAAAAATTTTCTTTAAATCTTAGTTTAAATATCAAATGTCGATATTGTTAAGTTGAACATTTCGTCTGGGGTTCGAACCTGAAATCTCGCAGTTGTATGAGTTAATTATGATAATATTTGTCATTTCTTATCAGACACAAAAAATTAAAACTATTTTTTGAAAAATAATATAAAAAAGATTTTTTTTAACTAATCATAAAAGAGAACTAAACAAAACAATATTTTATTTCCAAAATAGGAAACAGTTTTTAAAATTATTTTTAAAAGTTGTTTATTTTTAAAATAATTATTGTTTTATTAAAATAATATATTTGTTGTAAAATAACAGTTTTTTTACAATAATAAATACAAATATATTTTAAAAAATAAAATATATTTCTGTAGATGTATAATTCATTAGAGTGTTAAATAAAAAATATTAAATAGATTGGATGATATCGATTCAGTAAAATATATTAATTGATGGATTATATTATATTTTATGTTTAATCGGTGAATTAGATTAAATATCTATTCACTATTTTGCCATCTTCAGTTTATTTATTTTGTTACCTCTACTCCATACACGAATAGATTTAAATATATTAAAATTAATTTTATACATTTAAAATTAATTTTATCTTCTCTAAAAATAGAACAAAATATACACGAATTCAATATCCCTTAACAAATTGATTTAAATTGTTTTAAGTGGTCTCTACATTCAAATTATTTGTTTTTAGTAACACTAATTTTGCTTCAATGCTTGGTTCCTTCAACGAGTTTCTTAAATAGCTCCACATACTACACTTTAATACTTTTATATTTACACTTCAATTTATTTTAAATAAAAATACTCTAATATTTTATTTAATTTGAAAACCATATTCTGCAACTTATGGGTGTAGATTATTCCAAAAAAAGGGTGGATGTGGGTGATTAAAAAGTAAAAGTATATTAAACCAAAAAGAAAAAAAGGTGATTGATAATAAAAAAATGTGTGGCGTGGGTTGACTAAAATGTAGTAGGTGGAATTGAACTTGTGGTGTGTGGAGGTAAAAATTAAATAAATTAGAGAAACGTGCACTACTTACTCAAACAGTCACACTCTTAATATTCTTTAATTTAATTTTCGTTGAGCCGGTACTCCGGCAGCCGTTGTGCAAGAGACATCAAATACTTTAAAGGAACGACGACCGCCCCACCCACATAGACCAACTCCACGGCAAAAATAAATAAATAACTAACGTCAATTATAATACTACCTCCTCAATTACAAGAAATTTTTTAAAGATTTTTATCTCATTTATAAATAAAAAATTGTGACTTTTAAATATATTTATTTTTAAATGATTTTTTTATTTAATATTTATCTTTGGCTTAATTACAATTTTTATCTTCTATTTTTATTAATTCACGAAATTGGTTCCCCTATTTTAAAAGTCGACAATTTTGATCTCTCATTCTGATTTTTTAACTAAAAAATGATGACATGAGATGTTTTAAATAACGTGACATGTAATACTATAATGTAACATGATTAACATCCATGAATTCGAATAAAACGCAGTAAAAATTTAGCTTTCAACTTCGAAATTTTTTCATATTTTTAATTTAATTAATGACGTATGAATAATTAATGCATCTAGATGGTTCTATATCATAGAATTGTTTGTCGCGTTATTCAAAATTTGTCAATTTCTCATTTTTTAGTTAAAAAATATGAGAAAGGGACAAAAACTGTGAACTTTTAAAATAGGGGGACCATTTCCATTAGTTGGTAATAATAGAGAGATTAAAACTGCAATTAAACCTTTATCTTTTAAATATTAGTAGATGTATTTAAGATTCACACTTTTTTATAAGTGGTATATTTATAAAAATATTCAAAAATGATAATAACAAATAAATTTTGAATAAAGAGTTTATGGAAGTTATCATCGAATTCAATATTTTGTCAGTCTTACAAAAATGATATATCAACACATGATTGAATTGAACATGTCAAATATGAGAGAATTCAAATAAATATTTTTAAAAAAAATAAATGACATTAAAGATTGTAGATCTTGTATTATTCATGTCTATCTTCTAGTAGAAGATATTAATTTGATTATTAGAACTAAAATTTTAATTTGATTATTTTAATTTCATTGACTTATCTAAATTTTATGTGTATCATTAACATATTTTTTCTTTTCTTAATCATTAAATTTGATTGTACTAATTCAATTTTATTTTAATATGAATGAAACTTAAGCCATATTTGATTCTTTTTTAGAAACAGTTTTTTCGCTTTTAAAAATTAAAAACTTAAAAACTTGTTTGACGATAATGTTTTATAGTACAGCTTTTAGAAGATATTAACTAAAATTTTAATTTGATTATTTTAATTTTATTGACTTATATAAATTTTATGTGTATCATCATTATCATGTTTTTCTTTTCTTAATCATTAAATTTAATTGTACTAATTCAATTTATTTTAATACGAATGAAACATAAGACATATTTGATTCTTCTCTAGAAACAGTTTTTTCGATTTTAAAAATTAAAAACTTAAAAACTTGTTTGACGATAATGTTTTATACTACAGTTTTTAGAAACCATTTTTGGATTTGTTGTTTTCAAAATAAAAAACCGAAAGAGCTTATGCATGTTTTTCTTTTCACTTTGCTTCTCTTTATTGGAAAATTGTGAAACAAAAAAGTGGTTGTATTTATTAATGGCAAAAATTTAATATTTTGTAATTATAAAATTGAAATTTTTATAAAATTTAATTATAGGTTTAATTTCTATTTTTACCAATTTATGGAATTAATCTTCTATTTCAAAATGACGATTTAATATATTTTAAATAATAAGACATACGATTACATGATATATATAACTATTTATTAATTAAATTATAAAAATAAAAAATTTGAATTTAAAAGTTAATTTTTTAAATAATTTTATTACAATTTTATAAATATTAATAATTATACATCATCATATAATATATCACATTATTTAAAACACGTTATATCGTTATTTTTAATTAAAAAATCAAAAAGAAAAATTAAAATGTGAAATTTTAAAATAAGCGACTGATTATGTAAATGATAAAAATATAAAAATTAAAACTATAATTAAGGCTTTTATAACAAAAGACTCACAAGAAACACAGATGCTATCAAAGTCAAACTTATTTTTTCAATTCGGTTCACCAAATGTAGGTAGCTTGGCTATTTGTCACTGACGTGTCTTGCACACTATATTCCTTTGATTATCATAAAATTGTTAATTAAATTAAAAAAAAAAAATGAAAACACAACATTAAATATATTTTTAATTAATTATTTTTATATTTAATTATTTAATAAGTTTGTCGCTATCAGTGCTTGTTAATAGTTTTCTTTTTTAAATAATTGATTGTATAATAATTGATCAATTCTTGGTAAGTTCTTTCTTTTATTACTTAATTGGGAAGTTATTCATTGACGTGGTCTTTAACTCTATATGATTTTGAAATGGATAAGATAGGATTCTTATAATAAGTACTATTCTCATAAACTATTTTTTTTTTACAGGAAAAAAGTCATAGTATATCATTAATAATGATATGTTTTCAATACAATCAAGTATATCAAACTAATTTTTTTTTAGAGATGTGACCGTTTTAGCAATCAAATAGATAATCTCATTCGTCTGTTTTTTAATAAATACAATGCAAGATTTTCTTTAAAAAGTGGTAAACACATGTTAAAAATTGTGTAAAATATCCCCAAATTCGAATAAATCTTGGTCGAGTAGAAACTATCCACAACTAATTTAGAATCTAATTCAAAGTCCATAGGTTCCAAATTCAGCTCGTGAACCTAATTTAGTTTGGTCGAGTAGAAATTCTTGACTTTCAGCACAAATTCCAATGACCATCAACACACAAGTCGAAATTATCAATCAGTTCACTGACACACATGCGATAAGCGGATTTAATTTTGTATGTGATGTCATATTCTTCATAATTTAACAAAGAAAGGAAATGTAAAATTTGATCTATTAATCTGTCAAATAAAAAAGTAATTATATATTTCATTGTAGACAAATTAATAACATTCAGGTTATGATGATAATCGATTGTGAGTTCTTCGAACAAGTTTCGCTCTGCTTCTTCCAATCTCATTTTTAATCCTTGTAAGATGACATTGTTAGCTGCTGCGGGTTGATCATTTTTTTAATCCCTCCGAGATGTTGATCGAATATCTCCCCTCATGTATTTCTTTTAGGGTGTATCCGACTTCTAGCTCCTCGATACATTTGAGAAGTGTTGTTGATAAACCTCATCGATATACACACACTTATTTACTCATTCTGTTTTATTAAGAATGCTAGGAAGCACACACCTAAAAATTGGAGAGGATCTCCCACTACAAGATCATTTTAAACTAGCAATGAAAAGTACTAACGACCCCTAAACCCTCACAAAGTTGAAGCGACTTTGGCCCTTACAAATCGTAGAGTAAAGAACATGTCAAAGAAGCAACTATTAGAGTTAGTCCTAAAGACTAATAACTTTTTTTTGGTTATTGATTGTATCATGACAAATACTATTATTTCTATAATAATATGAGACATTTTAATTTATTTAGTGGATTTATTTAAAGAGTAATAAAGTCCTTATAATAGCTAGTCTATTTAATGGAACATTAAATGTGACTTAATCATGAGACTCCATTGAGTATAATGACACTATTGTTAAACTGTATATAGTCAAATTTTACTGTTAAATGGGACAACAGTAATGCATAGAAACTATTACTTGAGTAAACTAATGATCATATCTCACGAGTCATGAATATGACATATTAAGTCTTCACAAATGTATAAATATTAAGAGTAATATTTGTACTAGATTGATCTGCTATGAGAACGTTACATAATAGTTATGTAAATGTCATTAACGATTCTCATTTGACCATAATGAGTAGTCATTACGATCCCTACTTGGAGAACTATATACTTTGAGGCCATCAAACTTTATTTGTAACCAGACAATCATAACGGTGATTATTGGATCTACAATAAACCATGTAGAGGGATGTGAGTGATGTAGATAAGATTCACCCCTATTTCATAATAAGAGTTCTGTCTTGGTCTTATCGATATAGTGATATGTGAAATGTGTGAGGTC
Source organism: Cicer yamashitae (assembly GCA_037974755.1). Classification (NCBI taxonomy): domain Eukaryota; kingdom Viridiplantae; phylum Streptophyta; class Magnoliopsida; order Fabales; family Fabaceae; genus Cicer; species Cicer yamashitae. Next base: position 50,894,165 of record JBBPBQ010020323.1, read on the forward strand.
ACACCAAAATGGACTAATATAAGATATTTGGTACATTAGTGATTGCACCTATACTTGGGAATCGAGAAACAAATTATTGGACCTAACAAGGATGACAATTTTTATATCTTGTTCAATTAAGACATTTGGATAAAGGAACATTTACTGTATATCAAATAATGGTCACGGTAAGGTTAAATTGTACCACCAATTTTCTCATTAATTGAGTAGCAATATGATACATTACTAGATGTCACTCATAATTTATAATATTTAATATTTAATATTAATTTAATATTTTATATTATTATCAATTAAGTTAGAGTCTATAGGATCACAAGATAGAATAGCTAAAACGAAAAGTAAAAATTCAATTAAAGAATTATTTAATATAATTGATTAATGAATTAATTAAATAAAAAGTATTGGACTTGTAGCGTACAAGGTCCACTATATATATATATACTGTGTCTTCTCTTAAACTAATTCTAGAATTATTCTTATTGTAGTCGTCAGCTAGCACCGGCGCATTCCAAGACGATCGTTCACGTAGACTGAGAAGAGATACTACCATATTGTGGTGTTGGTGATTTATCCTAATCGATGTTTCAAGAGGTAAACACATAGCCCTCATGTGAAATATTATGTGTGTGTGTGATTCATGACAATAGATAATTTTCAGCCAGTAGAATGATTTTAAAATATATATCTTGATTTTGCAACATTGATATCAGAGGTACAATCGTTTATGTTTTATTTTCGTAGGTATTCGTTTACCTATTTGATAACATACCAAAATATTTTTTTGAATATGATTCATATAAAACAGATGTTATTGATTAGGAGCACTCTTGATATATATGATATTCGATAAATAATTGTTGTCTCAATATATTTGCGAAATATGTTTTCTCAATATTGTTCTAATATGTTAGAAATCGTGTATGGGTTCTCGCTTTTATGTTTTATCGATATGAATATTTGAATTAGAATTCAGAATACACTAGTTGCAACAATTTTGGTTTTGAATTTATTAAAACACATGGTGTTCAAAATTAGTTATTAATATTAAAAAGTCATTATTAGTAAGTATTTGGAGATGTATTAAATAATTGATTTTAATTAATTATTAAGGGTGTATAGTTATAACTTTTGAATGTTTGGTGATTATTTTATTTTATTTAAATACGACCTATTTGTCGTGGCTTATTTTAAAATACGACATCTGTGTCCACGATGACCGAAGGCAATACCATATAATGACGTCAGTCGAGTGATTTGAGAACTCTACTAAAAAACCGACGGTTTGTAATTTATATTTAGTTGATTTGTCTTTAATGTTATGTGGCCATAACTATATTACTTATACCTATATATTTTATATATGATGCATGATATGTAGGATGTGTGTTACCATGTTTTATATATGCATATGATTTAAAATGTAAGAGGATATATACATGTATACTAACAGATGTTTGTATGAAATACAAAAGCCAGTGAGATTGCTTGATAAAAATCCGTCAAATTAAATATTAAATTCCGAAAAACATAAAAAAAGTTTTTCTAGAATATAAATGTGTTTTAGAAAATTCGAATTTTGTGTATACAGTTATGTTTTTTGAATTTGAACTTGAAAAAAGTTTTCTGCTACACATTTGTGTTTCTAAAATTCAAAATTTATTTTTCGAAAAACTTTTTTGAAGTTTTCAAGAAATTTTTTTTCAAAAAACTAAACTTTGTGTTTCACCAAATTTTTTATAAGTTTTCGAACACATTTGTGTACCGAAAAACTTTTTTCAAATTTTCCGAAACCCAAACATGTACACAAAATATAAAGTTTGAATTTTAATTTTTGAAAATGATATAATTGAATTTTTATTAAAATATAGAGGTAGAGGTAGGAGTATAAATACGAGGTACAGGTAAAATTTTCAAAAAAACAAGTTGCCATTTTCTATTTAAAAAAATCATCAAGTCAATTTTAATAGATGATTTTTAACCCTACAATTTTATATCTTTTATTTAAAAAAAGAGTTTAATTTTAAGGATTACACATAAACTTTTAGTTTCTATAAAATTTTAAAATTTATATTTAATCTCCATAAAAAATTCACATTTTTTAGTCTCTATAAAATTATAATGTAAATAATTTTAGTCCTTGTGGGAATGTTACCAAATATTTTTGAATAATTTTATAGCAATCATGTTTACAATATTATAAAAAATTCATCCATAAAAAAAGAAGCTCAAATTGCGATTTTGAAATCTACATTTATGTTAGTTTTATCTTGAGTTTATAACGATTAAAAAATTCATATTTAAT
>JBBPBQ010020323.1:50900731-50937544 GCA_037974755.1 Cicer yamashitae
TTTAATTAGTATTGGTTAAATTTTTGGGATCATATGATCAATGATTTGATTTTTATATCTTTATATAATATTCACAATTATATCTCTAGATAAAATTCACAACTCACATAATTGGAATTTAGGTTGAAAAATTTAGTTTATTTTATAATTATAGTAGTTGTTTTTGTAATTTTTTTTATAAACAATTTCCTCCGATTTTTTTTATAATAGATATTTGAGTTATAATTTGGTCAATAAAAATTGATGTATTTGATCTAAAACATGGATTAAATTGATCAATTTTTGTTGATCAAATTATAAGTCAAATGTATCTTATAAAAAAAGAGTAATGTTATTAGAACACAAAACTTAACACAAAATATGACACAAATATAATACCGTGTAAAGAGAATTACGTTTTGTATTTGTGTTTCAATACACGTTATTGTATTTGTGTTTCATTTTATGTCAAATTGAGTTTCAATAACATTATTATTCAAACAAAAAAAATAAAAATAATAGTATTTTTTAAAAAATTATTAAGGACTTTGGGGTGGCAGTGGCCACCCTTTATCCCCGAGAAGATCCACCCCTACGCACCGTGGCTCCACGTCAAGGACAAACCCACTCACAAGATTGTGGGAAATAACGCGCACTTAATTTTGAAAAATAAACATCGTAAGTATTTAATAAACTAAAAATAAATTATATGATAAATATATATATATATATATATATATATATATATATATTTTGTAGATTGTGCTTCTGTTATGTTTTAGTTTTTTTTTAAAATAAATGTGTGAGTGTTATTATAGTAGTATTTAAACATATTAAAATTACAAAAACAAACTTAAATTTGTCTTTAATTAAGATTAGTCTTCATTTTTTTTGTTATTCACTTGGTTTATAACATTACTAACAAAAAAGACATTTGAAAATTATAATTTTGATAAATTCAAATACTATAAGATTACATACAATAACAATTGAAAGAGATATATATATTGTTCTCACTACTTAAAATTTATGGGTTTGTCTATGCTCTCTATTGACATCTCTACACGATAGTAAATCAACTATCATACTCCCTACGTCTTATAATAATTGACTCATTTGCAAAAATAAAAAATCATAAAATAAATGATTTTTCAAATTTTAATGCATTTTCCACAATTATATCATTTAATTTATATTATTTGCATTAGTTTCAATATAATATTTTTTACTATGTATTTATGATATTGATAATGCACCAATACTAATAAGGATAATTTAAGAAAATTAATATTTTTTTTCTTTCATCTATATAATTTTTTTAATACATCTGAAGTGATAAAATGACTCAATTATTTTTAAGCGGATAAAATAATTTTCAAAAAATAAATAAATAACCTATTATAACTTAGAGCATCTCCAACGGGAGCAAAATAAGTTCGTCCGTCAGCATGGAGTTACGTTAAAGTGAGTTTTTTGGGTTCACTATTGGAGTTGTGTCAATATATGATTTCTCTAATAAAGGAACGGTACTTTCATAATTTAATAATAATAAATTTATAACCGTTAACTTTTTTTATTAATTTATTAATAATAATAAATTTATGATCGTTAGTTTTTTTTAATTTATGACTGTTAGTTTTTTTTTTTTTAATTTATGACTGTTAGTTTTTTTTACTGTTAATTTGTATATGAAATACATTTGCTTATTAATAGAAACAATTTGTTTTTGTTACTCTTATTTTTATCATTTTTAATTATTTATGTCATGTGTTTAACATTTAATTTTTACTATTGTTATAAAAATTTAAGTTCAATTTTATTTTAAATTAAAATTAAAATAATGTATAATCATATTAATTGAAATATTTAAATTAATATTTTAAGTTGTAATTAAATTAAATATAATTAAAATATTAATAAATAAATTAAAGTTATAAGACATAATATGATTTTATTAAATGGTAAAAAATAAATGAATTGCTTCAAAATAATGTAGTACGTCTTATTTAATAAATTAATGAATGAGTTATTTCAAAATAATATAACAAACTCAATTTAATGAAATTATATTAAATTCATAGTTGGAGATGCTCTTAAGACCTATGAATGAAAGTGGATATCTCTCAAAGAAAAATATGAATCAATGTGGCGCGCGAATAAGAAAAATATGAATCGATGTGGCGCGCGAATAGTAAGTCGACAGCAGGATATGACGTAAGCATGCAACTACTATTATAAGTGATATACCTCACTTTTTGACAAATAGGAATGGCATATATCACAATAAATATTGTCACGAAGGAGTCACGACTCACGAATAAGAAAATTGACCAATAAGAGATTTGGTGAAATAAGAATATATATATAAAAAAAAATTTTGGTGAACCAAACATAAAAAACATAAAAGATTACTCAATTAATAAGTTTGATTTAAAAAACTATCAACTCATTCGTAATCCGTATAAGATATAATTGTTTATGATATGTAGAGATAGTAAATATCACTATCATTAATTTATATAATTATAATGTCACATTTCGAATTTAAATTCGTGAGATAAAAATATTTCAATTTTTTAGTTCAATTAATTAAAATTTGAGGATAGCTCAAATCAAGTTTATAATTTTTCATAAAAACATCTAATGGAGTTTATAATTTTTGATAGAAAAAGTCATGAAACTGATCTATTAAATAGACTTTATTTCTATAATTTTCTATCATTATTATTCAAAAGAGTTTAATGTGTATTTAACATTAGTATCATAATTTTTATTTAAACTAATGGTACATTTGAAATAATCTTTATTCAAACTAAAGTCGAAAATATACATTAACACTTGGTTTAATGGTATCGGATTAACATTATTCACAAACGTTGGATACACTATTAGTGCGCTAAAAATCTTACGTAAATATATGTAGGTCATCAAGTCATGTTTTTTATTTATTTGTTTATTTAATTTGATACTAGTTAAATCAATCCAAGTCTAAAACATCAAGTCTAACATATAGACTTTACTCTATAATTTTTTTTTTAAGATTTTAACTTTTGTCCAATTTGACTAATAAAAAGTTTGCACAGATGACAAACCACAATAAATCATGTGTAGTTTAAATATGATATAAATATCTTCAATAATTTAATAATTTTAATTGATCAATGGTAGAAAAGTATTTACACTAATAATATATATTCATTTTTATCTTTATTTATATTAAAGCAAGAGAAATACATATTAATGTTTTGTTTAATGGTCTAAGGCTAGTCTCATTGTACAATAACTTACACATTAAAAAATATTTAGATAATTTTTTATAACAGCTCAACTAGCGATCATTTCATTAATAATAAGGGAATAAATACAAGAAGGACATCAATAAAAACATAGAAGCGAGATAGAAATGTAGCTATCCTTACTAAAATTTGAGCAATCTCATTTATTTGCCTATTCAGAAACTCTATCTTAAAATCTTCCAAGAACAAATATAACATATTTTTACCATCAACCACATGATGGCCCCAAATTGGAACCATCATCTAAGCGGCTATAAAACAAATCCACCACTCTTTTGAGGAATATTCAAGCTCGAAATTAATATGGCCAAGTTGCAGCTCATGGACCCATTAATCGATGTAAGCAAACCAAGAATCTCTCCTTCATCCACTGAACAAAAGGGCGTCATCCACTTGGTTTTTGCAAGGACAAAAGAAGTGTTGAACTAACACTAAATTCCTTTTTTCACAAATATTTTATTTCTTGGAGATCTATAAATAATCGAATTTCATATCACTTTGATACAAAATTGACTATCTAACAAAGATTGCATTTTTTTTAATCCGATGTTTATTAAAACAAAACAGTTTTTCATGGAACCATGCTGAATATACTACTTGTTTAAGATTTTTTGAGGAAATTCTTGAACCAATGCGCCGAGAGTTTTGGGTGTCTTTTCAAGCCATCATTAAAATCCACAAAGATGAGTCCAAATCGCAAGGAGAAGCCTGATTCCCATTCAAAGTTATCCAACAATGACCATGCAAAATATCCTTTTACATTCACACCATCCCTTCATGCATAAAAGATCAATATAACTTCAATAATTAACCACAATAAAAAAGTTACCTCTATACAACCTATAAATCAATAACTATGGGTTTAGAGGCTCTTCTAATAAAACTTTACTTACTTGATTGCAGATTGAAGATAATAAAGATGACGGTAAAGATAATCGATTCTATAAGTATCTATAAGAGATTCTTCAAGTGATAGTGTTGGATCGTTGAACTCATCACGACCTATCAATTGATTTTGTCATACTTTCATTAACTTTATAATATACAATATTAAGCATATAATATCTTAGAAACCAAAAGTATAATAGAAATATTACCATTTTCAGTAATGTAAATTACGGGGTTGTTGTATTGATTCTTGATGTAAAGCAATAGTTGTCGAAATCCTTGTGGATAAATGCATAACCAGTCGGAAGCAGCCTACATATGTATGATGAATTATAAATAAAGTTCTCTTTATATCTTTTGGAGCACAAAAGCTACAAACGAAAACATTGATAGGAAAGTTAACTGCTAGTGGAAGGAATAATGAAATACATACCATTGGACCAAGAGGCTTGCCATTATGGTGATCTGTTATGGAAAAAACAAAGTTCAGAGTAGGTACAATTACTTTTCTTAAATCCAGTTTGAATTAAGTAATGAAAGCATATAATAAAGTTGATAATTACATGTTTCATTAACAAGAGCATCAGTTTGCAAGGTTGGTCTAGCACCACATAGTTGAGGTGCATAAGCAGAATAAGATGATGAGTAATAGTTTAGGCCTAAAAAATCAAAGGACCCCTTAAGTTGCTCAGATTCTTCTTTTGAAAACTTTGGTAGCCTGTTTCCCACCAAAAACTGCATGCTTTTCGGATACTCGCCTTTTGTGATTGGATCCATATACCATCCAAACATGAAGTCGATGGATCGTTGTGCAGCATGACAATCTGATGTCTCTTTAGAAGCCGGCACAAACCAGTGAGAGAGCAGTGTAATCCCTATTAAACCTTTTTGAGATGCCTGCAATTTTTCAACTTTTTTTGTTATTTAGTTAGCAACACTTCCAATAAGCAATTGTGCATAATTGTGTTCAATAATATAAAGAACCTGATATTTGGTCTTGTACAGTTTAACAGCAGCAGAATGAGCAAGAAGTTGGTTGTGTGCAGTCAAATATGGTTCTGTCCCGGAATCACCTCCTATGCAATTCAGTTTTAACCATTCTGAACATCGACCTGGCGCAAATTTTCCCTTTGCATAGGCATTTACGCTCACACTCCATGGTTCATTCAATGTAATCCAATGTTTAACTCTATCACCAAATTCCTTGAAGCAAAGTTCAGCATAGTCTCGAAAATCATCTCTGCAAACTCATCAATTACATATATTGCAAACTTTCTCTAAATATATAGTCATACAAAAATAGATTTAGATGAAAAATTGGTGTCTCTTACACAATGCGAGGACTTAAAAAACCTTCATACTCATCCTCTAACGCTTGTGGAACGTCCCAATGGAAAATGGTCACATATGGCTGCAGACCTACATTAATGATTATTTGTGATTAATTAATAATCACATGGATATGATTCTAACATAATATGAAACTTAAATTAATAGTAATGAATATTCACCATTAACAAGTAATTCATCAATGAGATTGTTGTAGTAGTTTATTCCCACATGATTTACACCTGCACTAAGCTTTCCTTCTGCAAATAGTTGATAAGAAATTAATTTTTAATGGTTACTTAAGAAATTTATAAGAAATATTAACAAAAATATGACTTACTTGGTAGCACTCTAGACCAAGAAATGGAGAATCTATAAGCATCCAAATTCATATCCTTCATGATTCCAATATCATCCTAAAATACATATACCACTCTATGATGACTCTAAATCTAGATGTTACTTTGCAAAACTACAATTTAGACCATACCTTGTACAGATTATATGAGTTATCAGCTACATCTCCATTACTTCTATCTCTTATTTTTTCTGCATGTCATTTCATTAAATAATATGAGGAATCTATATATACATGTTATGTAACTAGGAAATTCGATTTATAAGTAAGCCAAACAATAACCTATAGCCAGTTGCACTAAGTTTGTTTCAACAAGGCATTCATAAACTATTTATGCTGAAAAGTGACTATTGAACATGGTTCTGGTACTAAATACATCAATAAGAAAAAGCTAGCAAGTTGCACTAAAATTGAATGGAACTTGCACGATCTCATGCACAAATAATGGACGTTCACTAAATACACCGTGAGTTTCATTTATTCAAGACAAAGAAAGCCAAAAAACACTGGGTTGAGATCCTCTCCAGTTAAAGTAAAAATAGGCACAATAAATATAATTAAATTATTTTAAATTTAATATTATTATATTTATTGTGATCAACTCTCTTCAAATGAAAGAGTATGTTAAAATTGGAGAAGATCCTAACTTGTAGACATCCAGGTTAGATACACAAAGTATGATGGTTTTTTTTTCCTCAAATGAACCGAAATAGATTCTCTACAATCGACTTTATGGTGCAAGTCATGGACCACTAAATTAAGATAGATAATTCCACTCCCTTAATCAACGGTTTCTCTCTTAATCTAACCGTTTGCCATTAACTACAACATGATGTAAATGATTCATTTTGCAATCAAAATTAAATTAAAACACATGATATTTTTTGACCGAATAAATCACGAAATTGGTATATGGGATAGGGGTAAATAGACATTTTTGTGTGTGAAATTATACAAGTCGGTGAATTTAGTTCTTTAAATTTATGAAATAACAATTTAGTCTTAAATTTTTTCACAATTTACATCACAACTTTAAAGCGTATGTTTATTTTGGGGCAACAAAGTACTATTCAAGTCAATATGTGTGTGTTTTATTCGTTTGGATGGATGCTTACACATGCTAGAAATATGATTCATATTTTTTTAGTTTCAAGGGACTAATTTGTTGTTTCATAAATTTTAGATATTAAATTGACTTATCCTAACCATTTTAAGAACTAAAATGTTTATTTGGTCGTTGAATATTGAAAAATGAAAAAGAGATAGAATAACAATATATATCTATTAGTGTTCATGGTTCAAAAATTGAACTACATTAACAATTTCTTTCAATTCTTGAAAACCACTTTAATAAAAACTAGTTATTTAAGGGACTAATTTGTTAATTCATAAATTTTAAGATATTAAATTGATTGACCCTTACAGTTTTAATAACTAAAATTCTTATTTAGTCGTTGATGTAGAATAACTAATATATATATATATATATATATATATATATATATATATATATATATATTTTGGTGTTCATGATTCAAAAATTAGATGGCAGAATAACAACCATATATATCTAGTGGTGTTCATAATTCAAAAACTGAATTGAATTGAACCACATTAATAGTTTGGGGTTCAATACTTGGAAATCACTTTCATAAAAATTGATTAATTTTTCTATCATTTTGAGTTAAATTCTAAATAAGCTTAAAACTAGAGTATAAATATAAATCAATTTAATATTTGGAATCGGTTTCTAACCAGTTTTCCAATGAATTTTTAAGACCGAAGTTTCAATGATTTATCAACTACTTATTCATGCTGTTAAAATTATACAATAAAAAACAATGATAAAAAGAAAAGTAAGTGAATTTATAAAATCTAAACACAAATTAATTTAGCTATTTACATACTAATTTCATATGTAAATATTTCCATAACAAAAAAACATTACATTGTAATATTTTGCGAACAAATACAATGTTAATTGAACAAGAGTGAAGAAAAATAAATCATGAGAATTTCGATTCTAAAATAGTGATATTAAATGTAAATTAAAATTATAAACATAAATTTGATCACATTTAACAATATAACCAGAGGCGGATCTTAGTGGGGGGATAGGATGGCCACGACCACTCCAATGTCCATAACAATTTTTTTAAAATAAAAATAATCTATAAAATAATTACAAAATATATTAATTAAAAAAATACACTACATCTTTCAACTTAAATTTCAAATGTATGTGTTTTGAGTTTCGTTTAGAGTTATAAAAATCAAACTAATAATCTAATAAATTAAAAAAAAATAGAAATCAATTAAATTGATTTTTTTTCTTTTCTGTTTTGAGTTCAATCTGAATCAAATCAAATAAACACAATCTCTATTGATTTTAGTATGGTTTTACTTCATTTAAAATCGATCACTGATATTGGAATAAAATCATTAGATTATAGCAGTAGTGTTATCTTAAATATGTTGTATTTAAGAATTTTTTAATCATTTACATATTATTTTTTAGAATTTAGTTTAGAAATTGTTTACATAATTGTTTTAATAGTATAAAAAAGATTGAACTGAACCAAATTATTATGTTATTCATCAGTTTGAGTTTAATTTTATGATAAAAATTGTAAAAATTCAATCAAACTAACTATCTTTTTGGTTTAGACTTTTTTTCCTCTCCAAACATATAGATCAAAGCAATATATTATACCCATAACTCTGTCTCTCCTAAAATTGAGCAACTTTTTAATCCAATTCGTCATATTTTTGCAGTTGTATTTGCAAAAAAAGTTGTGTTTATATTGCAATTTTACAACCAAAAGTTCTAATATACAATAAAATACTATATTTAATTTATCAATTAAAATTTTAAAAATTCGACATCTCAAAATTTTTGTTCAAACTCTGCCACTGAAAATAACATCAATAATATTTGGTTCTGGATTGAAAACGAAAAAGCTTTTCAAAGGAGGGAGAGAGAGAAAGATTTTGAGTTACATTTTTGGGAAAATAATTATTTTTATAAATTTTGGAATTTTTTTTAATTCTTATGATGATTTTCGTTAAACCAGTTTTAAAAAGATTTAATTCTTTTTTTTTTAATTAAGTCTAGCTAACTAATTTATTTTAAATTTATAGTTTAGTTTATGAATTATTTAATTGATTTGAATTTTTTAGGTGCAATATTGTCCTGTCCCGTTTATGAAGATGATTCATCCAATAAACTCTATGTTTTGCACATCCATGTATATACCTGGATATTTATGAGTGAAGGTATCCCAATTACTGGGTCCTCTTCCACCTTCACTTGCACCACCTTCGTGCTACAAATTGAAATAACATGAAGAAAAAAAATGAAATATCTATAGTAGGCTTCTTGTACGTTGCACATGATTACAAAATGAAGGGTAATTGAAAGAAATAATAAGAAAAATGAAAGATGCCTGATATGCAGAGGAGGCTGTTCCGAAAACAAAATCTGGCGGGAAACTGCTCCGATTGAGAAGACCAATAGGTTCAATTATACCATCGATACGACTAATATTATTAATAATAGATAAAACAGAGACTAACAGAAACACGTTGAAATTGAATACTGCCATTGTAATTTTTATCACAATACTAAAAACGAGTAACTGATAATCATTTCTCTTTATAGGAGGAGGACAAGACATTTCCTTGTCTAAAAATTAAAAAACCTCCTATCAAATATAAATTTAATTTTATTAAATCTAATTTAAATAATTAGTTTATTTAAACTAATTTTATATAATTTAAATTCTTTTTTGAAAAAATAGATATATACTGCCAAAGTACACAAAAAAGAAAAGTTTGAAACATCTTGAAAACGTTGAAAATCTAAGAGGAAAAGTATAAATAAAACTTCTCGCCATGTTTCTTAACAAGATTGGTCATAAATAAATTTAAGTGGGTCCATGCGTGTGTTAATTCTTTCTCTGCTCACTAAGCGGCCAACAAGATGAGTTTTATACTTCTCTCCATCTTCTCTAGTCCTCCAATCTCTCGTCACCATTGCATTCGTTCCAATCAGATCCTATCATCTAACATTCACTTTTTGTTTTGGTAAAAGATAACATTCATTTTTTATTTTGGAGAAAAGAAACTCAAAAGTGGTCTTTTTTATAAATAGTTTACTAATTAGATCCACTCGTTGGGATGATTTTTTGTTTTCCATTTTAAAATTTTAAAAAATTAAAACCAATTTTGTTTTAAGTTGTTAATTTTAGTTTTAAATTTTAGATTGTTAATTTTTAATTTTAATTCTTAGTTGAGTTTCAATTTTTATTTTATTTGAATTAAATAATTCTTTATTATTTGTTATTATAGATTCATGAAATATAAAAAACTAGTGACACGTCAAAATAATTAAAAATAAAAATATTAAATTTGAATTATTTTAAAAAATTAAAATATTATAAAATTAGAATTTATTCAATTACAATAATTTTAAAAATAGTAGTTGAAAGTGGTAGTTGTGAAAGATGATTATCATACGGTCATCGAACACAATTGCAGTGGTCAAAAGAGACCATTGATGATCGTTGGTGTCGGCAGTGAATAGAGGTGGTGGTTAAAGATGGAGGTAGTTTGGAGATAGTGGTTTCGAGTTTTAAGAAAAAACTGTTTTGAAATTAAGTAAAAAATCAACTCAGTCCCGAACATGTTTTGATTTTGAAATTAAGTTTCAAAACAAAACATTTTTTTTTTTTTAAATTCAAGTGGAGGATTATTGGAAATAATTTTGAAAACAATAAAAGCTAATTGGTGTGAATTGAAAAAACAAGGGAATCTCACGTAGGAGAGATAACACTCACTAGTAATGTTTATAAGGTATGCCAATTGGGGTGTTCTCCAAAGGATACCCAATTTTGTGAAGAGATGAGAACACACACAAATTGACAACCACACACGCTCATGTCGGGCTTGGGCTAAGGACTATGACTCGGACTAAGTTGTATATTATATTTAAGTTTTCGAAAAATTAAAATATTTATTTTTTAAACTTTGTGCTTGGGTCTGGGCTTGGGCTTGAGCTAAGTGGCCTATTCGGTCAAAATCTAGAATTTTTTGCATGATAGTTTCATTGGATTCGATCAACTAGACCACATTTTTTTTCTCTCTATCAGTTGCAGAATTCCTCTATAAATAAAGGACTCTACTCAATTAAAAAATTACACCAAAAGCACTCAGAAAATTCGAGTCTATTATCTCATCTCCCTTTTTGCTTCATCTTTTTTCTTTCTTTCGAGTGATCATAGTACCATATTACGAGTCGTCGTAGTACCATATTACGAGTGACTTTGACTGTTATATTGAGGGTGTAATTCTAGAACAGTTTTCTACGATCTAGTTTGTAAGACTCTGAATTTTCTAAACTCTAATTTCTACAATTTTATTATATTTTGTGTTGAATTACTTAGCCTTTTAGTCCAGTTTTTATTTTGTGAATTAAGTACCAAAAATATATTTTGTTAGAGTTAGTAATATGTTTAAAATATATATATAAGTCATGTGTTCTTCTATTTGGTGCTTGTGTTGTTGTTATTGGTGTTTTGAAAAAAAAATTAATCCTTGTTGTTAATGTTGTTAGTAATGGTTAAAAAGAAATTGATTTTTGATGTGCTTGAGTTATGTAATGAGTTATTTTAAAATAAATGAGTTTGAACTGAAGTTGAAGTTTTACAAGAAAATATAGAGTTGTTAAAGTTGTGAAAAACTTCAAATTTTAACTAAGTTAAAAAGTTTGAGCAAAAAGTTAGATTGAAATAAAAATGTTTAGAGTAAAAAATGTTACTCTTTTAATTACTCTTGGACTGAGTTTAAAGAAGAAATTTATAGTACTTTATTAACTCAAATTTTTGGTGCTCTAATGGTTGAGTGATATAACTTAATAGATAAAAATATTTGAAATGTTGAGTATGCGTATGTGTGGATTGAAAAATATTCGTTTTTATTTAGTTTTAAATAAATAATGTATCACTTGGTTGTAAAAGTTTTTTTTTTTATGTGAAAAAGATTTAATTTTGGAATTATGATGTGGTTGGATAAATTTTGGTGGTGAACAAATTGTTATGAATCTTTATGTTTATGTAGTTAGCTCATTTAGTCTCGAAAAGGAATCGAGACCGTTGACACCGAGTTAGCGGTGGGGAGAACTCTGATATATTAATGTTGTTGTGGTGATTAAAGAAAAATGATTTTTCTTAGTTTATGCATTTCTAAAAATAGTTGTTATGATTGATAATCAAGAATGTATACATGTGGTTATCAAATCTTTGAACTTGTGTTTAAAGGAAAATTAGTGAATTGTGATTTCAAGTTTTTATATGTATACTTTCAATTTTTAGAAAAGTTTGTATGATTTTAATTAAAGTTTCAAGTTAATTAAGTAAAGGTTAAAGTCTTGAGTTAAAATTTCATTTTTTTAAAGATTCCAAGTTTCATGAATTAAAATACAAGTTTTGTTGATAAGAAAAGAAAAAAAAATATTTAATATATCTTGAAAGGAATGAAACTATTTCAAAGAGTTAGAACTTTGAAACTAGAAAAACATTTATTGATATTCTTTTGTGTGGTTACGTTGTTATGAGGTAAATACTTTGATTGAACATTTAGTCTTTAGAAATGTAGTAGATCAAACTTGTAGTTATTTGAAAAAAAAATGAGTTATGGAAAATTTGAGAAAAATAATTTAAGACGTTTCGAATGATTGTTAGTGAATTCTCTGAAAAATTGAAGGATGTTGATTTCTAAAAATATATTTTATATGTTGAAAGTAGGTATTGTGAATAATAATTCTATTAGTCCTTACTCGTTGTAAACTCTGTTAGTGAAATATACTCTAAGGGGGTTAGGAGTAAGAAAAGGGTTCTAAGGTAGTTAAAGTCTCAGGGACTAATTTGACTAGATCAAACACTATTTGATTGAAGGTGTTGGCACGAGCGAGATTTTGATTGTGTTTGATTGTGGTACCAATAGTTGTTGAAAAAACTATAATTGAGGTAAGAGCTCCTTCCAATTTTTAGTTTGCACATAAGGACCATATATGTGTGATTGATGTGTGAATATGTGATGGTTAATATTTACGTGATTATGCATTCATGATTGATAATATGGATTGCTACATGTTATGAATTTTATTGATGATAATATGTTTTGAGTATGCTCTGTGAAAAGTATGAAAAATTATTAGTGTGTAATGAGTATTAAAAGTGGAGTCTTTTAATAGTTGCATTTACATAATAATTGTTGAGAAAAGGTGAGAGTATGCTCCTGCATTTCATAGTTAGTGGTGACCGGGATGGGCCATGGTGTTAGTGGTGACCGCAATGGGCCACGGGATAGTTCCATGAGTTGATTGGTCCATCTTATCCTTACGAGGATTTTTGTTTTCCGTGTAGGTCTGTGATAGACTGCACTATAGTAAATCGTGCTAATATGTGATAGGTGGCACCTCGGTAATTAGTATTGGTCTATGATAGGCGGTACATTTATGATTTACACCCCTCGATGAGGGTTTGGAAATTCTGGAATCATCTGCACTGGCATATAAGCATTGCATTAGGGTGCTTGGCACACGAGTCATGTTTGTTATGATATGTTATATGTATATACATGCTCTGTTATTATTTGTTATCATGCCATAACTGCTAAGTGTTTATTATTTGTCTTCATGACATAATTGTTAAATGTTAATTGTTAATTTCGGTTGGTGACCCTTTACATTATTGTGGAAATTGGGCTTTGCCCTCTAATGATACCTGAGTTCGTCCTACTGACTGTTACCCTGACGACGGAAATGTCGTTAGACTTCCCTGACCGGCATTCGCCGACTGCTTGATATACCACCCCATCTCAAGCAGGGCTACATATACGGGGAGAGTGGTGAGGACAAGTAGGAGAGCTGAGGTAGTGAACTATTTTGAGATTCCAGCACCGCCGAAGCCACCTATCTCATGGGTAGACCTGACCTCTGAGGAGACTGATCCCTCCATACCTAAGTGTTTATTATTTATCTTCATGACATAATTGTTAAATGTTAATTGCTAATTTCGGTTGGTGACCCTTTACATTATTGTGAAAATTGGGCTTTGCCCTCTAATGATACCCGAGTTCGTCCTACTGACTGTTACCCTGACGACGGAAATATCGTTAGACTTCCCTGACCGGCATTCACCGACTGCTTGATATACCACCCCATCTCAAGCAGGGCTACATATACTGGGAGAATGGTGAGGACAAGTAGGAGAGCTGAGGTAGTGAATTGTTTTGAGATTCCAGCACCACCGAAGCCACCTATCTCGTGGGTAGACCTGACCTCTGAGGAGACTGATCCCTCCATGGTTGAAGAGGAGGAATAAGTTAATTCGAGGAGAGATACTGCGTCCGAAGGAACTTGTGCAGTGTGTGGAGGTCACCCTTGTTACTATAGTTGTTAGTGGATGATCAGATTAGTTTTTTGTTGTATAAGGCCTTAGTGTTTTTCTTTTGATGGTTGTACTTATTTTGTTTTGGGATGACTGTATCTATGACATACCTTGACAGTTGACTTTTTGGTAGGTCCATGTTCCATTTTTTTGACGTGACCATGGGGTGGATAGCATTCTTGGAGCAGTACTTCTGTGCAAGTGTCTGCCAAGAATACCCCAGGGGTATGAGCGATGTCTGATAGGTCTCATAGCTCCGGTGTATTTTCTATTTGTATACTTTGTATTATTGTCCCAAAAACTATCTTAGTTTGATTGTATATATGATGTAATTATTTATGACTCTTGTCGTTTTGTGTTACGATGTTTTATTTTATTAAGTTGTTTTTAAAAAAATGCACTCGCGCTTTTTAAAAATCGGGGTGTTACACAGTTTGTCTGGGCTGTTTTATCTTGGGGATTTCGTGGTTGATAGTCTGCCTTGCACATTTTAGACAGTGCTGCGAAACTTTAAGAGAGTGACCTAGTCAGCGACGCAGCCCAATAATATCTTATGTGGTTGAAAATTAATTTTGAAATAGTTTTTTAGAAACTCAAATACAACAATCATTGACTCATTTTTTCTATCAACTACCGACTCTTACTGAGTAGTATAATATGAGTTTAATGTGATCAAACCCACTACTTCCACTATTCTCTTTTAGTGTAATCGTTCTCTCTATTTTAAATGTTAACCTTACCTTTTTCTGTGTGTAAAATCTTATTCATGACGTGCAAAACTCCCTACTTTTCTTACCTTTTCTTCCCATCTCTTGATTTTATCAAGGTACAACTTTCTTATGGTCTTTAAAACAATACTTCTTACCAATTTTGTTACATCGTTTCATACCGGGAAGAGTCTATTAAATCATGAGGGATTTGCGGCGTAAGGTGGATAAATTCTTTAGGACAAATACTATTGTCATGCCTTAGATTTAGATCTTTGTTGATTATTTTTTAGATTTAATTAGAGTTGCTGGTGATGATACGATCGAGTTGCGTTGGCGGCCAATTTTTACAACAGGCGTGGAGAGGAGATGACAATGACGAGTTCGACCAGAATCGGATTTGGCGGCGATGGTCGATAGTTGTTTAAGTTTTCTTTGTTTTTTTTGTTTAAACCACCATTCTAATCTTAGAAGGTGTAGGATGTTGTCTCTTTGGTGTCTGACTTAGTTAAAAATCCAAATTAGTACTCGAATCATCAAAATAATCTTTGAAAGATACAACTTACTATCATAAAAGTATAGTTAAAATAGGACATAACCGTTATAACGCCAGATACTAAACTGGCTGACATTTTAGTCTCTAAATCAACATTCTAGTCCTTGAAAGTGGAAGGTGTTGTCTCTTTGGCCTTGACTCAATCAAAAACCCAAATTAGTTTTGGAATCATCAAAATAGTAGAGGTGTTCATATCCAAACCAAACAAAAAAAAAAACCGAAAACCACACAAAATCGAATCTTATTATATGAGTTTGGATATTATTTTTTTTGTGAAAATCGCTTCATTTTTTACAACTGAACTAAACCGCATTTATTACTTTTAATACTTATTTATTTTTTTAATTAATATGAGATATTACATTAAACTATTATTTGTTAGTTTCAATTAATTTTGATAATCTTTAATTGTTTAAGTTGATATATTTTTATTATTTTTTCATATAATTCAAACATAATCGATCTATGTTATTCCGTAATGTTAATTTTTAGAATATTATATATAATATTTTGTTTCAAACATTAATGTAATTTGGATCAACCAAAAACCTATCATACTTAAATTGTATTAATTTGGATTGTATCATAAACCTATCAAATTTAAGTTGTATTAATTTTCAAAAAAAAAAAATCAATTAACAAAACGTTGGGTCTATGAACCCCTCATTTAAAGCTACAAAAAATAATTAAATAATAAATTAAAATTTAAAAAAAACTATTTCAATAAAAGGACCTAATACTAAAGACTTAATAAGAGATTTTTTAAAGGAACTTTGGAGATTAATACGATATTGACAACTTTATTCCTTTGCAGTGCCTTTTGCCTTGTTTAACTTCTAAAGAAGCTCTCTTTCTTTTGGGCAATTTCTTTGTATAAGAATGGTGCACCGAAAACCAATGGTGACTCTCCAGTTGATAGATTCAAACACACAAACCCTACTTATATTTTTTAACCATCTTCTCCTCTTTAATACTAGGTAAATTAATATTAATTAGGGCAAATCCTAACATTCACATTTTGTTTGAAAACTTACCTTAATTAAAAGTAAATCAATCACAATTAATTAATCTTTTTAATTCAAAATCTTTTATATAATATTTTGCTTCAAATTTGTTACATTAATGTAATTTGGATCAACCAAAAACCTATCAAATTTAAATTGTATTAATTTGGATCGTATCAAATTTATTTTTATTTTAGTTGTCATCTAAACCAAAGAGAACAACGAATATTTTAGTATTTGAATAAGATGAGTTTTTCACTCAAAACCTATCCAAACCGCACCGCAAGCATATCTACAAAATAATCATTGAAATATATAACTTACCATTATAAAAGTCACACGGATACAATTTACCGTCAATAATTCATGACCGTTATAACGTCAAAAATTAAACTAACTGACATTTTGATTATTCGATGATTAATTTGATTTTTTTACTGAGTCAAGATCAAAATAAAAATGTCATATACTCTCAATGATTAAAATGGTAGTTTACCCATTTTTTAAAACCAGAAGATGATGATAACAACAATAATAATAATAATAATAATAATAATAATAATAATAATAATAATAATAAGTAATGATAATAATTAATGATAATACTAATGATAATGTTAGAGAATGATTAATTGCTTAAAAAAGAAAAAAAACAAGAACATGTTGATTAAATCGATGTCTTTTGCTTTGTTCGATTCGGTGCCTTTTTCAATGTTTAAAAAAAAGAGATATTCAAATTATGATACCAATTATTATAAAAAAATATTCATGAAAGTGATGGAAAAAATCGAAAAATAAGTAATAGAGCAAGATGAAAATATAATAGAGCAAGATTATTAGAAAAAATCGAAAAATATAAAGGATTTACCAAGTATAGATGTCAATTTCATAAATCTACAAAAAAAATGTTGGGTCTATGAACCTCTCATTTAAGTCCACAAATTAAAATTAATGAAATAATGGATTGAAATTTTAAAAAAATTATTTCAATAGAATGACCTAATATTAGGAACTTAATACGCGATTTTTTAAAGGAACTTCGAAATAAAACCTATCCAAATTGCATAGCCAACATTTCTAAAAAATAGTCTTTGAAATATACAACTTACCATCATAAAAATCACACAAATACAATTTACTGTCAATAGTCCATAACTGTTATAATGCCAAAAATTAAACTATATGACATTTTAATGATTCGATGACTAATTTGACTTTTTTACTCGGTCATGACCAAAATAAAAGTGTCATATATTCTCAATTATTAAAACAGTAATTTACCCATTATTTTAAACCATAAGATGATGATGATGATAATAATAATAACAATAATAATAATAATAATAATAATAATAATAATGTTAGAGTATGATTAATTGCTTAAAAAAGAAAAAAAACAAGAACATGTTGATTAAATCAATGTCTTTTGCTTTGTTCGATTCGGTGCCTTTTTCATGGTTTTAAAAAAAGAGACATTCAAATTATGATACCAATTATTATAAAAAAAATATTCATGAAAGTGATGGAAAATTCCACAACAGTATATATCATATGAAAATATAATAGAGCAAGATTATTAGAAAAAATCGAAAAATATAAAAGATTTATCAAGTATAGATGTCAATTTCATAAGTCTACAAAAAATGTTGGGTCTATGAACCCCTCATTTAAGCCCACAAAAATTAATGAAATAATGAATTGAAATTTAAAAAAAATTATTTCAATAGAATGACCTAATATTAGGAATTTAATACGCGATTTTTTAAAGGAACTTTGAAATAAACCCTATCCAAACTGCATAGCTAACATTTCTAAAAAATAGTCTTTGAAATATACAACTTACCATCATAAAAGTCACAGAAATACAATTTATTGTCAATAGTCCATAACTGTTATAACGCCAAAAATTAAACTATATGACATTTTAATGATTCGATGACTAATTTGACTTTTTTACTCAGTCATAACCAAAATAAAAGTGTCATATATTCTCAATTATTAAAACAGCAATTTACCCATTATTTTAAACCATATGATAATAATAATAATAATAATAATAATAATAATAATAAGTAATGATAATAATTAATGATAATACTAATGATAATGTTAGAGTATGATTAATTGCTTAAAAAAGAAAAAAAAAAACAAGAACATGTTGATTAAATCAATGTCTTTTGCTTTGTTCGATTCGGTGCCTTTTTCATGGTTTTAAAAAAAGAGACATTCAAATTATGATACCAATTATTATAAAAAAATATTCATGAAAGTGATGGAAAATTCCACAACAGTATATATCATATGAAAATATAATAGAGCAAGATTATTAGAAAAAAATCGAAAATATAAAGGATTTACCAAGTATAGATGTCAATTTCATAAGTCTACAAAAAATTGTTGGGTCTATGAACCCCTCATTTAAGCCCACAAAAATTAATGAAATAATGAATTGAAATTTAAAAAAAATTATTTCAATAGAATGACCTAATATTAGGAATTTAATACGCGATTTTTTAAAGGAACTTTGAAATAAACCTATCCAAACTGCATAGCTAACATTTCTAAAAAATAGTCAAATATACAACTTACCATCATAAAAGTCACACAAATACAATTTATTGTCAATAGTCCATAACTGTTATAACGCCAAAAATTAAACTATATGACATTTTAATGATTCGATGACTAATTTGACTTTTTTACTCGGTCATGACCAAAATAAAAGTGTCATATATTCTCAATTATTAAAACAGTAATTTACCCATTATTTTAAACTATAAGATGATAATAATAATAATAATAATAATAATAATAATAATAATAATAATAATAATAATAATAATAAATAATGATAATAATTAATGATAATACTGATGATAATGTGAGAGAATGATTAATTGCTTAAAAAAGAGAAGAAAAAAAACAAGAACTTGTTCATTAAATCAATGTCCTTTGCTTTGTTTGATTCAGTGCCTTTTTCATGGTTTAAGAAAAAGAGACATTCAAATCATGATACAATTATTATAAAAAAATATATATGAAAGTGATTGAAAATTCCACAACAATATATATCATATGAAAATTCATTAGAGCAAGATCATTAGAAAAAATGGAAAAATATAAAGGACTTACCAAGTATTTATATCAATTTCACAAACTCACTAATTATTGGCCTCGATTCACATGTTGGACGGATCAAAAAATTTTATAGTTAAAAAAATCTTAAAAAAGAAAGCCAAAAAACTACAAAGCTCCTAAATTTTTGTGCGTTTAGTGGGACTTATGGGCCCACTTTTTCAAATTCATTTTTTCAATATTTTTTATTCAAATTTTAGTTTCTTTTATTTTCTGAAAAATAAATTTTTTCCATAAAAAAGTTTCGATTCTTTTTCGATAAAAAATAATTTACAAGTTTTTAATTTTTTTCTCGAAATTTGTTAATTCGAAAATAAAATGAGATATTTTTTGAGAAAAAAATGACTTCAAAAAATTTTCCAAAAAAAACTGTTTCAATTTTTTTGAGAATTTTTTTTTTGATATTTTGTGGAGAAAAATAAATTTCAAAAATATTTTAAGAAAAAAATTATAAGTGTCAATTTCACAAATTCATTAATTATTGGACTCAGGTCCGATGGGTAAAAAAAATTTCATAGTTAAAAAAGCTCCAAAAACAAAAAAATCCTTAAAATTTTGTGGGTTTAGGGGCTTACTTTTTCTTTTTTAAAAATAAAAATTGCAACAATTTTTTTTTCCTGAAATAAATTTGTATTTTATTTTTTCTCGAAATTTTTCAAAAGAAAACAAAATTATTTTATTTTTTTCACAAAACTTATAGAGAAAAAAATGTTTTAGATTTTTTTGAGAAATTTTTTCAATAAAATCAAATAAATTTTTTTTAAAAAAAATCTCTATTAACAAAATATTAGACATATAAATCTCTCATTTAAATCAAAAAAAATAATAAAATAATGAGTCAGAATTTTAAAAATAAATTTCAATATAAAGACCTAAAGATTTAGTACTAATTTTTTTAAATAAACTTTGTACATGAGACTTTATGGACAACTTTATTATTAAGTAAAGATTTTGCGGTGCCTTTTGCCTTATTTTTCTTCTAAAGAAGCTTTCTTTCTCTTGGGAAATTTCTTCGTATAAGAATGGTGCACTGAAAACCAATGGTGACTCCCGAGTTGATAGATTCAAACCCACAAACCTTACTTATATTTTTTAACCATTTACTCCTCTTTAATATTAGGTTAAATCATTTTAAAAAAACTCAAATTAATAATAATTAGGGCAAATCCTAACATTCACATTTTGTTTGAAAACTTACCTTAATTAAAAGAAAATCAATCACAAATAATTAATTTTTTTAATTCGAAATCTTATTTTTTTTTAATTTTAATTTTAATTGTAATTTTCATTTTCCTTTTTTTAATAAATAATAATAATATTAAATTATTTCTTAAACAAAATTTTATTTTGAAAATAACAACCTCCATTATTACCAATTAGGTTAAATCAAATAATTCATTCTTCCCAGTTTTCAAAATTTTCTTATTGATAAAAATCAGACAAATTAATTAATTATAATCAATCAAATCAAATATATTCCTAATTGGTCCAAATATTTCAATTATATTTATTTATTTTAAATTTTCGTTTTTTAAAAAAAAATTTAATTTGTCTTAAATCATATTAAAATGTACAAAATATTGTATTATTACTTTTATTTTGTTATTTTTATTTATTTTTTAATATTTTATGAATATTTTGAAAATTTCGGATAAAATTAGGTGTCTACATTTATGCTCTTTTAATTTGAATAGATAAATATAATTATTTTAGTAAAAATCAGTATAATTCTAATAAATATAAACAATTATAGTATGAGAAAGTAGACTAAGCACTCTCAGTGTAAAATCAAGAAGAGTTATTGATTTTGATTGGTCATCATATTATTTTAATTGTTTGATAAAGTTATCGTACAATCAAATCAATAGTGGTTTTTGGGGTGTTGAGTGGCTCAGTTGATTTAAGCTAAAGGATGAAGGAATTTGAGAGTGAAATAACCAAAATTTAAACGTTGGTAAATAAGAATATATTATCATAATATACTAAGATTTGCTCGTAAAAAAGATATATTGTGGAACAATGTTCCCCTTCTTGATAGGGATGAAAATATATCCCGCATTTGGGGATATTTACTTGAACTCGTCTTGATTTGGACGGAGAAAACCCGCTTTGATTGAGTGCGGATGCAAGTTTTTATGAAAAATAAAATTCGGGGGCGGGGATGGATTTGAGAGTGTTGATATTCACATGCAGTTGCACCCGAACCCGCTCAGCTAGTAATATTATTGTAATTTTTAAATTTTATATACATGTACATATTGAATATACTAATATTTTTTTAAAATATTAAAAACTATAATATCATCTCTATAAAAAATATTTTTTAATTTTATTATTATCTAATAATAATTATTTTACTATATTAATATAATAGATATGATTATAAATTTATAAGTTTATATATATGAATGAGTGCGGGTGTGGGCGAGGAAACCCAAATCTCATTGCGGGTGGGAATGGGTCTAAATTTGACACCCGCTAAAAAACGGGAGCGGGCGTGGGTTTTACCCGATTAATTAGGTGCGGGGATCGAGGAGACAAAATCCACCCCGTTGCCAATTTTAAGTACTATTTCTATCTCAAGCATCATCATATATCTTGAAGTAACTCTTGAAATTGCAACATATAATTGATCATGTGAGAACAAGGGGTGAAACTATACATATCAATGGGGTAGCTATGGATACCCCAATATATATATATATATATATATATATATATATATATGAATAAGTAAATATAGTCTTATACTTACTACACACACACACACATATATATATATATATATATATATATATATATATATATATATATATATGAATCTTGTGTATTTTGAGTTAACAAAAGAATTTTGTGGGAATAATTTATTGTACTAATGGTTTCATTAAGTATGCAGAAATTAGAACATGAAAATCAGAGGAAACGACCACAGGATACCAACAAAGGAAGTCACCAGAGGAAGTGATTAGAGGAAGTCCCCAAAGGAAGCAAAGAGGTAAGAGGAAACGAAATCAAATCAGTCAATGAAAGTGTCAGAATTGGATAAGTGCATGTTATGGAAAACATGCCTTTTATGAGTCTACGTGTGTGCCTATGAAGATTCAGCGTACCTTTGAAGAATTATGTGCCTCTGAAGATTCAACATGTTTTTGGAGTTTTCCATGCCTCTGATGAACAATAATTGTAGGATGCCTATGATAAAACAGTATTTGTAGAATGCCTCTAATGAACGGTAACTTTAGCATGTCTATGGTGAACAGTAATTGTAGCATGCCTTTGATGAACAGTAATTTCAGCATGCATTTGATGAACAGTAATTTTAGTATGCCTCTAATGAATAGTAAGTGTAGCATGCCTCTGATGAATAGTAATTTTAGTATGTCTCTGTGAATAGTAATTATAGCATGCCTCTTATGGACAGTAACTTCAGCATGCCTCTTATGGACAATAGCTTCAGCATGCCTCTGATGAACAGTAACTTTAACATGCCTCTGATGAACAGTAACTTCAACATGCCTCTAATGAACAATAACTTTAAAATAAGGAACGAAATAATTTTATATTAAAACTATCTATTTACACTACTAAATAAAAAATTTTAATTTTAAAAACAAAATCATGAGTAACTAAATAATTAATTTTATTTGTTAGAATGTAAATAAATATATGATATATATTATATGTAAATGGCAAGAATACCTTGTAAACAAATTATATTTATTTTAAAATTTCAATTAACTTTCATATTTTTATAATTGTGAATACTAATTCATTAAATTATATAAAAATACAAAACTATATTTGTGTAAAATCACATACATTTTTAAATTAATTATTAATATTTCATTTTTAAGTTTAATATCAAATTCTATTAATTATTTTTCTATTTGATTAGATTTACATTTTATATTTTAGACTATATTTTATAAATTGTTTTTATATTTATATTTTATTATATTTCAATTTATATTTTATAAGAATAATTGAGTAAAGTACCGTGCTTATCCTATCCTATTGGTTTCTAACCCAACTCATATTCGTGATAGAAATTTCAACTACAGAGACAAGATATGATAGAATTCTGGATTAACTTATCATATTATGTTGGTTCATCAAACACTGAATTCAGACATGATATGATAAGTTATTCCTATCATGTCTTTTATCCTATACATCAAATGGGCCCTAAGTTCTACAAAAGCACTCATTCAAAGTAAAATATTCTAAGTGTTGTAGTGTGAAAAATCATTGTATCAAATCTACTTAGTAGAAGCAAAACCAAACTAGTTCCAATCTCTTGTTACCCAGCTTAGTAGTGGCTTTAGTTTGCCTCTAATAATTTGTAGGTTTTAGGTTGTGTAGAGAAGACTTGACTTGTAGCTAGGGTCAATGTGTGGTTTGCGTTAAAAAGTTTGTAGGTTCAGGTTGTTTTGAGAACACTGACTTGTAGGGTCAGTTATTGTTGTAATTCAAGTTTTGAATTAGTGGATAAATCCTTTTGTGTGAGGGGACTGGACGTAGCTACCAATTTGTGGTGAACCAGGATAAAATCTTGTATGTTATTTTTACTTCGGCTCTGTTGTTTATTGTTGCGTATCCAAACATTTAAGTCACCAAACCAGAATTAGAATTAAAATTAAAAAAAGAATTTTAAAATTAGGCAAACACAATTCGACCCCTTTCTCGTATTTGCGCACCTTCATTTTTTTTTTGGTTGTTTTGATAAATTTATCTATAGAGCTTTTACGATTCAATAAAATTTTCAGTTGTTTTTGTTTTTTTATGTAATTTTGAATAGCTTGATTCATATTTTTGAGTTGACATTTATATTTATAAAAATTGAAGCAACACAAATTCAACAAAATTAAAGATAAATGTTATAATAATAGAAACTGATCGACAAATTAATATTTGAAATAAAAATTTCTTCTAGTTCTTGCTCCCATCAAATAGAAATTGTTGATCCTGCTAAAATTTTAAACAAAGGAAAAAAGACTAATAATTTAGAATACAAGTACTTACTTATATGAATATATTATGGTAACGAGTCAATCACACAATAAAAATTCAAAAGGAAAAATAAAATAAAAGCAAGGAATTATCAAGTAGAGTCAAAGTGAAAAAATAATTGTTGTCTTTTTTTATAATGAAATTTCATATCAAAATTTCAATATGATATTTTAAGAGACCTATATATTTTTTCTAGTGAAAACATATTTCCGACGGTACAATAAGTTGTCATATGATTTTGATTAAGTACACTTAACACAAATATCAATTAAATACAAAAAATTGTGAATCAAAAACCTTTCTTGGAGACTTTTTTTTCTCTCAATAGTTGTCGGAAACCTTAAAAATTCTTATAGTATATTTTTATTAAGAGTCTGGAACATATAAAAATTGAAGTAAAAAAACATATTTTTGAGGCATAAAGCAAGGAATTTATATATATATATATATATATATATATATATATATATATATATATATATATATATATATATATATATATATATATATATATATATATACATAAAATTTATGTTCCGTTCTTAACGGAAGGTGATATCTTTCTCTTTTATTTGTATGCTAATTGAGCTTCCTTTTTTACAAGATATTTGAGTTGTTTTATTACGTAGTGCTGGACTCAAATTTGCAATGTTGTTGTTAGTGGAACAATGTTATCTAACCTTGGCAATTTGTTTTCTTTCTTATTTGGATCGTGAAACTTTAATTTTTACATAGATATCTAAAATAGGTACCGAAATATTCTTTATTTATGACATTTGATACAATACCACTTTTTACAAGACAAGATATAAATTTTATTGATTACCACATTCATTTGATTGATATGCAATATAATCGATAACACATATTTTTAGATCTTTATTTAGGTAACGTAGTTGTTTCTTACCGATAAACTTTTTATTTTGAAGCTAATCGTATTTGTATTTTAGATAAAAATATTGTTGCATGATGTTTTTGTGAAAGACTGATTTGATTAAAAGAAGAACTTAGAAAAAAAAATTAAATTAATGTAATTAAAATATTATATATAATATATTAAAAATTAATATTACGGAAAAACATAAATCGATTGTATTTGAATTATATGCAATAATAATAATAAAAATATATCAACTTAAACAAATAAATATTATTAAAAATTAATTGAAATTAATAAATTACAGTTTAATGCAATATCTCATAATAATAATAATAAAATATTAAAATTTATAAATACAGTTTAGTTCAATCTTTAAAATATTTTTGAAATTCGATCCGAACAATTTTTATAAAAGAAAAACGATACACATCTAATAATATTTAATTTTATGCGATTTTCAAATTTTTTAAAGGTTTGGAATTTCTTTTTTTTGAATTAGTTTGGATAATGGTTTCAATTTGAACACCACTATTTCCATCTATAGTATAATGTTTTTAAAATTTTTGACCACGCTAAAATTTAAATTTTGCACCTTAGTATTATATCATGCCACCTGTCAAGCTATTTATTTATTTTTTGATAAAAGCTTAAGCCCATACTGTATCGTCCCTTTTTCCTGTCAAGTTCATGTTGCTGATCAGCCACATCGCTGTTGATTCGTTCTCCTCCGTCAACCTGAGTACCGCCGTTGATGTCCTCGTACCACTGCCACTCCGACCACGTATCTCCGCTGCTTCACTAGCTTATCGAGTTCGCTGCTTTAAAATAATTTAAATAGAATACAGAAAAATGCAACAAGATTTCCAACTTGATTAAAGTGATAAATATCACATTGATAAATTTTCCACTAGATACTCATTTCTATTCTAAATGATGCTTATTCTAATTTAAAAGATTTGAATTAAATTTCAATAGTTTGATTAAACATTATGGCAGCGGTTGGAGCGATGGGCGGCGGCTAGTCGAAGGCAGTAGTGTGAGAAAGACGTTTCGCATACGGCGGCACCGACGATGTCGCAACTTAGAGACAACAGAGGTACTGTCCTGTCTGGGGGTTTCTTTGTTTTTAACCTTTGGTTAGTTTTTTGGTTAAAGGACCAAATGGAACTTTTCAAACGTTGGATTTATCTGACGGTTCAGAATGGGTGAAAGTCACCCTCCCTTTCGCGCGCAAACGATAGACAGTAGCAATCCGTTTTCGTAGATTGTCTAATCAAGTTCCAGCCCTCTCTCGCTATACACGCATGGCTCTATTTGTTTTTGTACAAATTGACAAAAATCTATTTGTTTTATATTGAAATTTTAATTCAAAACATATGTCAAATAAAATGGCATAAGCGTTTTTTACTCAATAAAATGGCATAAGCTAGGATTGAACCTTGCATTTTCACCATTATCATAATAAAAATAATGTTATTAACACTTTATTTAACACTCTTTTTTAATAATTATTCTTTTATTAGATGAAATTTAGATAAAGTGATGAAACACACACATATATATATATATATATATATATATATATATATATATATATATATATATATATGTATATATATATATGTATTTCACCAGATGTCAAAGAGAGTATTACTAACACATCTTAACATAAATATAAAATCTAATAGATAAAAAGAGTATGGAATTTATAATGTAATAGATAAAATATTTCATACTAATTTGTGAAGTTTAATTAGTGACTAATTGATTGAATCAATAATACACACTGATTTCGACACCTTAATATCGAACTTTTAAAATATACAATTGCATAAAAAAATTGTAAGGTGTACATGTATTTTTATTATATATGTATATATATAGCATCCTCTGAATTGAGGGTCTAGATTCTCTCCATTTGCAGAGGAAATGCTTATCACCATTTCCTTTCATAAAAAGAAGACATGTGGCATGATGAACATCAATGATGAAGATTCAGTTCTGTGAAATTTTTAATCTATTTTAATTTTAATAAAATTAAAGTTTAAATATGCAATTAATTTTCGCAAAATAAAAAAAAAATTGATTTTAGTTCTTTAAAATAAATTTTTTAGTTTAAATTTTTATAAAATTCAAACGTTTTTGCTGTAGTCTTTAATGTTTAACATAATTAGTTTTTTAACAGTCTAGTAATTAATAACTTTAAACTTCATCCTTGCAAAATTGAATAAATTTAGTTTTAATTTCTGTAAAATAAAATAATTTGTTTTAGTTTTTGCAAAATAAAAGAAGTTTGATTTTAGTCCCTACATAATAAAAAATTGTTTACTCCCGTGCACGGTTTTGTTAATAAATTATAATTAATGTACTATAATTGTTATCATTTTTATTTAGAAGATATAAAAAAAATATTAATCTTGATTAATAACAAATATTTATTCTTTGTATAATTATATATTCCATCAACTGCTTTAGCGACTCATTTCTAGACAAACAACGTAAAAAAAAATTAATTAGTGTATTATAATTAATTAAAATTAATATCTTATTAATATTGACAACTTACAAATGAGAACATAATACAATAACAATTTGGCTTAAATACAATTTTGGTTCCCCTATTTTATTCAATCCGCAATTTTGGTCCCCCTATTTTTTAATTCGCAATTTTGGTCCCCTTATTTTTTAAAATTATGACATATTGTCCAACTCTAATCTTAATTCTTGAATTTGATGACGTGGCAATTAATGAGGTTGATGTGTCATCCATGTCATATTTAATTTCAATTTTATTAATTAGTAAATAGGTAATATCATTATAATACTTTTATAGGTTTTAAAAATAAAAGAAAACACTTAAAAAAATAAAGAAAAGAAAACTAAAATATGTGAAATCAAAGTCATGAACCCTAAAACAAACAAACTCAGAAAGACAAGAAGAACAAGAACAAGAACAAGAACAAGAACGAATTCACAAAATTGAAGAACAAGAACGACGTTAAATGAGCCCTAATCGTGAATCCCATTAGAATCGTCTCTTTCTTGCGATTACTATCGTCTAATTCTCGTTTTGCTGTGTTCGTTGTAATGGATTCAAGGGAAAAAGGAATGGAAATCGCGATCTTGGAGATGACGAGGAACTCGGGCTTGCTGACTGGCCCACAGTGAAGAGATATATTTCCTGCTTAAATGATATTGAAGGTGAACGTGTTCGTCCTCATGGTGCATCTGAAAGTAACAGTAACTTAGATCCTATGAATTTGAAAGACATACGAGTACGCCTTTTGAATGGTAAGTTAACATCTACATTTGTTTTGATTTAATGTTTTTTACATTTATAGTTTCTCCTTATTTGCATCAGTTCTTTTAACTTTAAAACAGTAGGAATCTCATCCACTCTATACTTTGTGCTTTTGTTTGATTAACTGCTTCAAATATTCTAAACCTCTTGTAGTCCTTTAATTTAAGGGAGATATAAAGAGAAGACAGATAATATAAGATGCTTTATCGCGTCTTTAAGAGCAAATGTATTTTGGGGACTATGATTTATTGAATTACATGGTTTCCAATTTAATTGAAGCTTCTCATATTAGGTGTTCAAGCTGCTTACTGGGAGATGCTTGATGAAGGAAGAATTACTCAAACAACAGCTAATATCCTAATGCTATCAGTAGAGGAATCAATAGATTTGGCTTCATCAGAGCCTATATGTGATTGGAAAGGTTTAAAAGCTAATGTTCACTTCCCTAATTACTACAAGTTCCTCCAGTCTAGTATGTTACCATAGAAGTTAGTTACATACTTCACTGTGGAAAGGTTGGAGTTTATAGCTAGCTATATTGGATTTCATAAATTACAATAGCTATTTTTTAATGACAGAATCTAAAGAAAACTAATCCTGGAATTTCATTTACGGATGTGGGAAGAGTGCTTGGAGAGAAATGGAAAAAGATGTCAGGTACGGCTTATTGCCAATTATTTTATTTCACTAATAACTGATCTAAGCCTATTTCATTTGTGTTATGACTAATTTTTATGTTTCTTTGTATGTCCAATACACAGCGGAGGAGAAGGAACCACACGAGGCAAAAGCCCAAGCGGATAAAAAATGTTACAAGGATGAGCTTAGTGGCTACAAGAATCCTCAACCCATGAACATTGATTCAGGAAATGAATCTGACAGTGCCTAAGGTGCCTTAATATAGATTGTAATCCTGTCTGATTGCTTGATTGCAGTTTTATGGATACTGTCATGACAACTAATATAAGTCATGCTTTGTGAGATTTCTATTTTGTAGTTTTACATACTTTCTGAATTGTATGTAATTTGCTTTATATTTTGTCAGGTCCTCAGTTACACAAAGAATGACCTTAAAAGAAGGACCTTGTGACAAAAGGAAATGCATTGGTACAGCAGAGAGATTCACTAAAGATGTCTTGCTGATAAATCCAGTGAGCTTGGGAAATGTTTAAGTGAATTGCAGGAGAAGTCAACTGCACTAGAACTTGTTGAACTTACGAAAGACAAGTTGACCCGAAATGAAAATATGGTTGCATCGCTGCATAATTCATTGCAACAAGATGGCTTGTCGATGACAGAAATAAACTTAAGAGTGTCTTCTTGGAATTATGCAAATTGAAGGAAGCTCTATCTCTGTTGGACCTGCCAGAACCCGTTTCATCATCTGATCTGGAATCACACATGACCTGGCTTATAGATTCTTTTCATATGGTTTTTTTTTTTCCTGGTTTGCCTTGGGTGTTTGTTATAATACTTGTGTTTGCATTAGTTGCAACACATGCTTTGAAATAGGTTGTTGTTTAGGTTCATGTATAGCTTGTTATTTTTGTCGAGATGTTGTAATTGTGTGAAGATGTAATGACTATATTCATATAATCAAATTGTCTTTTTAATGAAATGTTGTAATTGTGTCAAATGTTCTAATTGCTATAATGAAATCAGTGTCAATAACTCCGAAAAATAATGTGTCAAATTAGTGTGTTAAATTGTCAAGTTGTGTGCATGTTACTCAAATATTATATTTCAATTCCAGGCTATGAAACCTGTGCAATATTTAAGATTTCATGTTTCTTTAACCTTGTTTTCCCAAATTAAGAATATTTCAGGCTTTGAAACCTGTCCTACTAAGTACCTGTTTTATGGATTTAGAATGAAATATGAAAAGTTGAAACTAAAAATAGGTAATACTGATATATACACTGAAACTATGTTTTAACCAAGTTATGTTCCTAATTTTTCACAAAGCTACGTTCAGAATTATTTGAAGAATAATTAAACAATGAAAAGGAATTTAAACTGTAGGAATTGTAAGTCAGTAATTTTTTATTCTTTTCTATTTTTCTACTAGTCTCAATTAAATCAGTTCCAAACCAGTCCCAAACAAGTCTCAATTAAACCAATTCCAATACAAATCAATCCTAAACCAATCGCAAACCAGTATCAATATAAATCAGTCCTAACTAAACAGTCCCAATATAACTAGTCCCAAACCAGTCTCAATTAAACTAGTTCCCATACAAATCAGTCTCAATTAAACTAGTATCAATGTAAACCAGTCCCAAATTAAAATAGAAAATAAATAAATTAAACTATAATAAACACAAATTAAACCAGTTTGGTATTAAACCAACAATTAAAATAGTAATGTATACAAACCAAGTCATACAAAATAAGAGGGTCAGTTTAGTTTTCATACAAAATAACAGGGCCATTTTAAAATTAGAGAACCAAACAAAATAACAGTGCAATTACACATTAGAAGTCAGTGCCACTGCACATTACATATTATGCTTAAACAAAAAATTACATCATTAAAGCCATATATAAGGCCATTCGACCCTAAGTATTTTGACTTGGTGCTTGTGATCCTTGAGGTGTTTGTGATCTTTGTGTTAATACAACTTGTGATGCTTGTGATCCTTGAGGTGCTTGTAGACCTACTTGTGCACCTTGACCTGCTTCTGTTCTTTTTCTCTTTGTCCTCTACATAAAAACAACATCATCAATTATCGAACAAGTAGCGGTTTAACAATGCATCAACTAATATTTTATAAGAACATCACCATCAATTATTGGGCAGTAGCAATTTTACCTTATTTCCACCTTTCGGAATTTCACGATCAGCAGCAGTTTTACCTTTGCATGTCCTTTTGTTGTGCCCAAGCTTGCCACATTTTTTGCATTTCACAGTTGGACGTGTTCTTGGTAGTATGTTTGACCTTTTGGGTTCATCATTACTCTTATTTCTCTGTTTCTTGGGTTTGCCTGGTGCTCTCCTCATTACAGGGGGATTTATTGGTTCACTCTCTGATATAGGCCACATAGTAGGACCATTTGCTGGTTTCATTATATATCCATATGTAGACATAAAAGTGTTTTTCCTGAAACATTAAAACTATAGTCAAAATGTGGTTTATCATATTTAATTAATAGATAAAAACAATAGAATTATATTACCTGTAATATGATGAAACAAAATCCTCTGGGGCTACATGGTTATGCCACATGCAAGTAATACTGTGGCAACATGGTATACCTGTTAAGTCCCACTTCCTACATGCGCATGTCTTAGCGCCTAAGTTAACCTTATATGTCTCAGATTCATTGGACACTTCAAACATTTCCTAAGGATCATCAGCCATCCAATGTGGACTCCAACCTTCAGCAGCCCTCTTTTCCTTTTCCAGCAACTGTTGTATCTTAGGACATATGTTGCCCTTATATTTGGACATATGTTCCCGTTGGCTGACAATCCTATCTAAAATATAGTGCCTTAAACCCTCCAACAATGTTATTATTGGTTTGTCTCTATGCTCCAATATTGCCTTGTTGAATGCCTCACACATATTGTTGACTTGTAGGTCACATTGTGTATTAGTGGAAAATGCAGACCTAGTCCGTGTTTTAGGAGGAAGTTTCATCATATCTTTCCAAGCAGCCTCATTCATGTCTTTCATTTTGTTCATTGCTCTTTGCCATGCTGGAACTGTTATTGCCCTAGCTGCCAACCACAATACTTCTTTCATCTCTGCTCCAGGGTATTTCTTCTTCCAATTTCCATAAAGATGTTTTACACATAGTCTATGCTCAATACCAGCTCTAATATTCTGAATTGCAGGTACCAATCCCTACAACCAATGTAACCACAATTAAATAAGAAATTAATTAGAAATAAACTTCTAAATAGTGATAAAAAAATACATGAACAAAACAATAGAATTACCTTCTGTTGATCTGAGATGAATGCCCACTGCTTTGGTTGTATGTTATGTAAGTCTTCCAATAGTAGATCTAGAAACCATTGCCACGACTCTCTTGTCTCTGCCTCTACCACTGCATATGCAATTGGTATCATTTGATTATTCCCATCCTTACCCACTGCTGCCATTAATTGACCACCATACTCACCCTTCAAGAAACACGCATCTAATCCAATTAAAGGCCTACATGTATAGGCAAATGCAGCTTTACAAGCTTCAATGCAAACATAAATTCTCTCAAATACAGGACCATTGTCGCTCGTAGCACATTTGATAATTACTGTACTATTTGGATTTGACTCCAATAACTCCTCTGCATAGCTTCTCAAATGTGAGTATTGTTCAGTAGCAAGCCCTTGTATCATCTCAATGGCTCTTCTTTTGGCCCTGTATGCTTGGTTATGTGTCAATTTAACACTCCATCTTTCAACCCCTTCAGCAATTAAACCCTTTGTTTTCATGTTAGGTGTATGTCTAAGGGTGGGCATAAACTTCTTCGCTAGCCACTCAGCTTTGGCTTGCCTATTTCTAGGCGTCCTATGACATGTATGTTCATCAACAAAACTTGCAACCAACCAATTTTGACTTCCAGTTCTGTTACTAAATCTCATACAAAAAGGACATTCCTTCATGCAATTTACAATCATCCTTTTTTTATCACTTTTCTTAAAGTATAAATTTTTGTTGTTTTCCATAGCATACTATTTTATAGCCTCTTTCACACTTGACTTTGTGTTAAACTTCATTCCCAACTCAAACCGAACACAATCATTACCTACAGGCATCTTAAAGTTTGGGAACTTTGGCCTTGAGTCCTTATCTTCATCACTCCCTAAAGGTGTTTCTAATTGATCAGAATCCTCATTCGCATCTTCAAAATCATCTTTTTTTTTAATACACATTGAGTGAAGTTCCTACACCGGGTAGAGAGGGAAGTATAGTAGTCCAATTAATATCTTCTTCACTTTCATCAAAACTCTCATTATCTTCACTAACATCATCTTCACTACTCCAAACATAGTCATTATCTTCACTACCCACTTCATCTTCAAATTCAGGTCCATCTTGAATTTCAAGTTCGACTTCTTCAACTACAACTTTAGGTCCATCTTCACTTTCAACTACAACTTCAGGTTCACTATCACATTCACCACCACCATCACCCTCAAGCTTGTATTCATCAACATCAATAACTATTTCCTCCTCAACACTTTGTCGCTTCTTATTTTTGTCATTCGCAACTATAATTGGAGTATCAATAAGGTGCTCCATATAAACTTCTACAAGTTCATTACCTTTCACATCTTCAATAAATTGGATAACATTAGCATCTGAGTTAAGAGGCCTCAATCCATGAGTAAGTGAATACTTTGGGTGCCTATACCATAAACATCTAACTTCTTTATAACCCAAATTTGTTATTATTCTTCTTATATCCATATACAACATGCGGTCTGCATCCCAATCCCAATTCATTTCATCAACTTGACCTTGAACATATAACTTGCAAGGATTATTTACAAACATGTCGCCATGGTATATTTGTAATCTAACCGTTTGAACCGTTGGTGGCCTGTAAAAATCATAACTTGATTAAACAAAGTCACAAATAAACCCTAAACAAAATAACCACATAAATTAGAACTTGATTCAAAACAAACTTCAAATGCGATGAATGATGATTGTGTTACCCTGTAAAACACCAAACCTTTCACGAAAACCCTAAACCCCATTCAAAACTAACATTATTTGATAGCAACCAATCCGAACACACATGAAAAACCACACAAATCACATACCTGGAAATATTCTTTTCATCCTCTTTTGTCCATGAAGAAAGTATTGAATCATACGAATTTCTTGGAGTTCCATCGCAACTGAGTTTTACGATTTCCATTCCTTTTTCCCTTGAATCCATTACAACGAAAATAGCAAAACGAGAATTAGACGATAGTAATCGCAAGAAAGAAACGATTCTAATGGAATTCATGATTAAGACTCATTTAACGTCATTCTTGTTCTTCAATTTTGTGAATTCGTTCTTCTTTTTCTTCTTCTTCTCTTTCTGAGTTTGTTTGTGTTTCTTTTTTGTTTGAGTTTCTGTTTTAGGGTTCATGACTTTCATTTAACATATTTTAGGTTTCTTTTCTTTATTTTTTTTAAGTGTTTTGTTTTATTTTTAAAACCAATAAAAATATTATAATGATATTACCTATTTACTAATTAATAAAATTGAAATTAAATATGACATGGATGACACATCAACCTCATTAATTGCCACGTCATCAAATTCAAGAATTAAGATTAGAGTTTGGACAGAATGTCACAATTTTAAAAAATAGAGGGACCAAAATTGCGAATAAAAAAATAGGGGGACCAAAATTACGGATTGAGTAAAATAGAGGGACCAAAACTGTATTTAAGCCTAACAATTTTTTTCACACTAGCTTTTCACTTTTTTTTTTTTTTGAAAACTAATTCATACACAAAATACGTTTTTGACTCTAATCAATTAGTTAAATTTATTATTTTTTATGTCTAATTTTAAATTAAAATGAGAGTAATTATAACATACTAATTACAAATATATTATAAAAATCATGCACGGACAAATGTTTGTCAATAAAAAATTAGTTAAAATTAATGTTTTTCTTTAATTTGGTCAACATAAAAATAAAAACTATTATAATACACTAATTATAATTTTTCACGTTGTTTATTTATAAATGAATCACTAAATAAATTGGTGAAACATATAATGATATACATACACATGATAAATATTTGTCATTAATGAATTAATTAAAATTAATAATTTTATATCTTTTAAATAAAATTGATAATAATTATAAATTTATAATACACTAATTATAATTTATTATAAAAACCGTATCCATGAGTAAAACAAATTTTTTATTATGTAGGAACTAAATTTTTTTTTTTTGCATTTTACAAAAAGTAAAACAATTTTTTTTTACTTTTGCATGGAATAAAATAAATTTCCTAATTTTACAATAGCTAAAATCAAATATTTTAAATTTCGTATAGACTAAATTGAAAGTCATTATTCAACCGTTAAAAAATTGATGTGTTAATCGTTAAAGACTAAAACAAGAACACCTTATCATTCCGTGGCAGTGCAAACCCATCTGAAGCATGAAGTTGTCGTCGCTGCACCTCCGTATCCCCGTCGCTGTGCCGCCTCGTCTTCATGTCACCGTTCGTGTTGTCATGATTGAACTTAATTATCTTCCCCTTCAATTGTTTTGTTTACAATAGCAATTTTAAAAATTGATATTGTAATAAATAAATCTCAGCCCTTGATCATTTCATTTTCCAGGTGTCTTTTTTTTATGAAAGGAAAGAGAGATAAGCATTCTCTAATGAGACAGATCTATTAATTATTTTTTATGTTTATTTCTCTCTAAATAGATTATAAATAAAAAGGAAAAAAATGAAAATGATCTTATCTCTTGAACTGGGGTCATGTATCTATTGACGACGGTGATCACTAAATCTTCAAAGTTCAAACACACCCGCTATAATAACTATTTGGAAAAATATCTACAACAGTTCATAAAGTTTTAGTGTTGTATCTAATGATCTAATTAGCGCTTTGATCATAAGCATTATTTTTTATAAATTATGGGATCATTAGTATATGTTATAATTAAGAATGATCAATGTATTCTTTTTACAAGATATCTACATATTATATAATTTTTTTTTATTATAAATTTTTTTAAAATATTTAAGTCGTATTTTATTCTAAATTTTTAATTTTTTTTATATATTTGTATCATATCCTATCTACACTCGTATTGTATATTCGGACTTCACAAATTTTAATAAGTTGTCAAATTAGAAAAATGTAATCTTCATTAGATCGTGGATTTGGTATCAAATTATATGAAATTCAATATCGTATATATCTCAAGAA
>JBBPBQ010020323.1:50937832-50948602 GCA_037974755.1 Cicer yamashitae
TAAAAAAAAAAAAAAAAGAATAAAAGAATTCAGATTTAGTAAAGCACTTCTTTTTCACCCTCTTTTACCTCAATGAATTTCTTAATGTTGCAACTATTAAACATGCATAAATGTGTGTGAATTGTTTGTTGTGCATTGTATTTTATTGTTGAAGTGTCAAAATAATAATAATATAAATAGATGTATCAATTAAGTAATTAATAATTTTTTCTTCTAACTTTTTTTTAATTAATTTATTTAGATTAGCAGAATATATATTGTAGAGGTAGCATAAGACTATATTTACTTAGAACATATAGTTTTATACTTATTAAATTTTTTTTTTGTTAATATCAGAATACACAAGGAACTGTTTACCATATCATGATACGTGTTAATATAGAAGTAATTGGCTCGATCAATGGACATGATAAAATACATAATATAGTATATTTATCATATCAGATCATAATTTAGTGTTTGATAAACCAACAAGATTGATAAGTTATTCTTGAATCCTATCATTTTTTCTCTGCATTTATAATTCTTATCTTGAATATGAGCTGAGTTTGAAACTCGCATAATATGATTAAAATAATAATTTACTTTGTTTCCTTTTTAAAATATGATTTTAAATATACAAAATTTAAAACTAATAAAATATAAATAAAAAACAATAGAATTCTATATTTAATTGAAAGTTAAAATATTAACTTTTTTAAAAACAAATATGTATGATTGATGACAAGAGTAGTTTTATTATTTTATATAATCTAATAAATTATTATAAAAAATTATTAAGTTTTGAATATTAATTTAAATTTTAAAATAAATTTTTTTTTTATCAGAGTAGTTTTTTCATTTACATATAGTATATATCATATCCAACAAATAAAATAGAATATTTAGTTATCCATTTTTTTTAAAACCTAAAATTATTTATTTAGTAATATCATTTGTTTTGCAATGCTAATTTCGTCATTTACATATGATATATATTATATCATGTCATGTCATGACGAAGTGTGTAACAAACACATAACTTGATAAAATAATATTTGATTGTTTGTTATCGTGTACGCATTAAACACATAATATAATCATGATTATCTTGCATTAAACACATAATATAATCATGATTATCTTAACACTATCATATATTTATTCTACTTTATATGATATTCATGCTTCTATTTTATCATGCACATCAAATCTGTAGCACTCCAAATTTTATAATAAACTATTTTATTAATTAAATAGGATTTTAGATAATTAATTTGGTGTTAAAATTATTTTAGAATATATGTTGATTAGTTTTATGATTAATTTTCTTTATAGGTGTGTTTTCTATGATGTGCTAATCTTGTACATATTTGACCAAATATGTTATATGAATAATAAATGTTATATTTTATTATTTTATATATTTTTCTAAAAATAATAGTATATTAGTGTAAATATTTTAAAGAATAAGATTTAGGAGATTTTACGTGTATATGTGAGTTGGTAATTAATATGATATTTTCTTGTGTGTTTGACTAATATTAAATGTATGTGCACTTAATTATATTTAATTATTTCTAAATATATCTTATTTTAATTATTTATTTTATAAATAATTATCTTGAGATAGTAGTAATATTATGTTTGATTTTCTTTATTTTTATATACTTATTTTGGAATTGTGATTTTATATATATATTTATTATGATTTAGTAATTAACATAAAATATTGTTGTTATATTTATTTATTTTATAATTTTGACTATTCTCTAATGATAGTATTATTATAACGTGAATATTTTGTAAAATAAGTATAATTATAGTGATTAATTTGAATATGAGAGTTTGGGTTGTTAATAATATGTATTTTTTTAAAAGGTTAATTATTTTAATTACTCTAATTTATCATATATTAGTTATGAAATATTAGTAATGTTTTGAAAATTAAATGATGTTTGAAAGTGTATTAAAAATGAGATTAAGTAACTATTATTTTTGTTTTAGCAAAATAAAAATAATAATAGTAAAACATAAAATAAATAAGGGACCAATGGGCTTGACCCATGTATATGAACCCTAATAAAATAAAATAAATGAGCTACTTGTAGCCGCCGTCATATAAGGGAGAGAAAATACAACAACGCTATCGTTGACAAACTTTTATAGAAAACTTTTACCACTTTTGTTCAAATTTCAGCTTGTTGTTTCACTCATTTAGTTAGTCAAATAAACTCAACTTCTCAGATATTTAACCATCTCAATTTCTCTCTAAATTACCAAACTTCTCCATTTGTGGAATTCGTTATTTTGCACCGTTCTTCTTCA
Source organism: Cicer yamashitae (assembly GCA_037974755.1). NCBI lineage: Eukaryota > Viridiplantae > Streptophyta > Magnoliopsida > Fabales > Fabaceae > Cicer > Cicer yamashitae. Next base: position 50,940,140 of record JBBPBQ010020323.1, read on the forward strand.
CCGTAAGTCCGATTTGAGTGAAACCAACGTCAAAACGATCGTGTGAAAAGTTGCTATATTATCCACTAATTGGTTTTTTGATTTATGGTAAGTTTCCTTGACCGAATTTCGAAATTAGTTTTAGAGTGCCTTCTCATAATTTATTTTTAACGTTAACCCATAAACTGTGGAGTTAGATCGATTGAAGGACAAAGAGTCAATGAACAAATGTTGTTTTCTTGTGGAATCGTATTCGTGTGTGAAAGCGTCGAAATAAGGTAAGGGGTGAGAGAATATTTGAATTCATGAGTGTAATATATTGTGAGATGAACGGGAAAACCGTATTTCTCAACGATTCATGCGGGGCTTGCTACATACGGCAGTAGCCCTTTGAGGGATAAATTAATTAATGTGAGAATATGGAAATTGTGAGATTAAAATATAGAATAGAAATATTTGTAAGATGTTGATTGATTTAATTTCTTAAAATGTGTGGTATTTGATATTATTGTGATATTGGGTGTCGAATGAATTTTAGGTATATGTTTGATTAGATGAGTTATGTGATGTGATAATAAAAGATGGATGCATTGTGATAATTTTATGTGATGATGATGATGATGTATGATTAATAATTGTGATGTTATAAATTTGTGATAAGTTTATGTGATGAGGTATGATTGATGATAGTGGTGCTATAAATTTGTGATGAGTTTATATGATGATGATAATGATGTGTGATTAATGATAGCGATGTTATAAATTTGTGATGAGAATATTGAAGTAACTCCATAGTTGATGAAATAATTGTGATTCCAATTTATGTTTGAGATGACGATCTTAATGGAGTATCATAGGCCAACGAGGGGAGAAAATAAATATTGAGAATTTGTGAAGTGGAGATTATTTTGTCATCATATAGGTAGGGTCTGACAAGCCTAGTGATTTCGGGGAAGTACAACTAAACTGAATGAACCTGATCGTGGCGGTCTTTAAAATTTTGTAAATCCCTTTTTTTTGGCACAAAAAAGAAGAATAGAAACGAAAAAAACACAAAAAATCAAAAACAAAAAAAAGATTTCTTTTTCGTTTTTGATTTCTTATATCCATATTCATATTCATGGAGATAAAATTCATATCATAATTAAGAAACGAATGTGTAATTATTTTTCGTAGCCTTAAGGCAATATTGTTAGACCTTGGAGGTATTCGGGAGGGGAATTCCTAAGTGACTTGGAGGTAGCACTCCAAATGTCGGGAGCTACCATGCAACACACGTTTACCTCGACTGTCGCGTATATGTGTCTCGGGTTGAGTTGAGGGGATCTATGAGAACAAGGCCAATTTGAATTGTCCGTCCACCGGGATGGTGGCATAGTATCAAGCCTCATAACCAAGTACTTCAGAGCATTGTAAAGTAGAGTCTAAGCTCATGAATAACATTGCATTTTATTGTGATTGTTTTGTTGTGATTAATGTGTATCGCATGTGATTATAATTTCTCTTAGACGATTTGATGTTATAGCGAAATGTATTGATTTTCCTTGATTTTGACTTTGACTTTATTATGTGATGTTATTCCTTGAATAATGTTTATTTAATCATACGGTTTATTTATGATCAAATGCGTATTCTTCTTACTTATATTATACTATTAACATCATTTCAAAACTCACCTCCTTCGTTGTTTGTGTTTGACTTGCTTGATTCTACGTTTGCGAAATCCCAATTGTTACAGGTTAATGAATCTTGAAGTTCAAGTTGGGAGGAACCCTGCTCTGATAGGTGATACCGGGAATAAGGATTGTAATTTGTATTTTACTTATTTAATTTGAAACGACTTTTTGTATGAAAACCTTATAAGTACTAGTAAGTTTTTAGAATTAAATCAAGTAATTATACTTAAATCAAGCTTATTGAGATTGCACTATTTTATACGAGTAAAGAAGTTTAAAGTGTTCTTTTCGATTTTTGAGAAATGTGATATCCTAAATTAAAAATAAAAGTTTTTATTTTCTTAGAAACATATATTTATTTATCAGCTGCAAATTTTATAGAAATGTGATATAAATTATTATATATATTATTTTGGGGTTTAGGGTGTCACAAAATCAGTCTTAAAATAAAATATTTTTAATGATTTGACATACATAAAAGAGAATAAGGGTTATGAGTTGACGATGTAAAGTTATTTTATTTTTTGAAATTTCATTATCCAAAAAAAATTGTAACAAATAGATGAAATACTTCAAATGATAATTTAAGATAGACTATTTAAACCAATTTTTTATTTGAAGTTTTATTTTTGAAATTATTTTTTAAAAATGTTATAACAAAAAGTATAAATACAATAAAAATCATTTTCAAAAAATCTTTAACAAACGGAACTTATAACTCGCCACGACACGAAATAATTAAGTAATTCTCGTTGATTAAAAAAAATTATATAATACGATGTAATATATTAAATTGTTGGGATTGAATGATAATGTAAAATTAATTTATACTATGCTATTTACACTATCAATGGACTACCTTTGCACTCTACATAAAAACACTTAACTTAATGGTTCTCAATGGTATCATATTAGTCTCATTAACATTAAGATTATAAAATTTATTTTAGATGATTATTCATTTAGTAGATTAATAGTAATTATATAATTATAAAAAGAAATGTAAATCAGTTTTTATCATGGACATAAATTTATCTAACATTTCATCTAAAAATATACGTAGAATTCACTATTTTTTGAAAAAATGTTGCATATACTGTTAGTATTGTAAAAAACCTATCTTTCCAGAAAAGAAATAAGTTGAGACCCTATGTTAATATACGTAGCCATCAAGTCTAAGTTTATTTTTTATTTTTTATTAACCATTAACTCAAGCCAAGTTTCAATTTTTTTAATTAAGAAAACCATCAAGTCTACAATTTTCTATGCAAAAAATCATCAAGTCTAATAGACTTTATCCCTACAATTTTTATCTTTATTATTTAAAGAGTTTAATTTTCATCTATACTGGTGATTAAAAGTTATAGATTGAAAATAAATCATAACAAATTATCCATATAGTTTTAATATAATAATGATTAAAATCAATCATTTTCAACAATCCAATATAAATCAATAGTGTGAACTGTGAACTATTTACACTTAGTTAAATAGACTCAGGTTAGCCATATGAACATTAACACATTAGAAAAATTAAATAATATATCTTTCAATAGATTAATAATATTAATATTGCTAAACAAATAATGTAAATAAATGTTTATCATTAATTAATAAGAATTTACATAAAAATACAACTACAAACATATGTAGGATACACTGTTTTTTAACCAAAAAAAAAAAATAGTATACTTAGATCGTTAGCGGAATGAAAATCTTACGTGAGTATATGTAGGCACTAAGTCTATAATTTTTCTATAATAAAAAAACCATTTGGTGAACTTACAATATTCTATGAAGCAAACTATTAATTCAAACTAACAGATGAACTTTACCCCAACATTTTTGTATCTTTACTATCAAAGAGTTTAATATTCGTTTCAATATGTGTCAATTTCATAAATGCATTAATTATCGATTCCAATCTATATACTAGTGGAGGCAAAAAATTTCATTTTTAAAAAACTTAAAAAAAGGAAATCCCATAATTAAAGTAGAACATATAAATCCACTAAACCTCTACAAAAAATAATAAAATAATAAAATGGGACCTTAAAATATTATCTCAATATAGAGTCTTATATTAAGTGGTTTAGTAAAGATTTTTTAAATGGGACTTTAGACTATCAAATTTAATTGACGTTTCTGGTTGACAGTAAACCTGTAAATTAAACCTCAAAATCTAAAGTCCGTTTTAAAAAATCATCTTCTAAACCCTTTAATATATGACTCTTTATTGAAATAATCTTTTAAGGTCCCAACGCATTATTTCACATTTTTGGTGGGCCTTAGTGGACTTATGAGTTTAATGTTTTGTCAATTAAAATTTTTTTTTTTTGAAATTTATTTATTTTTTTAAAATGTCGGAAAAAAATTTCTTGATAAAATGAAAACTTTTTTTTTCTCGAAAGAAATTGATTTATTTTATTTTATTTTTTAAAATTATGTTTTCTCCAAAAATTTCAAAATCTTTTCTCCAAAATTTTTATTTGAAATAGTGAGTCTATAAGTCCCAGTTAGAGTCCACTGAATTTTATGAATTTTTTAATTTTGGAGGAGTCTTTTTAACTATGAAATGTTATGACATCTCTAATATATAAAATGAAATTAATAATTAATAAACTTGTGAAATTGACACTAATATATAAACTAAAATTAATAATTGACACTTATATTTTTCAGTATTAAAAGTTTAACACTATCACAAAATTACACCACGTCTTGCCTAGAGTGGGATAAGGCCTTTTTTACAACCATACATTGATTCTAGAGGGCCAATCAACCATTTCAAAAATCAACTACTTGATTATTATTAACTATATTAATATAAATACTTGATTATTATTAATCATATTAATATAATTATATTACCTGCAAAGTACAAGCCAAATATATAATAATATCCAATAACTGAATAACTACTATCATAATAGTATTAAATCATCATTTTTTTTTCTTGTAGAATGCATACAAAGAGTACTGGAATGCATTGGATGGAGAGCATGCAATTCACACACTGTTGTGCAAGTTTAATAGTGACTAAATAAAAATGCAAGTTTAATAGTTGCAACATTTAGAAATTCATTACGATAAAAGAGGGTGAATAAAATTTACTAAGACAAAAAAAAAAAAGTGATTTACTAAATCTGAATTATATCATTCGCATTTCTTTTATTTTTAAATTTAAGATCTAACAAAGATTGTATTTTTCTAATTTGATTTTATTAAAACAAAATACCTTTTTTTGAATCATGGAACTATACTACTTGTCTAAGATTTTTGGAGGAAATTCTTGAACCAATGCGCCGAGAGTTTTGGGTATCTTTTTTGGTTGTCTTTATAATCTACAAAGACGAGTCCAAATCGCAAGAAGTAGCCGGATTCCCATTCAAAGTTATCCAATAATGACCATGCAAAATATCCTTTTACATTCACACCATCCCTACATGCATAAAGGTCAATATAAATAAAAGAATTAACCTCAATAAAAAATAGCAAAGAAATACTCTTCTAATAAAGTGTTACTTACTTGATTGCCATTTGAAGATAATAAAGATGACGGTAATAGTAATCAATTCTATAAGTATCAATAAGAGATTCTTTAAGTGATAGTGTTGGATCGTTGAACTCATCACGACCTACCAATTTATTTAGTCACACTTTCATTAGCTTTAGTAATATACAATATTATAAATATAGTATTTTAGAAAACAAAAGTATAATAGAAATATTACCATTTTCAGTAATGTAAATTACGGGGTTGTTGTACTGCTTCTTAATGTAAAGCAACAACTGTCGAAATCCTCGTGGATAAATGCATAACCAATCAGAAGCAGCCTGCATATGATAATAAATAGATCTTTTGTAAAAAAAACATTGATGTGTAAGTTAGTTGCTAATGATAGAATGAAATACATACCATTGAACAAAGGCGCTTGCCATTATGTTGATCTGTCACGAAAAAATGAAAAACAATGCTTACATAGAAAGTTTAGAGTAGGTAGAATTACTTTTCTTTCAATTCTGTTTGGAAATTCATTAAAACTGAATTAATTAATGAAAGCATATAATAAAGTTGATAATTACATGTTTCATTAACAAGAGGATCAGTAAGTAGCGTTGGTCTTGCACCACGTAGTTGAGGTGCATCAGCAGAATAAGATGATGAGTAATAGTTTAGGCCCAAAAAATCAAAGGACCCCTTAAGTTGCTCGGATTCTTCTTTGGAGAACTTTGGTAGCCTGTTTCCCACCAAAGATTGCATGCTTTTTGGATATTCACCTTTTGTTATTGGATCCATATACCTAATATGTGGAATGATACACTATCAAATCATATTTTCATAAATTAATATAATTTGCTATGAATAGTTAAGTTTAATTTTTACCATCCAAACATAAAGTCGATGGATCGTTGTGCAGCATCACGATCGGATGTCTCATCAGAGGCTGGAACAAACCAATGAGAGATTAATGTAATTCCTATTGAACCTTTTTGAGAAGCCTGCATTTTTCAAAATTTTGGGAGTTTAGTTAGCAACATTTTGCAATAAGTAGAGATGTTTAAGTCTTATGTTATTTGAATACTATTTTGCTTTTAAAGAAAAGTCAATAATAGCGAACCTGATATTTGGTTTTGTACACTTTTACGGCAGCAGAATGAGCAAGAAGTTGGTAGTGCGTAGCCAAATATGGTTCTGTTCCTGAATCACCTCCTGTGCAATTCAGTTTTAACCAATCTGAACATCGACCTGGCGCAAACTCTCCCAGTGCATAGGCACTCATGCTCACACTCCGTGGTTCATTCAATGTAATCCAATGTTTAACTCTATCACCAAATTCCTTGAAGCAAAGTTCAGCGTAGTCCTTAAAATCATCTCTGCAAGTTTATCAATTACATATATTAATTAGATTTACTACAAACGTTGCCTAAATAGTCATACATAAATAGATTTAGACGGAAAATTGGCGTCACTCACACAATGGAATGACTCAACAACCCGCGATACTCATCCTCTAAGGCTTGGGGAACGTCCCAATGGAAAATGGTCACAAATGGTTGCATACCTACATTATTGTCGATGATTATTTATGTTTAACAACACATGGATATGAATGTAATACATTGCGAAAACTTAATAAATATCTAAATGTTGATGAATCTTGACCATTAGCCAATATTTCGTCGATGAGGTTGTTGTAATAGTTTATTCCTTCCTGGTTTACAGCTCCACTTAGCTTTCCTTCTGCAAATGGTTGATAAGAAATTTATAATGGTTATTATCACCAATCTTCAAGGGGGTGATATTAACAAAAATATGACTTACTTGGTAGCACTCTAGACCAAGAAATGGAGAATCTATAAGCATCCATATTGATATCCTTCATGATTGCAATATCTTCCTAAAATACATATATAGATAAATCTATCATGACTCTAAACTCTAAATATATGTTACATTTTATTTATTTGCAAAACTATAATTTGGACCATACCTTGTAGCGATGATATGAGTCGTCAGCTACATCTCCATTACTTCTATCTCTTATTTTTTCTGCATGAGATTTCATTAATAAATATGAGGAATCTATCTATACATGTTATGTAACTAGACAATTCAATTTATAAGTAAAAAAGCCATTAACTTATGAGTGAAAAATTAAGAACCAAATATATAACCTGGATATTTATGAGTGAAGATATCCCAAATACTGGGTCCTTTTCCACCCTCCTTTGCTCCACCTTCATACTACAAAATCAAATTAATAACATGAAACAAAATGAAATTGAAAAACACAAAATTTAAAGTTTATAATAGTAATTGAAAGATGGTTGATGCCTGATACGCAGAGGAGGCTGTTCCAAAAATAAATCCTTTTGGGAAACTGCTTCGATTGAGAGTGGGAATAGATTGAAGAGCATCTATACAAGTAATAATGGATAAAAGAGAGAGTAAAATAAACACACTCAAATTCAAAACTACCATTATAAGTTTGATGATTTAGAACACTGAAATTGAGTGATTATGATTTCCCTTTTAAGTGTGAGGAAGAAGACATTTTCCTTTGGCTACTAAAATATGTGCGAGTTCGTTTATGAGTTTGATTGTTTCACGGGGACTGTTTCAATCTGTGATTTTTTTTTTTTTTTTTCTCTTTCTATTTTTGAACATTATGTTTCAACTCATATTTTCGCCAATCATTTCTTCTAAAGCTTATTAATCACTTACCAAATACTGCGTACCTCCGTATTAAATTGTATCGTAAACAAAAAAGACCCACTTTTACTTTATTTAATTATGTGTACCAAAAATACCTTAATTTATAAGCTTTATTGAGTTTATGTTTCCCAAAAATTGATGGGAAAAAATGGCCCCAAAAATTCCTTTTTTGATATAGTTTTTCCAATATCAACTTCTATAATCTATAATCTATAACATGTATAAAGGTAATATTGTTATCAATAATTCAATATTAGACTCACAAGATCCATTAGCAATTAGCAATGTTGATTTACTTGTGTTCTATAAATAGAATTTACTTTGTAATAGAAACTATACAATATGAATATATGAGAATCATACTATTCACTCTTTTTTCTTTCTTTCTCTCATTCATTCTTGCTCTTTTATATCTTGTCATTGTTTCGGTTAATTTACAACAGTTAATATAACAACAGTAAATTTAATGAATGTATATTTTCATAATTTTTTCATATTAATTTTTTATATATATCATGTTTATTTACTCATATGAATTATGGAATAATTTAATATTTATGCATTCCTAGATTGCATAAATGATTGTTT
>JBBPBQ010020323.1:50952553-50972308 GCA_037974755.1 Cicer yamashitae
TTATTACAAGGGTAGTCTTTTTGTAAAAATTAATAAATTATTATTCAAAATTATATAAAATATGAAAATTAATTGAAATCTTAAAATAAATATAATTTATTTACAAGAGTAGTTTTTCCATTTACGTATAATATATATCATATATTTATTTATATTATCTAACAAATTAAATAGATCACTATTTGGTCACTAATGATTTTTAAAAAAGAAATTTAAAATTGTTTATTTAATAATGTCAATGAATATTTTTAAATATAAAATCATTTCATTACTTATTTAATTTTTTTAATATTTTTTGTTAAGTTATAATATTTAAATATATAATAAGCTAATTTGAAAATAAAAAAATACTATGTTTTTGTTTATAATAGTAATACTATCTTTAAATAAACTCATATTTTCATTCTTTATTTGATTTTGTTGGAGATGAAAATATGTGTTTATTTGAATATTTGAGTTATGAATTTGATTAAATTTGCTTTTTATTGAAGATGATAATGAATTTTATGGGTTTTGGTTGAAAACTTTGATGATTTTTTTGAATTTTTGTAAAAAAAAAGATAACATTGTTGACATTTTAAAACATAAAATATCAAATTATCACTTAAAATTAAAGTAAAGGACTAACTCGGGAAAAAAAAACATAAAGGACTAAAACGTTAACTGAAATTAAGTTAAGAGACCGTGAGTGTAATTTAGCCATAATTTTAATATTAAAATTTATTTATAATTAATTATTAATTTTATAATAGTGGTGGTCGTAAGTTGTCGGTTATCCGAACTCCAAGTTCGACCATTAGAGATCTCGGTCGACTCTAGCGAGATAGTTGAAGTTCTATCGCCGACCACCACATCAGTCACGAGGTTGCTACCGTAGGCTACCACGAGGTTGCCGGAGCTCCCGTGTCAATCGTTGAATTCCGATGTTTACCATCTTCTACCACCACCATAATATTAAATTAATAATAAATAACTTATTATATTTAAATTACAATTTTTATATAAAAAGTAGTTATTTTCAAATTAAAAAAAATCAGAAAAATAATTTAAAAAATAATAAAATAAAATAAACTTAAAATGAAACCAATTAATTGGATTAAAACCAAATATGAAACCGGTTGTGTTTCTCAAACAGACTTTTGAAAATGGTTTTAAAATTCAAACCATTTAATTGTTATATAATATGGATATGATTTGGATATAAAAATAGTTTATGTTATGTGTCATTCAATATATTTTTCATACATAAGCTAGATTTTTAACGCCAATACACATTTTAAATTTCAATGATATAATATGATGACAACTATAATATCTGTCTTACCTCATCTTTAGACACATAGAGTCAAATAATGTAACACATATCTTTTTAAGTGTAGCACATAACTCTCTAAATTTTCTCGGATGAAGAATAATAAATACTTAATGTCTATATATCTCACTGTTTTTATTTCTACAATTATTTATTTTCCTCCAAAATTTCCTCCAACTGAATATTGCATAGTATCTTTAATGAAAGAAATAGCTCATTTTTAATGAGATCTATAAAATATTTTATAGTTATCTTTTAAAGTATTTATACTCTATTTTTTATATACAATTTTATTAAAACAGTCCCACAAACTAAGATAGTGCCATTTCACTATTAATTTAGCTATACAATTAGTGCCTTATTAAAATTGAAATTGAAACTCCAATATTCACTTTTGTTGTTATATTTTGTTTAATAACTTTTATTATTGCATTGCACTATTGTGTCTCCTCCAATTCTGAATTTGTAACTGTTTAAATTGTCAATAATTTTTTTTTCTTATAACCATTTTCACACACCTTATGCCATTAACTTTCGGATCGCAAACCCGCCACTGTCACCAGATAGAGTTGGAAACCTATTTGCTTATTTTCAAAGAAGTAGATAGAGTTGGAAAATTCTTTTTTTGCACAAATAGTTTTTGAGTAAGTGGTATTTTGTAACTTATTATACCTATTTGCTCATTTTTCTCAAAAACTTGATTCTTATTAGTTATAGTATTGTTTTTGCAGGCATACTTTATCTCATTTATGACATGAAAGTATAGTGGCTCCCCAAAAGACAAAGAAGATTGTCCATATTCAGGTTCATAGTAGTATTATGATTGTGTTTTCAGAAGATTTAGAACTATGTTTCGTTTATAGATAAAAGAATAATGTTTAATATTTAGATTAAGAAATTATTTGTTGTTTTTTTTTCCAGAGATGTATTATGTTGTCAAATTTTTAAAAATACAACCTATTTGAAGTTTCTACATCTGTTTTATTTCTACTCAACCGTACATACACGAGTTGTTTGTGAAAATTTTCAAGTCAAGTTATATAGAAGTCTCATACTCAAGACATTGGAATTTAGATTTGTCATTTCTTTGATAGGGTTATAATGAAATGAATACCAAATGACAAAATCATATATATATATATATATATATATATATTTCTAACAATATTTTGACAATAAAATTTATATTTGTTCTTCCACTTTTTCTAATAATATTTTTCTAATAAGAGAGCAACTAGAGTTAAATTAAAACGTTAGTTGCAACCATTTTTACTCTGATTAAAATAACACTCATTTTGTCTTGCCATTTTTAATTCTACTTATTTACTTTTGACAACACGAGTAAAAAAGAGCACGACTAATCTGATTTTACAATAGATAATTACATATGTTAATATTTATTAAAATACTTTTAAGATTTTTAATACTAAATATAATTTATGGTTTTTGTTTGTAGGATGGTCTTCACTATGGTTTATTTGAAAAAATTATTATTTTTGGTTTTATGAATTCTTACCGCACATTTGAGAGAGTGATTTGTTTCTTGACCGAACATTTGAGAGACTGAAGAATGTTTAGCAATTAATATTTTTTTAAAATAATGTAGTAAATTTTAACAGATTATTGATTAACATATTAATTTTAATAGATTATTTGATCCATCATATAGACCATATATGATTAAGGGTTAATATACTATTGACTTTATACTTATTACTACATTTTAATGCGTATATATTTTTCACAATAATATTAATATGTTAAAGTCTACATATCCCGCGCAACGTGCAGGTCACATTCTAGTTTTAATATTAAAGCATTCATATTGGATTGTTCGAAGTATGATTTCCTTGATCATCATTTAGTGGTTGAGTCCTTGAATAAATAGACTTTTATACCCTTGATTGAAATATATAAGATCTATTTGATTTTAGTATGGTTTGTAACAAAGAAAATTAAGAGGAAATTATTTATGTTCGTTGAATATGCTCTTAACGTAGCAAAAGATTTATCAAATGCAAAAGACTTGTGGCTTAGTTTCTGAAGAACTATACATTTAGACCATGATTGAAATCTATTTGATCTTGGTATTGATTTAAAAGAAAGGAAAATAAAATAAAACTATATTTTTGTGTCACTCAAATATGCTCATGAAGTAGCAAAATTGAGAAAGAAAATATTTTCAACAATATTTTAAAATATTTGTCACATTTGTGATTAAATAAAAGAGTGGTTATTAAAAAAAAAAAAGGTGAAATGTCACATGATCAATTGAACTTTATTCCTAGAAGTGAGTGCTCCATTATTTATTCAACGTGATTAGAATTATTGAAATACATATCCTTGTAAATATGAAGTTTACAAATCATGTTAAAGTTTGTTGTTGACAAGACCGGTTGGGCCATCCCATTTTGTTACGATGCAAAAAAGAAATAGTTAAAAATTTCTATGGATATGTATTGAAGAGTAAGAAATTTCTTCAATCTTATAACTTTTGTGCATCACTAGTTCCCCAAGAAAGTCGATAGTTTAATAAAATGAGTTTCTCATTTAAGGTGATATTTGTGAGTCAATACATAGATCATAATTATGAAGATCAGTTAGATATTTTATGACTTGAATTGATGCATCAACTAAATGATTACATGTACGTTTATTGCAATTCACAGTCAAAAGTTTGTGAGAATTTCTCAACTAATTTGACTAAGAGCTCAATGGAAAATCAGAGGAAGATAGAGCTCCTGTAGCATCGACTGGATATCAAATACTTGAGAAAATACAAGGTTTGACCAATAAATTTGGCAAACCTTTTGCGGGAGAGCTGGTCAAAACTGGGTGGAAGAAAAAGTCAATTTTCTTTGAATTGCCATATTGGAAGTCATTGTATGTAAGACATTTTCTCGATGTGATGCATATTGAGAAAAATGTATTTGACAGTGTTATTGGTACGTTACTCAGTGTACCAGGAAAGTCTAAGGATGACATCAATGCAAGTTTGGACTTGGTCGATATGGGGATAAGAAATGAATTGGGTCCCGTAAAGAAAGGAAATCGCACATATCTACCTCTAGCCGCTCATACTCTATCTAGAAAGGAAAAAATTGTTTTGTGTAAATTTCTACACGAAGTTAAAGTTCCAGAAGGATACTCTTCAAACATTAAAACTTTAGTTTGTATGAAAGACCTCAAGTTAAAAGGTTTGAAGACCCATGATGCTCACATTCTAATGGAGCATTTGCTACCAATAGGTATATGTTCAATTTTACCTGAAAAAGTTCGCCGAGCCATAACTAAATTATGTTTCTTTTTCAGGGAAATTTGTAGTAAAGTGATCGATCATCAGAAATTACCGAGATTGCAGAGGAAAATTGTTGTTACTTTGTGTGAGCTTGAAATGTACTTGTAACGCCCCAGATTTCGTACTAAAATATTTTAATAATATTATGATGCTCTAGATTTTTTATTAAAATATTTTAGTAATATTATGACGCTCTAGATTTTTTATTAAAATATTTTAGTAATATTATGACGCCCTAGATTTCTTATTAAGATATTTTAGTAATATTATGATAAATTATTACTATAAGTGTATTGTTGTGGTGTAATAACTTCCATGTGGTTGTCTTATGTGTTTGCCTTAGTGATTTATTTAAATTATTAATATTGATAATATTGAATTTGTTTTAAATATATTGATATATATATATATATATTTATATAAAATAAAACAAGAAATAAATGAGTGTTGCTGCTAACTTTAGCACTAATTGAGTTGGTTTAGGAATGTTATAATAATAATAATAATAATAATAATAATAATAATAATAATAATAATAATAATATAACCTAAGCTAATTTTAATGGTCATTCCTTTTATTTTATAGGTTTCTATTATTGCTATTCTCAATTAATTATTATACGTGAGTAATAACTAAAATAATTCTAACGTGTGATGGAGTGGAAGACGTGACGACGCCTTCACACTTTTTGATTGCGTTAAAAGTCTTTTAATAATTGCTAAAGAATTTAATGATTACAATTGTTATTTTCTGAGTAACCGACTACATAAGTAAGAGGGATTGATCATCCTAGTGACTTATCGTCGATGAAAGAATAATAACAACTTGGTCTTATGAATGGTTTCTAATTTTAGTTTGATTAGTCTAAAGCATGTTTGTCACTCAAAGATACATTTAAGTGATCTAATTGTTTGATAAAAAAAAAAAATAGTTTTTACTATAAAAGAAAATAGCAAATTTTTGTTCCATGTGTAAGACGTACATCATGATACGCACACCTTTAATGGCATAAGTATTTTATTAATAGTGGTAAATTCTTAAGTTATTTGATTAAACTAAATAAATGTATTATATAGATGTATTTCACAAACCAACATGTTTATTAATTGCTTTCATTTTAATATAAGAATTGGATATGATGCTTATGTGTTAGCGTGTTGTTTATCATATTGCATTAGTTATCATGCATAGGTCATTGGGTTGTGTATGCTATGTTTTGCTAAGGACGAACTATTTATTTATTTTGACGTAGATGTGTTAAAATACTTCTTTTACAAGAATAACAAACGTTGAATTTGAATTTTAAATGAGTAACCATAATTTGAATTCTTGTATTTGTTTTCTATTTCTTAGAATATGAACAATTTATGTGATTTCTTTTATTTTTGGGAAACATGGTAAATTCTTTTAAAATGAATTGATTAAAGATGACGCGCCAATGCTTATACTATTTTGGGTCATTAAGTTTCATACACTATTTTTAAGTAATTTGAAATACTAATTTAATTATGAGATGCTATGTAAAGATATTTTCTTATTGTACTATGGTTATGCATGTTCGTTATTTGTTTCTATTATGTGCCATATAAATTCTTATGTGTGATTCTGATCTTTATCTTTTTTTAATTTTTTTCATAATAAAAGGCAATTTTAAGTCTCTTTTAGTTCTAGTGAAATTTGTGAGGTGTCTTGTGTTGAGATTAGAATTGAATGGTTGTGAAATGTAGGAGAGGATAAATTATATAATAAGTTAAGACTTGTGAGAAATAGTGAGATCATAACTTTTGTTGAAAACTTTAGGAATATGGGTTTTATATATAACCTAACTTGATATATAATGATCAGTAACCATGAAATTTCATAATTTCTGTAATAATCAAAAATGTTTAGATGGTTTTAATTTAAGTCAACTAATTCTTCCTTTTTACAAATAGACAGTGTGAGTTGAAGTAAATTGTAAAGGAGTCAGCTAAATTTAGATATCTAGGTGAGAGTTTTGTTTGTACTTGATGTGAGGAATAGGTCAAAATTTTCTAGTTTAATTATATGACTTAGATATTTGAACTTAAGAAGTGACACTGCAGGTGTTTTAACTTTTAATGTGTAGAAAAAAAAAATAGCGATTATGACAAATTAAGGACATTAGAGTAGAATAATGTTATAAAATTCAACAACTTAAAAACAAAAAAAGATGGAATAAAAATATCCTAGTAAGAGTTCTTAAGCAATTGTACTAGTAGTTCAATGAGATTCAAATCTTATGAACCTTTAAGAAGATTAATTGTAAATAAATCTACACTCTTTCGTGTCATGAATTTCGAGGACGAAATTCTTTTTAGGGGGACGGAATTGTAACGCCCCAAATTTCGTACTAAAATATTTTAATAATATTATGATGCTCTAGATTTTTTATTAAAATATTTTAGTAATATTATGACGCCCTAGATTTCTTATTAAAATATTTTAGTAATATTATGATAAATTATTACTATAAGTGTATTATTGTGGTGTAATAACTTCGATGTGGTTGTCTTATGTGTTTGCCTTAGTGATTTATTTAAATTATTAATATTGATAATATTGAATTTGTTTTAAATATATTGATATATATATATATATATATATATATATATATTTATATAAAATAAATAGGATTGCCGCCTACCTGATTCACGAACTTGCTTTCTACCCATAGATACCCAATATCTCCCTTGATCATACTTGATCGCACCGTAAGCCCCCATCTAATCTGTTTTTAATTTTAATTTCAATCCCTCCCTACATATTAACAAATCAGCCACACACATAATTATATTTTAAGTCTATTACACACGGATCGTTGTTCTCGGTCGTGATTTTGCCGGCTACTACTATCGGATTAAAGAATCAAGCATATATTACTGTTTACAGGATCTTTGATTTCGTCTGGTTAGTCTTTCATTATTTTTAAATTATTGTCAAAATCTACCGTTTGTATCACTATTAGTTGAGTTTTCTTCCGATGATTTAGTTACCGTCCTTTCCATATTTTATTTGATAATTTAGGTTCATGATTAAACTAAAATATTGACTATATTTTATTTATTAATTATATTCTGTTTGAATACCAATTATTTATAGAATAAATTTTGTTAATAAAAATAGTGTTTTGAATAGAATCAGTAAAATTGGTTTGCAAAGGTATCATAGCACAATATGGTCCAAATAAATAAATCTTGTTGATTTCAAAAACAAAGGACTTGCACATATCATTTTATTTAATTTAACTAATTTATTTTTTTGACATGTTTTATTTTGTTATTTCATAGTTCATGTTATTAGTATTCCTTGATACTACATGCACTATTATTATTAGCATACTGATTTTAGCATACTACGTTGAGTTTAAATAAATGAATAATTTAAATTTGTTTAACATTCAAAGACTTTAGTTATTCTAATTATAATTTAAAATTGTTACAGTGTTCATTGCATTGTAAATTTTTAAAATGGCATATACTGCATTTATATATACGTGCCTACAGTTTAAAATTCATATCTTAAAGAGTCTAATTCTATTTTTGCAGCCAATAGCTTTGTTGCTTTCCTTTCGATACGTACCATATATTATTAGAATATTGCAATATCAAAATCATACACACACTATATTTACTTAGTAATATATAATTCTGTTATTTTTCATTTATTTTAAATAAGATGTCTATTTATATTAATATAATCATAAGCATCCGTAGTATTAAATATTTTTGGATGATATTGCAAATAGTAAACAATTTATTTATCTATTGGGGCAAGTAATTAATTTGTATTTGGTCGTTGCGTTGCGTTGATTTATTTATTTTTCGCGGATTATTAGAGACGAGGGTCGACGAAGACGCGACAAGTTAGTAGATCAGATTTGTTGGGTGAAATCTTCAATTGAGGTAAGGGGTGAGATGAGGTTCGATTTTATGAATATAAAATAACGTGAGATGAACGGGAATATTGAAATTCCCAGATATTCATCAGGGGCTCACTACGTACGGTTGAGCCCTATTGAGCAATAATAATTAATTAATAATATATGAATGGTAACAGTGAGGACTAAAATATAATTTAGCAACCTATAGAATTGTTGTGAATTTATTTATAGCAAGATTGCACGTTGAATGATTTTATGAAATGTGATGCTGATTGTTACTGTATGAATAATATATATTGGAGTGTTCTTGCTGCTTGATTGAAATTGTGATATTATTTGAATGTGCCACCTGGTTGATTTTTTTATTGCGATTGATAAGATTGGATTGTGTATTGTGAGTAGTGTAAACCAAATATTGGGATTGTATCGTGATTGACTGATATACATATATAATGATGAATATTGTGAAGTCAAACTGAAACTTATTGAGTTGTGATGATCGAGTAAGTCTGAGATATGTGTTGTAGATTTTGGAGTTAGGATTATTTTATCATCATATAGGGAGGGTCTGACAAACCTAGTGATTCGGGAAAGTACAACTGAATGAGCCTGATCGTGGAGGGCTACAGTCGAACTGTAAGGTAAGACTGATAGACCTTGGGGGTACATCTAGTGGGGAATTCCTAAGTGGATTAGTGGGTAATTCCCTAAGGCCGGGAGTTACCATGCAACACAAGAGTACCCCAACCGTCGTGTATATGTGTCTCGGGTTGAGTTGAGGGGATCTATGAGGACTTGGCCATTCATTAATTGTCCGTCCACTCTTGTAGTGGCATAGTATCAGGCCCCTAACCAAGTACTTCAGAGTAGAATGGTACCAAATGATGAAGTATAGAGTATAGGACATGCATAGCATTTCATCCTTGTAACTGTTTTATTGTGATTGAATTAGAATAACCTTTGATATTATGTTCTTGAATGTTCTCTTTATTTGTGCTGTTTTGACTAATTGCGTGTTCTCCTCGTGTATTTTATATTGTTACATAATTTCGAAACTCACCCCTCGTTGCTTGTGTTTGGCGCTTGCGAGAGCGCAGTTATTTCAGGTTATCGATTGATGATCCATGCTCTGATAGGTGATACTGGGTGGGAGTAATTCGTTGTGTTTTATCGAGTTACGAACTAATTTTTGTTTTGTAAACTATATTGATCAATTGTGTTATATTCGATCTTTTATTCGAAGATACAAATTAATTGTCCCTAAGTTTTGAACATGTTTTTATGTCAGTAATATTTGTTTGATAAAACTCAGCTATATTTGATGTTAAATAATTTTTTATTAAGAAATTTTATGCAAAGGTCTTGTGTAAGTGTGACTGTGACGTCCTAATCCTTATATTTTAAAAGAAATTTTTTTATACTCTACTTTTGGACCGCTGCGAATCTCTTTCAAAACTAGTGCATTTTACTTTTTATATCAATTTGGGTTTAAGGTGTCACAGTACTTCCCGCCCTCGTTTTTTGATATAATGGTTCACCTTACTGTTCATCTTGTCAAGGAGACACAACTTTGTGGGCCAGCTTATATGAGATGGATGTACCCGATAGAACGATATATGAAAATATTAAAAGGGTACGTAAAAAGTAGAAGTCGACCAGAAGGTTGTATTGCTGAACGGTACATTGTTGAAGAAGCTGCTGAATTTTGTACTGAATATCTGTCAAATATTGAATCCATAGGGCTTCCCATGTCTCGTCATTCGGGAAGATTATCAGGAGAAGGGATAATTGGAAAGAGACTAATGACTATATCAAGGACAGAATGGGAGCAGGCACAATTGTATGTTCTGCACAATGATGATGAGGTTCAGCCGTATGTTACAATACACATGGATCAATTATCTAGTTTGAACATGAATAGGAATCAAAATTGGATAACTCGAGAGCACAATCGAAGTTTCATAACATGGTTAAAAAATCACATAAAGTCAAAGTTTGATGTAGACCCCGGATCAATTTCACAGAGATTGAGCTGGCTAGCAAATGGTCCGAGTTTACATGTCTTTTCTTACACAGGTTATGTAATTAACGGCTACACATTTTATACCAAAGAACAAGATGATCAAACAACTATGCAAAATAGCAGAGTCACTCTCGTAGCTGAAGCAATGCAATTCTCAAGTGCAAAAGACAAGAACCCAATATATGCAAATCTATCATATTTTGGGGTTATCGAGCGCATATGGGAGCTAGACTACACAATGTTTCGTGTTCCCATATTTGGTTGCAAGTGGGTCGATAATAATAATGGCGTTCGGATTGATGAGTCAGGGTTCTTGCTTGTCGATTTTAATAGGGTGGGATACAAAGATGAGCCTTTTATTTTAGCGTCGCAAGCTCAACAAGTGTTTTATGTCACTGATCCTGCTGATGATAAATGGTCCATTGTCCTATCGACCAATAAAATAAGTGATGATAACAATAATGATGAAGATGTTGGTAATGATCTTTTCTTTGCAACATCACAACCACATGAAATTGGTTCAACTGATGATGGTTTATATCTTAGAGATGATCATGATGAGGGAATTTGGATTAATCCATCGTTTCGTATCATTAATGGACAAACAAATGTGAATCCCACCAAGAAAAGAAGAAGGGCATCTTAATATTTTAATTTTTTAATCCATGTAATTTGAACTGAGTTCATGTGTAATTTAATTGTTTGATCTGGCATAATTAATTATGCATTTTGGTATATATTTAGCTTGAACTGTTAATTTGTAATTTTCTGCTTATACTGTATGTAATTGTATACTGAACTTGACCTGATCAGGTAATTTAGCTTGAACTATTTGAACTTGACCTGATCAGTTCAAGTTCAAACAGTTTAACTAATTAGCTTGAACTTAAAAACAATTTAAGTTCAAGTTAAACATGTAATTTAGCTTGAACTTGACCTGATCAGTTAAACACAATTTGGAAGAAAAAATAATTTAACTAATTTGGAAGAAAATAAATTATTACAGGGCTTATGAAAAAATAATTTAACTAATTTGGAAGAAAATAAATTATTAGAGGGCTCATGAAAAAATAATTTAAGGAACCCTATTACAGCGCTTTTCTAAAAAAGCGCTGTAATAGGGTTAAAAAAATTAAAATAAGGAGGTCTTTTACAGCGCTTTCTGCATAAGCGCTGTAAAAGGGTCATACAGCCTTTGGAGATGATAAAACAAAGAGGCATTTCATATATAAAACCCTATTACAGTGCTTTTCTAAACAAGCGCTGTAATAGGGTTTTAAAAAAATAAATTAAGGAGGTCTTTTACAGCGCTTTCTTCATAAGCGCTGTAAAAGGGTCACACAGCGTTTGCATATAATAAAACAAAGAAGCCTTTTAAAGCGCTTTCTGTAGAAGCGCTGTAAAAGGCTTTTAAAAAAATAAAAATAAGGAGGTCTTTTACAACGCTTTTTCACAAGCGCTTTAAAAGGCTTATAAAAAAGCGCTGTAGTAGGCTTTTAAAAAATAAAATGATGAGACCTATTACAACACTTTTTCAAAAAAGCGCTGTAATAGGGTTTTATATATAATAGTAAACCTCTTCAGCTTCATGTTCATTACGTAAATTTTTCAGTTTCCTCTGCGTTCTCCTTCTTCTCATTGCGAACCCTACGAGAGTTTCTGTTTTCCTTGTTTCTTCCTCATTACTTACTCTCATCCTACACCTACGATCGTACGTAAACATCATAAACATCAAGTAATCCCGTTTTCATCGTCGTTTTCGTCTGCAAACCCCGTAACCCTACGATCGTTCGTAATCGTTCGTCCTCGTTTTCACCGTCTTCTACGTCGTTCGTCTGTGAACCCGTAACCCTAAGCATTAAAAAGAGCTATTTCAGGTATTGTATTTATTAGTTTTTTGTTTCACTAAAATGCATGTTAACTTATTTTGCTACGTACTTAGACTGAACTGAACTGCATGTTGATGTTGAACTGAACTGAACTGCATGTTGATGTTGAACTGCATGTTGTAGATAAATGGATACTAACAAGGAGTTAGATTGTCAAAATGAAAAAGTTGGCAACACTAAGACTTACGAAAATGAAGTCAAACGTGGTGCAACAATAATGCAAAATGTTATAAAAGCAAGAAGTACTGGGCAAAAATTTGAGGTATACTTTGTTTGTTGTTTTCTGTTTCTGCTGTTTATACGATACTTTGTTTGCTGTTTACCTTGTTTGCTGTTTATAATTTGAGGTACTTACTATATGAGTTTATTAGGTTGGATGGAATGAGAGTGGTCAACCAATTGACCCCAACAGTTCCATGTTTGTTAGTTATATTGGAGCTGTTGTTCGTCAAAATATACCAATCACAATAGATGATTGAAGAGATAAGGCATTGAAGGATGCCAAAGATGTATTGTGGGCTGATATACAGGTAATTTTTTTACTCCACCCTATTACTTATAAATTTTTACATACTGCTTTGAAGTATTTTACTCAAACTATATATATATTTATTTGGTTTGCAGTCAGCTTTTGTTCTTGATGAGGTGAGAAAGAGCTATGTGCTCAGAGTTGCCGGGAAAATACACCGGAGCTTTAGATCTCACCTCTCTAATTGCTATTTAAAAGACCGTGAAGGAAATACGAATGCGGAAGCTCCAAAAATATATAAACACTATATATCAAATGAGGAATGGAGCACATTCGTATCAAAACGTTCCGACCCCGCATTTGTTGTAAGTGATTAATTTATTAGCATTTGTATTTTATTATTCATATTCATAGCGTATTTTAAATTTTTACTAGATTGTTATTTTTTTTATTTAGAATATTAGTACGGCAAATCGCGAGAGGGCAAAAATTATTCCCCACCCATACAAGAAATCTCGTATGGGATATGCTCGTCTAGAGCAAAAACTTGTAAGTAATTAAACATCACTTTTATTTAATTAATGTGGTATATTATAAACTATACTATCTAACTAATATTTTGTTTATGATCTTAACGATAATAGCTACAAGGCACCCAATCCGATCAACCGTTGGGTCGTCATGTATTGTGGAAGGAAGCTCGTGTAAATAAAGACGGAGTGGTTGATAACGAAAATGTACAAAAAGTAATAGAACTTTGTGTAAGTATATTTATCACTTTAATATTTTTTAATATTGTATTTTAAAAATGTTATTGAACTTATCTTTTTAATTAATCCTATGTGTATTTTAGGCGAATCTTGAATCGGAAAATCAAGAGGACAACAAGGCAAGTTGCAGGGACATATTAGGTAAAGTGTTTAATGTTCCTGAATATTCCGGCCGCGTGAGGGGGAAATGATTTGGCGTAACTCCTAGAAGTTATTTTTCACAAGAGAAGCGCCAAAATCCATCTAACGAGGAAGTATTAGAGAAGATTAAAGTATTAACGGAGCAAGTGACCCTCTTGGTGAAGAAAAATAAAGACAAGCAACTTGCGGACCAGCCCCAACGTGAAATTTTTTTCACATACTTATGTATTAACCATTGATTTTAGGGGGTCACTCCATGCGTGCTATACTTATCCTCCCCCACTCATCGGAAGGTCGGAAAGGGAACATTGTGCAATGCTCCGGGCGAGGTATTGCACAACACACCAATCTAATAAACCACCCGCACAGCAAGCCAGCTGCCGCACCACGACTGGATGTTTGTGGCAAAAATAAAGCCGTTAAACCTCAAAAATTGGAGGGTAATAAAACTGGAAAACTGCAAAAGCTGGAGGGTAATAAAGCGGTCAAAGTTGTTGCTGCTAAAAAACTGGATCGTGTAAAATCAGTTGCTGCTCCTGCTCCTAAAATAAGTCAGCCACGACTTGCTCCATATGGGTCGTGTCCTGACATACAGGCAAAAAAAAATATGGGCAGCGACGATTCACGAGTAATAAGCATGGATAAAGATCTATTCGGAGACGCGTATGAAGAATTTTTTGAAAAAGAGCACATATACGAACTTCTCGACCATAAGGAGCTGAGTGCTACTGTTATGAGCATTTACATGAGGTAAAAATTACTTTTCATCGTATTTATTTGTAATTAATTTAATTTATTGGTAATTAATCTAATTTGAAATTTTTATTTAAGGTTTTTGTATGAGAAGTTCGTGTGCGCGCGCAGATTGTCAAATAAATTTTCATTCTTGTCTCCGCATAAGATTTCGATGCTTAAACACGATCCAGCGAATGTAAATAAATACGTTTTAGATATACTATTAGGAAATAAAGAGAATGGTAAGTTATTCCTTGCACCATATAATTCAGGGTACGTAATTATATATTCTATATTTATATCTTTTTTAATTTATGAGATCTTAATTTATTAGTTGTGTAAACTAAACTTTTGTTGTTGTAGGGCACATTGGGTGCTAATTGCAATCAATGCGACCTCTGAAGTTATATACTACCTAGATCCCTTGCACGGTCATTACAACAATCGTCCCGAGATAAAGACTTTGTTCGACACGTAAGTAATATTCATTTATTTTTTTACATATATATATATATATATAAATAATGTGTTTGTTAATGCTATAATAATCACATTTATTTATTCGATAGTGCTTTACAAGTTTTTCGAGCTCAAAGAGGTGCGACAGTGTCGAAGCTAAAGTCAAATAACATCACATGGATTCCAATAAAGGTTTGAAATATATGCTTTTAAATTTCACTTACAATCAATGCACAATTAAATAATTATTGACTTATATGTTTTATTTTATAGTGCCCTCGTCAAACTAACAACATCGATTATGGGTACTATGTATTGCGATTCATGAAGGAGATTGTTGATAAGAATCAAATTATAATCCCAGAAATGGTACGGTATTTTAATTATTTGATTTTCATATATAAACTATGTTTATATTTAATTCTAACTTATTTATGTTCAATTTTTATATCAGTACTTTGACAATTCCAGTCCAACGTATTCTGAAGAAGAACTAACAGAGATAAAGGAAGATTGGTGTCAGTATGTGCTTGAAATGAATATTATTTGATTTGCTGGAAAATGGCAAGCTGCAAGGGATAGCAAGGCATATGGTAGTTCTGTGCTGTTTGTGTATATACTAGGTTGTGAATATGAATATGTAGTTGTATGAAAATATAGTGAATATCTGATAGTTATATGAATAGGTAGTTGTGTGAATATGTAGGTCTGAGCTGTTGTGAATATGTAATTATGAACTAATTGTTGTGAATATTTGTGCATTTTAAAATATAGTGAATTTGTTGTTGTTGTGTACTGATTCTTGTGTGTTTTGTAGTGCTGTTTTGTTGTTGTTGTGTACTACAGACTGATTGTGAAATGATTCTAGGTGAAAATGATTTTGGAATAAAAATTGTGAACTGATTCTGGATTAAAAGATAGCGCTTTTAAAAAAAGCGTTTTTTAAAATTTACATCATATTATTTAATAAAACTAAAAAAAAAAAAACACCTTTTACAGCGCTTTCTCAAAAAAGCGCTGTAATAGGTGCATTATTATGCACCTACTACAGCGCTTTTTTGAAGAAGCGCTGTAATAGGTGCATAATAGTGCATAATAATGCATCTATTGAATGCACCTACTACAGCGCTTCTTGGAAAAGCGCTGTAATAGGTGCATAACAATGCATCTATATAAGTGCACCTTTTACAGCGCTTTTGTGGAGAAGCGCTGTAATAGGTGCATAATAGTGCATAATATGCATCTATATAATTGCACCTTTTACAGCGCTTTTATGAAAAACGCTGTAAAAGGTGCATAACAAATCATCTATATGAATGCACCTATTACAGCGCTTTTTTGAAGAAGCGCTGTAAAAGGCGTATAACAAGCGCGCAATATATCCACCTTTTTTACAGCGCTTTTTTGAAGAAGCGCTGTAAAAGGCGTATAACAAGCGCGCAATATATCCACCTTTTTTACAGCGCTTTTTTTTAAACAAAAGCGCTGTTGTATCTTTTTACAGCGCTGGTAACTACAACGCTTTTTTTTTAAAAAAAAAAGCGCTATAAATGGCTTAAAAAAAGCGCTGTAAAATGAGTTTTTTCGCATAATGATTTTTTCTGGTAATATTTTTAATGAGACAACTCTCATATAAAGGATGTTGTACTCTTTTTCCTTCACTAGAGTTTTTTTTGTCGTTGAGTTTTTTCTAGTAAGGTTTTAATGAGACATATCTTCAATGGACATTCAAGAGAGAGTGTTAAGAATATTAGACCCACTAGACCTATTAGTGAATGTCCATTTATTTGTGCCTTATAAATAAGGGTTACATTGTAATAGAATCTATACAATAAGAGAATAATATTATTCACTCTCTCTTCTTCTCTTTTCTCTCTTTCTCTCATTCATCCTTACTCTTCTATATTTTGCCATTGTAACGGTTAGTTTGCAACAAATATTTTATTTTAGTGTAACCTATTTTCTTTCCATTTTTACCCTTTAAAACTACCCAACTATTTGAAAAAATAATTAACTTCTCCTATGCATAAAGAAAGGAGTTACAACCACTGGAGAGAGAAATAAATAAGAGAAAAAGAAATCAATGTAAGTGAGAATGAGAAAAAGAAAAAAATATATATACATGCATCAACGCGATAAAAAAAGCGGACAAACAGACATGAGAATGTCCGTCCAACGCTAGTATAAAGTAATATTAATAGAATTTAATTTGTATGTTTAGACAGGACTACAAAATAGTTTTGTTTATTATATTGACAACGCAAAAAATAAAACTATCAATGATGATTATATATGCTATATTGTAAAACATTGACACAAACACGACATTGACATGTAGACATCAATAATAATATAAAAAATTAAAGTAATTAAATGTAAATACATACATGGGTATCAGACACCAGACCCATCTTCAATGTAAAAGATCAATACTATATAGATAATATGTGTATAGATCAGAAGAAAGAAAGTTATGTGAATGATGATGTGTGGTTGGAATCCATGATGGACTTGGTGCCTCTTGGTGGGAGTGTACTTGGTGCTTGTTGGTAGGGGTGTACTTGCAAACACTCTGACACTTAAATCAATATATAATTGAGGTGAGTGAGAGGTATAAAAAATAACCTACCTTGTTAGGTCATAGGACATGGTTTATATAGCATGAAATAAGGTGGAATTGGGTTTGGGTCAGCCTAAAAGTCTAGTCCAGAGCAATATGTAATATGATATTAATGTATATATATGTTTAGTAAATAATAATGTTAATATATGCATATAATAACAAAAGTATATATATATATATATATATATATATATATATATATATATATATATATATATATATATATATATATATTAAGATTGGGGTGGAGGGAGGGAATGAGGCCCACCCTTGCCACTCGATGGACGTGGAGTTTAGATCCTTTTAATCTAAATTTCTGTTAATCTTCTCTATTTTTCTTAATTTTATGTATTTTTTTTCATTTTTTTCGTTGGACCGAAAATTTATATCATAACGATCATACATGTAAAGTTTTACATAAACCTAAAATTATTTAATATATTATTGAGTTACATCAAAATTAGCGTCTTATGCACTTTTATTTAATACCATTAATCTTCACGAGTTTCAATAATATATCAAATGATTTTAGATTTTTATAAAATTTTATATAAATTATCTATGTGATATAAACTTTCGATCCAATAAAAAAATAAAAATAAAAACATAAAATTAAGAGAAATGGAAATAATTGACAGAGATTGAGGGAAATTTCGATTTAGATGATCTAAACTTATGAATGTGTCCCTAGAAGAAAAAACCATATTTATTTTGTTTTGGTTTTCAACAATTCAATTTCTATATATAAAATATCATTAAGAAGGATAATTTTGGAAACACAATCACTAATTTTTGGTAAATTTTAGATTATTAATTGATTTTTTTTAATATGTGCGAATTGATTTTTGTTTTCTTATAATTTAGGAAGGACGGCGTAATTAGCAACAAAACTTGTGTATTAAATTAAATTCATTATAAAATATTCAATGTTTTAAAAATCGGTTTGACAAATGACTTGATAAGGGTATTGAAACACTAAGTCACTTGTTGAATAATTAATCATTGGTTGAACCGCATAATTAAATTGGATTGACACTTATAAAATATTACAAAGTATTTAACTTAAAAAATCAAAAATTAAATAGAGAGAGCTTTTAATTCGATTTATTTAATTAAACACATATCGACAATATACTAAAAAATTAATATATACTAAATCTATGGTTGGCGATGTGAATAAAGAAGAGATAGGGCGATGGTTAAAATTATGTTATTTAATATTAATAGTATTATTCTTATTATTATTATTGTTATTATTATTCCAGACTGTATAAAATAAAAAGCAAGAGTGTGTTCTTCCATCATCAGTACGTGTATTGTACTCCCCAGTGTGCCACTTTTAATCAATTTTTTTAATTAAAAAACTTATTTCCACCAAATTGGTCCGGTTCGGTTAAACCACCGAGTCGTCGGTTTTCATCAGGTTTAGCTGATTACGTTGGTTCATATTGATTTAAGAACATGACCGATCCCGTAGGCTGCTCTAATTACCGGCTACCACATCGGTTCCCAGTCAGACCGGTTAATTCAGCCGATTCAATTCAGTTTTTAATAGGTTGAAAATATCTACTATAATATAAGTAAAATGAGTGAGTAGTTTTTCTATTTATTGTTTTATGCAAAATACATATTTTTTGTTGTTTTAGTAAAAATAGTAAATATTACTGTAATTTACTCACATAACTGTGATGTTTTAGGTTCAAACTTGAGATATAAAATTGAACATAATCATATCAATATTTTTTAATTGAGGTAATACTTAAAGATTATATATAATTTTTTTTATTAATGTAAAATACATATATATAATATATACATATATTAATCCTCCTCTATACCAGTAAATGTTTCTATTTATATATACATTCAGATTTAGGGTAAGTATATTGTAATCTTCATCATTTTGATCTAAAAGATATTTAATAGACACCATAATAATCAAATGATTTGACTAAGTTATATGTGAATTATTATTTTTGTTTTGGCATAACTTGAATTATCATTTTTAACTAATAGATTAGTGGTAAATATTTGTGTAATATTTAATAATTTTATTATAATTTTCATTCATAAAATTTTGTTTATGATGTGTCACATCAATTGTAAGAGTTTATTTCTTATAATATATTAAATT
>JBBPBQ010020323.1:50972543-50986766 GCA_037974755.1 Cicer yamashitae
TATATATATATATATATATATTTTTCTTTTTTGAGAAGAAGAATCAAATTGCACTTAGAGATTTATATTTATTAATAATATTATGTCAAATAAATATTTTTTTTAAATAAATCGTAGAATTGAAAGTTAATAATATATAAATTATATCTATAAATTTTGATATTAATATATAATCTTTTTCTATATCATCAAAATTTGTTAAGATCAACGTCAACCGTGTAATTGTATATAACGTTAATTTTGATGTATCTCGATGACATAGTAAATAATTATAAATTAATGTTAAAATTTATAGATATGATTTATATGATATTAATTTTTAATTCAACAGTTGATTTTAAAAAATAATTATCTAACACCATATTATTAAACAAGTGTAATTTTTTAAGTGTAATTTGATCTCCCTTCTCTGTTTATGTATATATAAGGTTTAATTAATTTGTTTGTCCTTAAATTATTTATGAATCGTTAAATAAATTCATAAATTTAAAAAGTTATTACCATGTTCTTAAACTACTATAATTTTTTTTGAATAGTCAATAGTCAGTAAAAACTAACCGTGTTACATGAACAATTATTGCACATCACCAACCACCTAATTTTCAATCACAAAAATTACAAACTACCCCCACTTAAAAAAACAGTAGAGACATGCTGCCGTGACAAATCAACCAGAAAAAGAACCTTAGATCAGTCGCAAACATGACCACATTACGATATACAATTAAATTTAAACTCCAAATAACAACCACAACAAGTTCAGAATAACAACAACAACAAGAGTAACAACATACTCATAAAATAGAGAACAAAATCAGAATAACAAGAAGACTACATTTGTCACCATTGTTCAACGTCGTGTGTAGCCTGTCACAGACGGTTGCAGTTCGTCACTTCGTGGCTCGCGGTTTCATTGGAGGCCGGCGCACTAGTGGGAGGACTTATTTAAATATTCCCAAATAGTTTAGAAACTTGTAGACTAATTAAACTTATTTAAATATTTTCTCTTTTAGTTTTTGTAAATAAAAAATTGATAGATAATATATTTTAAACGACGTGACATATAATAATATTAAGTGATTAATATTTATTAAATTATAAAAAATTTCAATCTCAACTTTTGAAATTATTCATTTTTACTATATAAATAATTAATGCTTTTAAATAAATCTACATATGAGATTGTATGTCAAACTATTTAAAATATGTCAAATTATCATTTTTTTAATTGAAAAAAAATAAAAAATATAATTAAAATGGTCGAATTTTAAAATAAAAGAACTAATTATATTATTTGATGAAAATAATAAAATCAAAACTACAATTAAACTTAAACTATATAAGAGTAGTACAGAAGTGAATGTATTCAATTAAGATTTAAAAGAATTCAAAAAAACTTTTATGTGCTAAAAATGTCTAGAGGTATAATAAAGTTTTTTTTATAACTCTAGAAAGTTTTGTACTATTCAAAAACTTTTAAAGTTTAATGGTTTGTTTTCTAATAAAATAGATTTTGTTACAAATTTCAATAACTCTCAAACCTTCTCTTCTCTCTATCTCTCTCCTTTCTCCTATGCTCTCTTCCCTTAATGCAGGTAAGAATATTGTTGTTATTTTTTTTTTTATTTCTCATTTCTACAAAAAATTGTAGTTATATTTTAACTCTTAAAATATCTTAAAATATGTTCAAATGTTTTTGTTTGGCAAAAAGACGTTTTTAAATAGATAGCATGTTAGTTATTGTTTTATATTTATTAATTAACTTTATATTATTTTATTGATGTTATATGTATATGTATTATATACGTAAATAAGTAAGTATTTCTAGTAGAATGTAAATTCTTTAAATGGAGATGTTCCACTTGAAGTGGAGCTAATTATCTTATAAATAAAATTGAAGTGGATGTAAATGAAGAGAACGATATTATACGTGGTTAATGACATAAAACTTATTAGAATACATCTTATTCAATGAAGAAATATTGTCATAAAAATAGTACATTTAATATTTAAAAAATGTAAAAAGTGTTTTTTTTAGCATAAAACTTTCGTTTTAATTATTTTCCTTTTTTGTTCTTTTACAAGTATTTTTAAAATATTTGTTAAAGACACTCGTTAATTCGATCTTGTTATAAAATGGTTATCAATCTTGAGTGTTGACTAGTCAATAGTGAAGAAACAAATAACTAATTAAGCCGGCAAATATTTTTAGTTATTGGTCGTGTAATAGTTGGCCATTTCGTCGTGAGTTTTTATATTATTGAATTAATTAAGAATTTTATTGGATTAGTGTCAAATTATTATAATAAATATAATTCGCAGAAGACTCTTTCGGGAGAGTGAGATGATCACCTAATTCAAGAAAATATTAATTATTTTATTTTTTGTGAAAGAAATATTGAATATGTAAATTGGTCTCTAAAATTATAAGCGTTAGTTAAATTTGTCTCTAAATTTTGTGAACCGATAAATACATAAATTATAAAATATTAATTTAAATAGTTTTAAAGTAAATTTTTGTCATAAGATATTTTGATGTAACACTGTAATTGAATATGTGGCTTATCCACTTTGATCGCATATCAATGTCATCTTTCCGATGACAAATTTGTCGATGAAATTTTGTTATTTCAAAGATAAATTTGTGAGTAATTGTAATTGCGCATTGACTAATTATGGACGAATTAGTTTATTAAAGATTTAAATTTTATAAAAAAAATTAGTCCATATTGTGGAGGACTAAGTATTTAATTAATAATCTATAAATATAAAAGTTTAAATATTGAGTATTTTGATTACTATTTTACAATTTTGAGGCATATATTTGTTAATTTATAAAATTCAGACATTAATTTCACTGAGAATTTGAAGGACCAATTTGATCAACGAGGCAATCATTAATGAGAAAATTTGTAAGAATAATGTTAGCAATACACTCTCTTTGATCGGTTAAAATCTATATGGGTCCCACAAAATTTATATAGAATTCACATGATTTGGTGGAACCTATAAGAATTTTAACAAATAAAAAAGAATGTGCTAAAATATATATTAAAGAGTGTATTTGCTACTAAATTTTCTGCTTAATCACGTTTTTTAGTAGGTACACAAGGCAATGAAAAGCAAATATGATGGGTAAAAAAAAACAGAAAAGCAAATATGTAAGCGTGCCTTTTTTAGTGGGTATGCATTTCAAAGAGAAAGTGGGGTGGCTAGCTAAAGATCTCGAGTGTAACTACCTTTTTTTATAGTCAAATTAATGATTAATAAGTGAATAAGGAGATTGATATTTGAAATTCTAAGTGTCAGATTAAATTAGTTTTTAAATTTTGAAATTGGTAAATATATTTTTTAAATTAAAAAATACCAATCAAAATAATTCTTTAATAAACTTTTGTCATTAGATATTTTGATGTGATACTATAATTGAATATGTAACTTATCTATGATGATCCCACATCAATATCATCTTCTCGGAGATAAATTTGTTAATAAAATTTTGTCATCTCAAATACGATTGTGCGAATAATTATAATTATGTATGAACTGATTATTTACAAATTAGTCTATGAAATATTTAAATTTCATAGAAAAATTAGTTCATACAGTGAGGACATTGATTAGATCAACACATATGAGTTACATATTCAATTAACATGTTATATCATAATTTCTATCGACAAATGTTTAAATATAAATTATTTTAATTAATATTTAAAATTTCAAGAATGTATTTTTCAATTTATAAAATTTTAGAAATGAATTGACTAAAACTATAGTTCAAATGATCAATTTACCTATTCATTTTCAAATTAATAGTAAGTCAATACGATGGTGCTGCATTGTATGACTAACTTTTACCCATAATTTTGATATAAAAAAAACTTATACCCCTAAAATATACATATTCTAAAAGCCTTTTTTAAATGTTTTTTGTGTTGACCAAATATCTCATTCCATCAATGATGGCTAATTATATATTTTTTTTTAAAGAAAATAATTTTTGTTCAAATGCTAACATGAGAATAGTACAATAAAATTGATTACAAGTTAGGACATTCTTCATCTATATTTTAAAACCAACTAAAAAGTAAAAGACACGCTAACGATATACATAAATATTGCATAAACCAATGAAAAATTATACAACCAAAAACCTAATTCTAACAACCAAACTAATTTCTTCCACATATGATCAATGATCAAGAATAATAGAGGATCTGTGGTCTTTTATCCCATCTATCTTCGATTAAAATATTTGTTGATGTTTACTCATATCGAGTATAGATAATATCTGATATAGTCGATTCAACCACATGCTCACAAGTCATTTGTAATGCTGAAAAAATGTTGAAATAGTGATTACACCCCTTACTCAAAACAAGTTACCAACTAAAAGAGTTATTCTTAAGCATTTCAACGAACACAAACTAACGCCGCAACGAAACGGGAAATAGAAACATTGCACTAAGACAACATAACATCACACATGAATGACAAATTCACAAAACAAAACGACAATAAAAAAGCAAAATATATGTGCAAAACCACTTATTTCAATGAAAAAAGAGAACAAAATAATCTAGAAGAGTGATTGCAAATCATAAAAGTAATGATAAATCACCCTTCCAATAGACGAAGAAGAAGAAATAACTCTGTTTCATTTTTGAGAGAGAGTGAGGCAGCGGTGGATTTTGTTCGTAAAATCTCAATTATGACCTATCAATGGTGGCTAATCCTTCAAGATAAGGTAAGATAAAGATGTTAATTCAAGGGGTTAATCCGATAACTATGTCAAATTATTTTTTAAGGCAAATATTAACAAATGTTATAGAGACACATATTAATGAATTAAATATAAAAATATTATTTTGGAGGTAGTGTGTTCCATTCTTCAAAAGTTTAAAAATTATATTGATTATCATGTGCTATCAGGCTCAATACTTTTTTTCTTTTTAATTTTTGTTTCCGAATACTTATTATTATGTTTGAATGGCAAACTATATATATTAAGAAAAACGAAAAAAAAAAAAGACTACTAAGAGTAAAAGATACACTCAAAGACATAACTAAGAGAAAAGGGATGGAAAATAAACCATACAACTAAAATAAAAAGTCAGACACATACCTAAATCAGAACACCAAAAACACCTGAACAAACAGACCCCAACCCAAACAACCCCATAGATAAGTTGAAGAAGAAAACACCTAAATTAATGAACAACTGTAACTTAATCATTGATGAGTACCAAATACTTATTTGAAATTCTCTTTAGATTTCAATTATGTGTGCCTCTTTTTGTTTTCCTTGAAAAATGTACGCAACATCTTAAACTATTTTTTCATTATTTATTTTGTGAACTATATCTTCCCATCTCACCAAACACCACATTAATTTGAGACATTTTTAAATGTGCTCATTAATATACTTTTTGCTATGGCGCAAAAAAAAAAAAACTCAATAATTTCAAATAAAATTTTGCTGAGTAATGATAAATCTTTCACGAGGGGTAGTGAATCACACAATTAGTAATTAAATAAAATTTTTTGGAGTAAACCACCGATTGGAGACCTAAAATTGTAAAAGTCGTTCAAAATAGGATTTGAAATTTGCGAAATAGTAAAACACTCCCTTATTTTGTAATTCGTCAGACAATATGAGTCATCCGTCGAATTGCTCTGTTAATAGTGATGAGTTATCTCGTTAAGTGACACACTAACGTTGCCACACCATAGAGAGCAATTTGTCTGATTCTAAAAGTCTGAAAAACGAGGTTCTATTTTGCCCGATTTCTTAAATAATGGCTATAATTTCAAACCTCTTAATATATCTTCTTACCCAATTTATGAAATCCCTAAATCACAAAATCTAAAATACTGAAATTTGTGTCTATCTAATCTCCTTCCTCAAAATCAAATTCTCAAATTTGCAAATTTCAAAACCAATTATTGGATTCTCCATCAAGTATAATATCTAAACTTGAATTCTCATTTAAACAATTTTTATGTGGAGAGTGTAAGGAATTAAGGAATCTAAATTGAACCAAATGGGATAGTTAGTTGTGAGAAGAAGGGGGGTTAGGTATAAAAAGTTTGAGAACATTTAATCTTGTCGTGCTTGAGCAATGGTCGTAATAAACGAGAAAACTAGCATGTGAGTATAAATGTTAAAAATACAAATATGATAATTTGGAGGGGGATATTTAATTGTAGAGGGTGAGGGTCATCATCATGGTGGAGGGATGTGAGGAGAGTGGAGGAAGGGTGTTAGGGTTTTAGACAAAATTGGTTGGATTCATTATTAAGGGATGGTGAGAAAACCTTATTTTTGTCGGATCTTTGGATGAGCGGATAAATTTTGAAACATAAAGTTTAATAAAATTATTCTATTTATCCATGGACAAAGAGGTATGGGTTAGAGATTCAAGAAGGAGTTGAAGTGGAGAAGAGAGTTTTTTTTAAGGGAATAAGAGTTACTGATTAATGAGGGAATTATAGAGGTGCAGTTTAGAGAATGAGAATATGATTAGGTGATTTGAATGGAGGAGTCATACAGATTGTACACAATGAGGTTGACGTAGAAACCTATTGTTGACAGATGTTGATATATATGAGTATGGAGAATTTCAACTCAAAGATATGACATACATTTTATTGTATATGGTATTGTGTCTGTGTGACATTTATTTCAAAACCAAATTTCTACTAAGGACAAATCTTATCCAACATGCGATTGTAGATATCGCATCTCAAATGTGTATTAGGTTTAAAGAGGCAATCAAAAGTGTGAATCATTCGTTCTTTGAATATCCATTATTTTCAAGAGTGTGGTTTGAGATAGAAAAGTGGTTGGGAGTACATGTGGACATACAAAATGATGCTAACCAACATCAATGGATTTTTTTTGGGATGGGTGCAAGGGTAAATGTTTTGGAAGAAAAGGCTCGTTTAATATGATTTGTAGGTCGGTCCGACCCACTTTGTTATATGGTAATCATTTTTCAAGACTAACCCGTCCCATATGAGATATGCAAGCCAATTGGCCAACCTATCTTGTTTTTCTTCCAATATTTTCCTATAGTTATTAAAAATCAAAATAAGATCATAACACAACATTCTCAGTCATCACCTACTATAGTAGAGACAATAAAATAAAATTATAACACATAACATAGATAAGTGAGGTAACAAATGTCTCGCCTAGTTTAAAGTATTTCTTATAAAGTGCAACCTTAGAGAACTTTTAAGGCCACAAACCAAATAATGAAATCATGAAACTATAAATAGAAATGAAATCAGTAACTTCATGGTTATTTACACTTCAGAACAGATACAAAAATACGTAACTTTAGGATATCATAGTAGACACTTCAAAACGACCATTTTTTAAAGTAAGTCCAATAATAGTAAGTAGTAATTAAAACAAATGACATTATTTAATTCAATCTAAATTTACCCCTAATTATTTTTTGATAAATTAATCACCTCTATTTTTTAGTTGTTGTGAGCTAGCATGTAGTCTACCAGGTCAGCCCGACCCCACTCTTTTTTAGTGTGTCTCAATTTGATCGAGCCAAAAACACTCACTTTAGACTATTTTTTAAAGATCTGACCTATACTAAAATGTGTGTCAAAGAGTCGAATCCATTATGACGGCTCTTTGCAGAAATTTAGGCAATTTAAAAAGCAATAAATCACATGATTTTTCAAAGAAAAGAACTATGAAAGATTCAGTATAAAACTTGAAAGTTTTACTTGTGTTCTTAAAATTAGCTTTGAGCGCAGCCTAACAAATTTAGTCATCCCACGTATTTCTCTCGCGTGTTTCGGCGTTTTGAATTATCATGGAGTGATTAATTAAACTATGTGGCAATTTGGATTTTGAGTATGGTTTGCGGTAGTATTGTTGCTTTGATTTTCAACGGAGTCACGATTGGTGGTGATGAATGAGAAATGGGATGATGTTGTCACAAAACAATCAAAATGCTTTGTACGTAGGTCGACTAATGGTAGAGGTTTATGTCTTGGTTGGATGCCAATTGTTGTTCTAAAGCCCTTGTATTTTCACTCATTTGCACACATTGTGTTGTGAGTTTTTTTGGTAATAATTATTTTTTTTGCTTTTGCAAAAATATTGAACGGGAATCATATAATATCTCACCTAATCGATCATTTGAGTTATTCAAAAGAAACATTTTCTTAATTTGTTTTCAATTCAAAAGTTACAAGGTAGAGTTGGGTATCTGAATTAGTCCGCTCTATTTAACCTTCTTTCCATAAATCCACTATTAAATTAGATTAGATTGATCCGTCTACGAATGATAACTGGTTTTGATATCTTAGTTTTAATCTACCTCGTATTAATCCAAGATTAAATGGACTAATCCACGAACCATAAAAAAAAAAAAAAATTAAAAATCATTATTTTGTAAAAAAACTAAAAAGTTGGTATTAAAAAAATTTTCTATTGATAATTAATGTTATAATTTTTAAGTTGTGAGTATCAAGTATGAAAAAACCACCAATGATACTTAAAAAAACGTAATATTTTAAACCTGCAATTAAAGTATTAAGAGTATAATAAAAAAAATATCATAGAATAATATATATATATATATATATATATATAAATTATTATCACAAAATTATTAACTGGTTTAAATTATAGTGAATAAAGTTAAGTTATTGTTTTATTTAAAATGTTACATGGATTGTGGACTAATCCGCATATTCACAGATTTAAACCGTTGAGGATTATACCATGCACCCCCATATCTAAACCTGTCACCCCTTCAATCAACGTGAAAATACAATTTTACCCTTTATAAAATCTTCAACTTTTTTAACTTCTCATTTTTTCACCCCTCTTTCCAAAATATTCGAAAGTTTCCAAAGTTTTAAAATGACAATTTTTAGAATTTTCGAAACTTTCGAACAATTCAAAACTTCCGAAAATAGAAAATTTCAGAATTTTCGAAACTTTCAAAATAATTCAAAACTTTCAAAATAGAAAAATTTCGGAACTTTCTATATTTGGAAAATTTCGAAACTTTCCAAATTTTCGAAATGTAAACCTTATCTCAAAAATTTCCAGATATGGAAACTTTCGAAATTTTCCAGATTTGAAAACTTTCAAAATTTTCCAGATTTAGAAATTTTCGAAACTTTCCAGATTTGGAAACTTTCGAAACTTTCCAAATTTTCGAAATGTACTCCTTATTTCGAAAATTTGAAACTTCCAAAAGTTTCGAAAATTTAAAACTTCCGAAACTATCAAATTTGAAACTTATTATAAATTGTTAAAAGAATGTGTCTTGAGGGGGTGGCAGGTATAGGTGTGGGGGTGCATGGTATAATCCTATAAACCGTTTAATATATAGTCTAAATGGTTCAACCCACAAAAATCAAAATTTAAATAGACAAAAAATGTTTAGTCCTTAACCTGGGCAACAAGTTAAACAGGTTGATCCGTGAGTTAAACGACCAACTCTAATTCAAGAACTTACAACACTTGTGCAAAATGCGGATTTTGTAACGGAACTTTTATATCGATTACTATCAATTGATGTTAATTATGATGTTGTGATATATTTAACACAAAGTAGATATAAAACCAAGAAAACTTAGATAAGATGATAAGAGTCTCTTTGAATTTAATTAAAAGTCATAAGTTCAAATATAGCATATTTATAAGTTACAAATTTGCTTAAAGGACTATTTTAATTTCATTTAAAATATTTGTCCTTTTAACATTAATAAATAATTTAACTTATCACAATTTCTCTCATGACGGTATGTTTGAAAAAATATTCCAAAAGTTAAAACATTGATTTTGATGTTTTCTGTTTCCCTTCCTATAATTCGAGTTGAAAGGAGGCGTTTCTGTAGCCAATAACATGTGAGAATAAAATACCTTATTCATTAATTTCCTCCAATTTTTTAAGGAAATGTAAAATGAAATTACAAGATACATATAAAATCAAATAATAAGATCAATTATAAATATTATTTTCACCTAAAATTACAACGTTTATTGTTTTTATACAAATAATGAAATAATTGTGTCATTCATTAGGAATTTGTTAGCCCTATTAAATAGAATGTCTGTAAAGATTGATGTCTGATGTGAGAAAATTCTTGAACCATAATCCGGAGAGCTTTTGATGTCTTTTCAAACCATTTTTGTAATCTATAAAGGTCATTCCAAATCTCACAGTGTAACCCATGTGCCATTCAAAATTATCCAACAAAGACCAAGCAAAGTATCCCTTAACATTTACACCAGCTCTGTATATACATTGGAAGAAAGAAATTGAAATAGTTAAATTTCATGATAAGAAAATAAAATACATTGATATTTAGATGTATAAATATATTACTTACTCAATTGCAGCTCTAAGATAAAAGAGATGTCGATAATGATAATCAATTCTATAAGTATCTAGAAGAGATTCCTCAAGTGATAATGATGGATCATCGTACTCATTTATACCTATATATTATGAAAAACTTTAATTATCATTAAAATTTTAAATAGATAAGAAAAATAATTCAATGTAGGTGTCTATATATATAATAATTAATATTTTATATAATATATTATATATGTTTAACTTTGTATCTAACTTTGAATAGTATTGAAAAAGTAAAAAAAAATATTATATGTAGATAGTCTCCTTACCATTTTCGGTGATATAAATTAAAGGATTATTGTATTTTTCTTTAGTATATATCAAAAAGTCTCGAATTCCTTTAGGATAAACATACAACCAATCTGAAGCAACCTGAAAGCAAATAAACAAAATCGATATATTGATTACTGATTGAGACAAAATAAAAAAACAAGTTAAAAGTTGCAATTTTTTTAGGGTCAAACACTTACATTAAGACCAATGGGTTTTCCATTGCTTGCGACTGCCATCACAAAAATAAAAGGTATGACATTATTGAAAATGATTAAATTAATAATCGATAATTACAAAATAGATAGTATAGTAGATTAAATGATACTTACATGAAAATTGAGAAAGAGAATCTGTGAGGTAGTTATCTTTGGCATTTCTTAGTTGAGGTGCATCAGAAGCATAGCAAGAAGAATAATAGTTGATGCCAATAAAATCAAATGAACCACTCACTAGTTTAGATTGCTCTTTAGTAAACTTTGGTAACCGTGCTCCAACCAATGCTCGCATTGTTTTGGGATAATCTCCATTAGTTAGAGGATCCATAAACCTACAATCAAATAAAGAAATGGAATAAATTTTCATATACCGGTCGATGTTAATAATTTAGATAGTGTAATTATATATGATATCTATATTTGTACGTTACTCAACTTCTACGTCAATTTTTCAAAATGAACTTCTACGTATCAATTATAAAAAAGAAATTCATTAAAAAATGATATAGAAACACTTACCATCCAAACATAAAGTCTATAGCTCTTTCGGCAGCTTTTTGATTAAATATATTTTTCGAGAGCGGCACAAACCAGTTAATGACCAATGTTATACCAATCATACCATTTTGAGAGACCTGCACCATTATTTTTTTTTTATTATTTACTATTCAAACATCCATGTAAACAAATAAATAAAACTATAATTTCCTCTTTATGTCATTCCTTTAGACTTTATGTTTCTAAAACAATTCAAGTATATTATCTATATTCTAAGTTTCTTGACAAGTAACAAACCTGATATTTGGTCTTGTACACATTAACGGCTGCTGCATGAGCTAGAAGTTGATAGTGTGAAATTAAATATGGTTCTGTTCCAGAATCTCCACCAATGCATTTTGGGTTCAACCAAGAAGAGCATCGACCTGGTGCCATATCACCATTTGCATACCCATCTCGACTGTAAGTCCATGGCTCATTCAAAGTTATCCACTTTTTTACTCTATCTCCAAATGTTTTAAAACAAAGTTCTGCATAATCTTGAAAGTCTTTTCTGTGATTCAAGATATTTAAACATTAATTAGAAGCATTTCATAACTATTTTAAAGTAGTTTTCAATTGAAAAGTTTAAATTGTATCACTTACATAATGAGAGGGCTTAAGAAGCCACCATATTCATCTTCTAGAGCTTGAGGAAGATCCCAATGAAAAAGAGTTACAAATGGTTGTAAACCTGTAATTTTTTGGATAATGAGATGATTATATTAATTATTATCATGAACAACCTTGATAAAATGTTAAATTAAAAATCATAAACACAAACAATAAATCCAATAAATGAAAATGAAGTTTGTATTCTAACCATTTGCCAGCAATTCATCGATGAGGTTGTTGTAATAGTCGATTCCTTCTTGATTGATTCCTCCACTCATTTTTCCTTCTGCATTAATGAAGTTAATATAAAAATAAATTGATTAATTAAGAAGAAACTTTTAATTATAAATTGATTAATTAAGAAGAAACTTTTAATTGAGCCAACTTTAATTCAGAATATACAATCATTGGTATAAATTTGACTTACTTGGGAGTATTCTAGACCAAGATATTGAAAATCTATATGCATCCAAGTTCATATCCTTCATGATTGCAACATCTTCCTATAACATAATATACAAATAAATAAATCATTATCATTAAATAAAAACAAAAATGAAATTAATCTCCTATTCTTTTATTTATTTAGTCTTTTATAATGGCTATTACATATAATATTTGCTTTTTAAAATATACTATTATTAATGAAAAATTTAAGTTGTATGTCTTATTTTTCATTAGTAAATATATATCCATTACTATAGATGAAATATAATCTTTGAATAATAATCAAGCTAACATACCTTATAGCGATGATATGAGTCAACTGCTACGTCGCCACTTTTTCCATCCTTAATTTTATCTGCATTTTCATATTCATTAAAAGTTGTACAACTTGATTATAGAAAAAAATAATTAAACTAATTATAACAAACAAATATTGAGAATATAAAATTCTAGTTTTATGGACTAACATCCAACAAAATTTCATAATGTTCGTAATCAAAATTTAAAAATAACAACAATATAATAAATTTTTATTAGACGTCATTATAAAACTAGTTATATGAATATTGTCACCATGTCTCTGGATAACACACCTGGAAATCTATGAGTGAATGTATCCCAAATACTTGGTCCTCTTCCACCTTCATTTGCTGCACCTTCAAATTGATATGCAGAAGATGCAGTACCAAAGATGAAGCCATCAGGGAAACTGTTTCTATTCAATGAAGCTAGCTGTGTTACATCGCCTTTTGTGAATGTAATCAATGAGAAAATTAAAGGCAAGAGAGAAAATAGGAAATGTCTAATGTTAAATGCCATATGAACTGTGTAATCGCTTTTCTTCTTTATGTGTTGTGTAATCACTTAATTGTTTGTGTAATCACTTAATTGTTCAAGTTGTTGTGGGTAATTATGCTAACTATGCAAAGGGTGTCTTTTTATAGACGAAAAAGTTTCCTGGCTGGCTTCTACAGTCAAATTAAAATTCTATACGCGGTGTTTTGTATGACTTGTTATAATTTATTATTATTATTTGTTTTGTATGATTTATTATTACTATTATTATTATTATTATTATTATGGTGTGGCCTGCCTTTGAAAAAGTGCAGCGAAGTTATCCAAAGCAAATTAAGATTAGTCGGGTATTAAATATGTCAAACATAAAATAAAATAAAATAAAAGTTAGTGGAATAAATGTAACCGTATATTTTAATTAATTGTAAGTAATAAAGGCAATACACTGAATTTCTAATTTCCTTATATATTCAACTTCGACAGTTTATTTATTTATTTGAAACCACTCAATCACTCGTTTTAGTATTTTACATAGGCTACTTTTTTGTTCTTTTTAATAAATAAATAAATAAAAACCATTTTTTTTTGTTTCTTTTCTCCTTATTAGCACGTGTCCAAGTTTTTCTACAAAAAGTCACTCCCATTCTCTCTCATTTCTTTCTTTGTTTATTATAACGTCATTATCTGTTTTTTACTAAACTAAATTCTATAATTTCAAAATTAGAACGAAGAAAAAACCTTTTTTTAAGTCAATACAGAAAAAATAATAAAGAAAAATATCAAAAATACATAATAAATAATATTACAAATTACATTTGTTTAGAATAGAAGTAACTACATAACAACGTCAATCTGAATAATTGTATATTCAATTTTTTATTTATATTTAGTCAATTTTACGTATATTATTTAAAATTAAAATCACACAA
>JBBPBQ010020323.1:50995655-51050690 GCA_037974755.1 Cicer yamashitae
TTATCTTGAAATAGAATAATAAAAAAATAAATAATTCACACAACTGTGAGATCCTGAATTCAAACGTAAAATAAAATATCGGTATTTATCAATTGAATTAAAACTTAAAATAATTTCTGTATTCAATTAATTGGAATATCTAGTTAGTCTTAATTACTTTCACTAAAAGTGTTTCCGTCTCCTGTGTTTCTTAGAGCAATATTTTGTGTGTTACATTGTACTATTATTTATTTGTTCTTTTTAGTTGTAAGTGCATAAGCTAATTTATTTTTGATTGAAAATTAATTGAATGACTTACATATAAGTTTGTATTTATCTATTAGTCTGAGACTCTTTTTTTTAGTATGGTATTCTTAGGTAGACATTGTAAATTTTTTTTTTCCGACTTTGTTAATTTTTGAATATAATGGAAAATTTATTTTATTTTACTTCTAAAATAATTAATTTATTATGTATTTAGCTTTTAATCGATTTAGTTTTATAAAATAAATACTAAATTATCATAGTAGTACAAGGGCATGTAAAGTGGCCACCAAAAGTTATAGTGATGGACACTGAAGCATAGGTATTGCAAAATATTGATAAAATTCTACAACTTATCCCTGTCCAGATTTTATTCCACCAACTCTCGTAGGTAGGTATAGGGTGATTATTGAACACGAAAATATTGTTCGTAGGTATAGATTCTTAGAGATGTACGTACGATTTTTTTACTATATTACGTAGGAGTTTTTGTGATCCTAAAAGTCAAAATTTTTATTGCAGTGATTTGTAGTTTATGTAGTTGTAAAATAAAAATAAAGTATTAAATTATTAAGGAAGCTTATGTCTATTAAATTTTTTAGGTTTATAGACCTTCGATCACTGAACTAGAAAATTTTACTAGTTCTCTTTGAACTAATCCAGAGGAAACACCTTTGTAATTGAATGAAATGATTTCACGCTTAGACGGACCTCTTCATAAAAAAAAAAGATAAAAGATATGGATACTATTCAAAATCGAGTTGATGAGAACCACCCTACCATTGAGACTAATATACTTATTACTCAATGAAGTTAGCTTGTTTGAAATGATGTAGATAAAGGGCTTCCAAGTTACCTCTCGACGTAGATTAGCCCTTATTGGCAGAACCAAAATACTTGAAGGGGAAGGACCCGACTTTACAGATAAGAAAAATTTTCACCTAACCTAGAAAAGGACACCCACACTAACCCATATAATAGAACTCTTAGCAAAATTAATCTGAATAGTATCCATATCTCTTATCTCATTCTTCTGTTATTGTGTTTCTTTGTTGATTTGGTGTTTAATTCAAGTATGTTGTTTGACTGACTTTTTTGGATATCTATTGTTGAATTTCTTGTTGGTTGGTTCCTTTTTTTTTTGTCATACTTTGATATGGTTGGGATTCCTTTTCCTTTAACTTCTCCTTCATTTTTCTAGTAATTGTAAGGTATACACTATTAAAACCATCCAAGTATCTGATTTGCGCAGTAGTTCCAAAAGTTTCTTGCCACTCAATCAAATTCATGTGTCATGTATGCTTCCTCTATTAAAGGTTTAACGCCCTTTAATTAGTTTGTCATGTAGATATATTTTGGAGCATCACATCATATGTCATATGATTATAAGTCATTTGTGTTTTTAAATCCTTAATCACTCATGTTAGTTATGGCTTCTGATGACACTCATATGTCAATAGTTGCCTCTTTCTATTGTCCATTATTATTCCTTATCTCCTTCAAAGTTTTGGTTATGTTGGTCAATTGTGTGATTTTAGTCACTCGGTTATGTTTTGGTACACTCATTGTCACATGTACGATCCACAATCAAAGTGGTTAATTGGGACATGTTGTAGATAAGGAAACTTTATATATGGGATGAGCCAAGTCTTCTAGATACTACAACTTACTTTCATTGTTGACTTGTCATCTTTTTGTTTGAATTTATCATCTTCTAATTATTATTTGTGCATTCTTGTCTTGGACATGTTTCTACATCTAGATTAAAATACTTAGCTTCTATTTTAGCTTTAGGAATGATGCAATCAAGTTTATGTTTTTGATTGTTATGGTTGCAAATTTTCCTTTTTAGTAAAAGTGTTTCCA
Organism: Cicer yamashitae; assembly: GCA_037974755.1. Taxonomy (NCBI): domain Eukaryota; kingdom Viridiplantae; phylum Streptophyta; class Magnoliopsida; order Fabales; family Fabaceae; genus Cicer; species Cicer yamashitae. The sequence goes on from JBBPBQ010020323.1 coordinate 50,997,765, forward strand.
TATACTTAGCTTCACTCAATTACGCACCTTTTGACTTAGTTCATTTAATGTGTGGGGTCCTTCACTATATTTCACCAAAGGAGAATCTAGATATTATATCTCTTTTTCTTTATAATGATACTTGTTATTTTTAGGTTTATCATATAAAAAATTATTCTAAATTTTTTGTCATTTATCATATGTTTCGTTCTATAGTTAAAACTCAATATAATATTATTATAAAGTGTTTTCTTTGTGATTTATATGGTAAATGTTACAGTTGGATAGTCAAAAAAAGAAGTGGCCATCAATTTTAATTTGTTTGATGAAAAAATTAGATAAAGATTAAAAAATAAAAATATTGATCTTCAACTAAAAATTTGGATAAAGGGAGTTCATTAAACATTGAGAATGTATTACAACGGCTGCTTATAATTAATTGTACATAAATTATAATTATTTAATTTTATTTATTTTACCTTAAAAAAAGAATATAAAAATAAATTATCTATATTAAATAAAAGAAAAAAAATAATTTGTATTAATTGATTGGACAATGGAAAGAATTTTGTTATTAATCAATTTATTTTATTTGTTCATGTAAGAAGGGTAATTAAGTAAGACGACGACGATTAAAAACAGTTAACAAATTTAAAGAGCACGGAGTTTACGGACTGTATTCTGTTCTTCGGCCCAATTGTTCTCTTTTTACAACACATATGGGCGGAAAGATTTTAGGGTCCATAATTCATTCAATTTTAAAAATTTACTCTCCTCAAATTTATACTCCTACCTTACATTTTAATAAAAATATAATTTAATTCTTTTATCTAAAAAAAAAATTAAATTTTACTTCTTTTTGTATATGTTTGTGATCTAGAAAAGTTGGAAAAAAAATTTCAAAACATAATGGTTGAATTTTCTGAGAACATTTGTATTTCAGAAAATCTTTTACAAGTTTTCTGACCAGAACATACTTTATTTCGGAAAACTTTAAAAGTTTTTCAATACATAAATGTGTTTTGAAAAATTTGAAAAACAGTTTTCCGGTATATAAAGTTCAAATTTTTTAAATTGTGTCTAAAAAACTTGTTCCAAGTTTTCCAGTAAACATAGTTCAAATTTTTCTAAAATACATTTGTGTACCGAAAATTTTTTTTCAAATTTTTTAATTAATAAAATTCAAATTTTCGTAAGCATATGTGCTCTGAAAAACCTTATTTTTTTTTTTAAGTTTTTTGAAATCCAAATTAAGTTTAGTACGTTAGAAAAAAATTTTATTTTATTTAAAAACAAAAAAGAAAAAGATTAACTATATAATTTGTATAAAATGTGGAGGTATGAGTGTAAATCTGGATGCTAGATTAAAATTTTCTTCAATTTTTTAGAAGAAGAAAACATCATATCAAAAGGAGGGCCATATTTCTTTCGTAAAACATTGCTGCAAAATTTCAGCAAAAGGAAGAAACAAAACAAAAATTTCTTTGTTTTGACCTTTCATATGTTTTTATTTTATTTTTGAGTTTGTCTTATGTGTAAAAATCAGTAAAAATGATGGCTGAAGTTTCTTCCTAATCTGCATATTCTGTTTTTTCTTTTTCTAAAGAAAAATTTGGAATAAAATTTGCATTTAATCTTGTTTGAAGATGAACACAAATCTTGATGTTTTGATACAAAAGAAAACAAAAAGGAAACATACATTGATATAAGCTTAGGTCAATGAGGAATAAGAATGGATGGAGAGGAAGAAGAATACAAATATTTTACACCACATCTTAATGTATATGAATTACTTATCTTATATATTAAACATTTAACTATTTTATAGGCGAAGAGAGATTTCACGACTCACACTTGCTATGCAACAAATGTTTGGCCTGAATGTTCACATACAACTATAGAAGACCCAAGTACCTTCAAAAATTAGAGGCTACTGCAAAAAATCACAGATCCTCACAGCTCTCGTTGCGTGCTTTGTTTCTCAAAATTGTAGAAGCTGGATAGACTCTCTCCATTATAATTCTATCTCTGAATTGATTTTGATGTAAGAGTTGAACAGCAGACAGTGCGTGTTTGTTCATTTAATGAGATTCATTGAAGACATAGATCGAATTGCAAATCAATCATGACATTTTTTATGTTTTTAATTATTTTAGGTTTTATATTCATTTATAAAAAAATTAGTCTTGTATGCGAATTTTTTTTACTATTTTACTTAGACAAAAAATCAAAAATTTGTGTTTTACAAGGATGAGAATAATGAAGACCGAGTAGGGTGGAAGGGCCTCACAGCAGGAAAAGGTGAGATGCTTAGGAAAACGTGAATGATTCAGTTGTTGCAAAAATGTTGTTTTATTTTTTAATTTGATAAAATTACTTTTAAAATGGTAAAATCTGATATGGCGAAAAGAAGTTATAATTGAACCTCAATGTAAGACACTTTTTACATAGTTGACGACCATAATAAGCTGGTTTAATTAAGTTTTGTAAGGTTTTTGTTGCATGTCATAATTTACTTTTTAGATTTGAGTCTGATTCTTGATATATAGAAGTTTAATATGACTTGTTAGTATACTTAAAAGTTATTTTAATTTAACATTTTTGAATAAGTAATCAAACATATTTTTAAATAGATTAACGAGTTAATATGTCAATAAAATTAAATTTTATTTTAATATTTAACATGATATTTAAAAGAACATGACTTTATACACATCATACGTCAATTCTATTTTATAATAATACATTTATATATGTCAAAAACTAAAGAATATTAATATGCGTAAATTACTAAAGATAAATATCTAACAAAAAGATTAAAATTTAATATAATAACTATAGTAGTAAAAAAAACGTATTATTTATAATTATTTAAATAGGTCAACTTAAAAGACTTATTATTATGTGACATATAGTGTAACTTTTTAACTAAACAGATTTTTTTTAAAGTTTTAAACTTGTCTGTTTAGAAAAATCTGATTTGACACAGAATGATTTATTTCCACCCTGTTGATTTTGCATATCTAGTACACACTTTTTTTTTTTTTATTGGTATTGTCACTAACTTTTGTTTACGGTAGAAAATTAGGTTAAGCAATTTTAGGAACTACTAACACACATTAGTATTAATTAGGATAAATAAAAATTTCAATTTTCCTTTTTTTTTAAACTATTCTTAATTGTAAAAAAATCTGGTTTTAGTACATTAAAATAAATAATCTAATTTTGAAAAAAATATATTCAATTATATGTATTTTTCCTGAAAAAAAATACAAAAATAAAGTTTTTTATTATTTGTTGACCAAAACTAAAATAAAAACAAAAAGTCGAATGTATTTTTTATTTTTATTTTTGTGTATAATTAAATTAATAGACAAAATTATGTGTCAACAATGAATATATTTCTAATAAATTCTCCGAGTTACTCTCTTAAGCTCTGTTTAGATTGATGGAAAGTGGTGGAATGTAATAATATAATGTCGGGTTCTATTATTTGGTTTTATAAAAAATAAATGGAATAGAATGGAGTATGGTGGAACCTATTCCCTCAAATACCACCAATTTCTTCAATTTTTTTCATTCCCTCCAATTTGGGGTGTATTCAATAGAATGAGAAATTAATTAGATTTTTTTCGTTCCGTTCCATTTAAATTCGCTCTGCTCCATTACTTTTAAATTATCCAAACAAAGCCTTAAGTTATGTTTGGATTGATGGTATGAGATGAGATGGAATGGAATAAATTAATGTTATATTGTTTGGATTGCTAAAAAGAGGACGGAATGGAGTAGAACACGTCCATCACTTATCTTTTCTTTTGTTCCGCTTCAATATGAGAGGAATATGATGAAATCACTTTTATTACTCATTCCATCCTAAAATATCCAAACAATGAAGTAGATATTTTATTTCATTTCGCTCATCTCCACTCCATTCCACTTCGTTCAACTCTGCTCCATTCCGCTCATTTTAAAATACTCAAACATAACCTTAAGATGGTACTATTCACCAGACTTCTTGTACTAATACTACTCAACAAAATGACATTATTGAAATGAAGGGTCATCGTATTGTTGAAACTACTTACTCATTTTTGTTGTTTGCTTTACTTTAGTTTCATAAGTTAGTTTTGGGGTGAAGCAATCTTTACCGTTGTTCATGCCATTAATAGACTTATGTCACCCATTATTCAGGGTTTATCAATCTCCTTTTGAAGCATTGTATGGTTATGCCATAATTATTTGTATTTAAAGGTCTTTGATTCTAATTGTTTTTGTCATTCGTTCACAAACGCAATGAATTGTCTTCTCGTTCCATAATATGTGTTTTTCTTGGTAACAAGGATGGCCAATTGGGCTGTCAATGTTATGATCCTTTGATAATCACTTATTGTGTGTTTTTGACAATTTGTGTTTCTTGGAGACATTATATTTTACTCTATATTATCTAATTCCTATACTCTCATCAGGTATGAGTTTACCCGTATTTATCGTTTTATCCAAGATAATGATGTTTCTAGTAATTATGATTTTGAGAAATGCAAGGATGATACAAGTGTTACTCTTAATACAAATGTCCCTTCTCTCCCCACAGTTATCCAACAATCTCACACGATTGTTTATCCCTATCCTCCTCAATTATCCTTCTTATGATCATAAGTTTATGCAATTGTCTGATTTCATGTATTCCACTTATTCTAATTCTATTTCAACCTTTACTCATAATTTGTCTAAGCCTTCTTCCTACAAAGAGGTTATTCTTGATCCTCTTTGATACCAGACTATGGCAAACGAACTTTCTGCTTTGCACAAGATAGATAATTAGGACATAGTACGTCTTCCACCTAGAAAATGTGATTTTGATTTTTGTTGGGTATATATATAAGATCAAAACCAAGTTGGATGGATCAATTGAGTACTACAAAGTTTGTCTTGTTGTAAAAGGATTTTCTTAACAATATGGTATGGATTATGAAAAAAATTTTGCTCATGTGACCAAGAGGACCACTATTTGCACTCTGATTGCATTGCATCTCTTTGTTAGTGGCATATTTCTCAAACGAATGACAAAAATGCTTTTCTGAAAGGTGATCTTCAATAGGAAGTTTATATGTCCCCCTTGAGGTATCATTCATAATCTAGGGGAACTGTGTAAGTTAAAAAATGCTTTATATAGTCTTAAATATGATCTTCGTGAAATTTGAGATGAAGGATTAAAGGCATTTCTTACAAGAGTAAAAAACATGTCATTATCTCTTGTTCTTCTATAGAAGATGCATATCGTGTTATGGAATCACCATTGTTGAAATAGTTTGATTGTATTGGTTACTGGTTGATATGAATATCTCTCTTCCTATACCGACTCCTGTACATTGATAATAAAAGTATATTTCAAATCACTCATAACTCAAGTCTCTCATAAACGTATCAATGAAATTAAGATTGATTGTCACTTCACTCTCTACTAATACATCGTAAGTTTGAGGGAGATATAAATAATATATTATAAAATTATTATGAGTTATTGATTTTTTTTTGTAAGTTTGTAATTATACTAAGGGTAGATTTGTCTTTCTAACCTCTAGTATTTATACTTTTGGTACGTAACTCCCGGTTTGTTAAGTGTTAACACTTTTCATTATATTAGAATATATGTTAGTCTCCTTTTATTCTTCCTTCCACTCTTTACTAAGAACTATTCAATATAATTAGCAAACATCTAATATCACTTTGACAAATATATTTTCATGAGTGTGATAAAATAGGAGAGTCAAAAGCGGATTAAAACTTAATTTTTGTTTTATCTATTTAAAGATTAATGTATATAAAAAATGTCTTTTACAACTAATGATTTTTTATGCCATTAAATAAAATGAGAGAAACGAAGATGAACTCTTAAATGAGTGGCTAAAAAGAACTTTTAAAAGTAGATAAGCAAAAGTAAATATGAATAATATATTAGTTATGTAATTGAATAACAAGTTAATTTTGTTTAATTTTGTTAGGAGAGAGCTCTATAGAATAAATTTGGGGTGTATTGAATTGAGATTTTAAAAGACTATTTTGAGGAAAAATCTTGAAGGTTTTAAAAAACTGGGTAGGAATGTATAGATTTTAAAAAACTTTTTATAAGATTTTAAAAGATTCTTTACAATCAAGATTTTAAAACTAGGATTTTAATGGATTTATAACAAGAATTTTCAAGATTTCGAAATATTTTATAGATTTATAATATTGAATGACAAAATATAATAAATAAATTACAAGGCTCGAATAAATAAAAAGAAAACTAATATAGTTTTTAAAATCTTTCAATAACAAAATAATTCTAATTTAATAAAAAAAAATAGTTCAAGTTTCATATCCTCCTAAGTAGCATTTATTTAGATATTTGTAGCAATAGTAGTCTTCCATAAATTAGTATCTTCTCGTTCTTGTTCTTGGGTTTGAGCAATAGGTTCATAATTATGGTCTTTTTTAATTGGTAATACCGGAGACGAATATTCACCTACACGTTTAACTGGAAATTCATCAGACCGACATTTTTTGTGAAGGAAGTTAAGAAGTGAGATGTACATGCCAATACAAGTTCGACTTGTGTCTTAAATAAAAATAGAGGCACTGACTTAAATATTGTGAACCGCGATTTAAATATACCAAATATCTTCTCGATGACATTCCTTAAAAACGCATGCCGGAGATTGAACAATTATATTTTATTATGTGGGTAATTACCATGACCTGTAAAATCTTATAGATGATATCTCACACCTCGAAATAGAGCTAAAAATTTGTGCCGTTTAGGAAATCCAAAATCCACCAAACTTTATTTTATTTTAATTATATATTTTTATTCTTTAAATTTTTGTTTGTTTGTACGATTGTTGTTACGTTGCAATTAGTAATAATTATTTGTGTTCGAAGAATTTTTAAGCATTTGTATGTAATAATGTTATAATGTTATTTGATGCAACACAATCAAATAAATTGTCAATATAAAATCAAAGAGTTAAGATAAAAAAAAATAACTATCAAATGGTGAATGAATATTTATTTACATAATTTATTCGTTTATATTGTGAAAATAAGGTTGTTGTATAAATAGTAAGAAATTGAATCATTATAATACTTTTGTATTTATAATTAATTAATTTGTAAGTTTTTCTATGAAAACATGTTAGCACACCACCAATATTAATTAACAAATATAAAGCAAATGAAATCAAACATTATTAATTTTAATTGTGAAAATAGAAATATGGTTGAACAATATATATTACTTTTATATGAATATACGAGTTTATGATTCTTTAATTGAATTATATATATAATAACTTTTTCAAATAATCAAATGTTAGAGGTTATGTTAGTTTTTAGGATTCGAACTCTAGAGTCTAAACCTCCTATATTTTTTTTTTATATCTATGGGCTTTTAGACATGCGTGTGAATTTATGGATATTTTTGAATTTTTTAATGTCGTTAATTGTTATGACTTTTAGCGTTCTTTTTTCAATATACAGATTTAACTTAACATTCAATAAAATTTAACGTTTTGTATAAATTTATTGATATTTTTTATGTATGTTATGTAACTTACGTCACACTTTAGTGGCATTTATTAAGCTGAATTATAATGATTATATTTGTATTAAGAAAATATAATATGTTTTGACTGTAAATAATATATTTTATCTATTAATAATGATAATGAACATGTAATTATTATTTTTTGAAGGAATATTAAAAGTAACATTGAACTCTAGAGTCTAGAACTCCTATTAATATTTTTTTTATCTCCATGAGCTTTCACACATATGTGTGAATTTATGGGTATTTTTAAACTTTTTAATGTTGTCAATTGTTATGATTTTTAACGTTCCTTTTTTTCTTTTTTTACAAGTTTAATTTAACATTCCATAAACTTTAACATTTTTTTTATAAATTTATCGATATTTTTTTACGTATGTTAGTATAACTTACGTGATACTTTCTTTGCATTATTAGGCAATGGATTACAATGATAAAATTTATATTAAGAAGGTATAATATGTTTCGACGACAAATAACACATTTAATATTTTATTTATTAATAATGATAATAAACTTGTAATTATTATTTTGGAAAGGAAAATTAAAAGTATCATGTTAACTTTAAGTTTTATCTAAAAATAAATAAAATAATAGAATTGGTGTTATATATGTATTTATTTGTTGAAATGCAATATTAATTTATTTATTTTGATAATTTTATAAAACTTAAATTATTGGTAAAATATTCAATAATTGTCAAAATTTCAATGTTTAGTGTTGAAGAATATAATATCATTGATCAACTTTTTCATAAATAAAATAGCTACAAAAAATTAAGTTCACATTATTTTTAACTTTAATTTTGATCATGGTTGATTGATGGTGTCAAATGGATTTAGATATTATCATATCAAATATGTAGATATATATAAACAACTTTCCTTATAATTTGAAGACTCGAATTAGAATGATATGTTAATAACAAAGTGATGAAAGTATGAAAGAATGAAAGAGGATTGTAAATGACTGCTTGAATTATTTTCATTACCTATTTATCAAGTATGTACTTTGAAACGTGCATAGATTCTCCATTGTTTTTATCTGGTGTCAATAAAATGACTCAAAATAGAATACAACATACATGTCTAATGCATGTGAACAATTTATAGTTAGAAAAGTTTCTTAGTTGTAGAGAGGTTTGATCATACTGATGAAGAGACGAATTTTCCATACAATGAGTAGAGTAGGTGTTGTTTTATAAAAATGAGTCTATATTTGCAACTGGTCACTAAAACATTTGAGATGAGATAATATTAATATAGGAAATTTTTGTCACCAATTAATCTGTAGAGATAAGTATAGTTAGAATTAGAGGAGTAGACTTAGCGAAAGTAAAAAAGAAGAAATGGAGTTGTGAAAGTTGGAAGATAGTAGAATTATTTTCATTAATAATTATTGTTTGCGGATTTTCAACAAAGATGTGATATGGTGTGTGAAATGCAAAAGCTAGATAGAGGTATGGAAAATGTGAAATTAGTTATAGAGGCTTGTAAATGGTGTCATATAAGAATATAAGTTTGTGGATTTTTAAAAGAAATGTGACATGGTGTGAAAAATGCAAAAGTTAAACGGCGGTATGGAAAATGTGAAATGAATTATAGAGACTGGTAAATGATGCTACATAGGAATATAAGTGACATGACATAAGTGTGTGAGGTGTAAATCAATAAAATTTGGATTTTGTTTTTATATAAATAAATATAAGTCTCTCAAAATCCATTGCACAAAGCAATCTTTTAAAATCTATATCTTTTTTAATATCAAAAGACATATTTTAATAATTCTGATTGAATACTACAAAAATTATTTTTATTCTTTTAAAATCTTGATTGAATACAACCATATTTTGTTATAATCATAAAATCTTTTAAATATATTAAAATCTCATTTGAATAGATTTTTTTTTTTTTTATCTTAAAAGAGATGATAAATTTTATCGTAATTAACTATCGACATTTACCCGTTGAACTAAAACTGAATATACCCTTTTTAATATCGGTATATTTGCCGATGACTTTTGGCCAATACTTGCCATGCTTTTTTAACAAAGTTTAATTATTTTATAGGTATCAATATTTAAATACACCCCTAAACTAGAAAAAATTATAATGAGGTTCTAGTATAGCTTTGTCAATTAGATCTTTATGTTAATTACCGTGACGTCACATATGACATGTCACTTACTTAATTTTCAAATTTTTTATAAAATGTCAACATTATTATTATTTAAATTATTATTTTTATAGAAAAACTCTTTTACAAAAAACTAAATACCCTATTGGAACTAAAAACCCTTCAAGAAAGACCTCCTTCTCAAAAAGATGTGACCATGTTTGTGAAAATACTGATTGATAGTTAATTACAAAGAGGATAGGAAAATGGATGGAGACTCAGAAGAGTGAAAGTATTTACCGTTTCTGTTGTTTTTTGTTATTAACCATCAATCAACATTTTCACAAACCTGCGAGAGTGGTGAGAGACGAGGATATTGTCGGGTTTGATGGATGGGAAGGATGAAGATGTACAGTCAAACATCCTTAAGAAGAAAATCTTTGTTGAGAGGTTTTTAGTTTGAAATTTGAATAGGGACACTACGCGAAAAAAACGCATATTACAGCGCTTTTTTTAAGCTATTTACAATGCTTTTTCAAAAAAAAAAACGCTGTAGTTACCAACGCTGTAAAAAGATACAACAGCGCTTTTGTTTAAAAAAAAAAGCGCTGTAAAAGGTGGATATATTGCGCGCTTGTTATACTCCTTTTACAGCGCTTTTCACAAAAGCGCTGTAATAGGTGCATTCATATAGTTGATTTGTTATGCACCGTTTACAGCGCTTTTTCACAAAAGCGCTGTAAAAGGTGCACTTATATAGGTACATTCAAATACACCTATTACAGCGCTTTTTCACAAAAGCGCTGTAAAAGGTGCACTTATATAGGTACATTTAAATGCACCTATTACAACGCTTTTCCAAAAAGCGTTGTAGTAGGTGCATTCAATAGATGCATTATTATGCATTATTATGCACTATTATGCACCTATTACAGCGCTTCCTCAAAAAAGCACTGTAGTAGGTGCATTCTAAGGCACCTATTACAGCGCTTTTTTGAGAAAGCGCTGTAAAAGGTGGTTTTTTTTTTTTTAGTTTTATTAAATAATATGATGTAAATTTTAAAAAGCGCTTTTTTTAAAAGCGCTGTCTTTTAATCCAGAATCAGTTCACAATTTTTATTCCAAAATTATTTTCACCTAGAATCATTTCACAATCAGTCAATAGTACACAACAACAACAAAACAACACTAAAACACACAAGAATCAGTACACAACAACAGATTCACTATATTTTCAAATGCACAAATATTCACAACAATCAGTTCATAATTACATATTCACAACAGCTCAGAACTACATATTCACACAACTACCTATTCATATAACTATTAGATATTCATTATATTTTCATACAACTACTCATATTCATAACCTAGTATATACACAAACAGCACAGAACTACCATATCCCTTGCAGCTTGCCATTTCCCAGCAAATCAAATAATATTCATTTCAAGCACATACTGACACCAGTCTTCCTTTATCTCTGTTAGTTCTTCTTCAGAATACGATGGACTGGAATTGTCAAAGTACTGATATAAAAATTGAACATAAATAAGTTAGAATCAAATATAAATATAGTTTATATATGAAAATCAAATAATTAAAATACCGTACCGTTTCTGGAATTATAATTTGATTCTTATCAACAATCTCCTTCATGAATCGCAATACATAGTACCCACAGTCGATGTTGTTAGTTTGACGAGGGCAATATAAAATAAAACATATAAGTCAATAATTATTTAATTGTGCATTGATTGTAGGTGAAATTTAAAAGCATATATTTCAAACCTTTATTGGAATCCATGTGATGTTATTTGACTTTAGCTTCGACACTGTCGCACCTCTTTGAGCTCGAAAAACTTGTAAAGCACTATCGAATAAATAAATGTGATATTATAGCATTAACAAACACATTATTTATATATATATATATAAAAAATAAATGAATATTACTTACGTGTCGAACAAAGCCTTTATCTCGAGACGATTGTTGTAATGGCCGTGCAAGGGATCTAGGTAGTATATAACTTCAGAGGTCGCATTGATTGCAATTAGCACCCAATGTGCCCTACAACAACAAAAATTTAGTTTACACAGCTAATAAATTAAGATCTCATAAAATAAAAAAGATATAAATATAGAATATATAATTACGTACCCTGAATTATATGGTGCAAGGAATAACTTATCCTTCTCTTTATTTCCTAATAGTATATCTAAAACGTATTTCTTTACATTCACTGGATCGTGTTGAAGCATCGATATCTTATGCGGAGACAAGAATGAAAATTTATTTGACAATCTGCGCGCACACACGAACTTCTCATACAAAAACCTTCAATAAAAATTTCAAATTAGATTAATTACCAATAAATTAAATTAATTACAAATAAATGCGATGAAAAGTAATTTTTACCTCATGTAAATGCTCATAACAGTAGCACTCAGCTCCTTATGGTCGAGAAGTTCGTATATGTGCTCTTTTTCAAAAAATTCTTCATACGCGTCTCCGAATAGATCTTTATCCATGCTTATTATTCGTGAATCGTCGCTGCCCATATTTTTTTTTGCCTGTATGTCAAGACACGACCCATATGGAGCAAGTCGTGGCTGACTTATTTTAGGAGCAGGAGCAGCAACTGATTTTACACGATCCAGTTTTTTAGTAGCAACAACTTTGGCCGCTTTATTACCCTCCAGCTTTTGTAATTTGCCAGTTTTATTACCTATCCAATTTTTTAGGTTTGCCGGCTTTATTTTTGCCACGAACATCCGGTCGTGGTGCGGCAGCTGGCTTGCTGTGCGGGTGGTTTATTAGATTGAATCTGAAAAAATGAGGTTAATCAAATTGTTAGTTTATTGAATCAGAAAAAATGACAAACCTTACAGAATAAATGTTACAAACCTTTTCGGGCGATGTGATTGTTTCATTTCTGGGAATCTTCTTATCATTCCCTTTATTAGACTTTGTTTGAATCTAAATAAATGTGAAATTAAAGTTAACATTGGAAAAAATTCAGCAATTAAATATATTCAATTAAACGTACATTTCAATTAATTAAACATACCTTGTCAAGGGCAACAAGATGTTTGGGCCATGCCACGTAGCTGCCAATTGCTTCGCCCAAATAATTCAGATCTGCATCGTTGTCCGGTACAGGCAACGGTGCTGTTGGTTCCAAAGCAATAACTGGCGATACTTTGACATGGCCCGCAGGGATTGGTGTGTTGTGCAATTCCTTGCCCGGAGCATTGCACAATGTTCCCTTTCTGACCTTCCGATGAGTGGAGGAGGATAAGTATAGCACACATGGAGTGACCCCCTAAAATAAATGGTTAATACATAAGTATGTGAAAAAATTAACTTTAATGAATTTCTTATTTTATTAAGTAATTAATTACCTCAAGAAGACTGTTGAGACCAACGTTGCAACTTGCGTTTTCACTCTCAATGTGAATTTCACGTTGGGGCTGGTCCGCAAGTTGCTTGTCTTTATTTGTCTTCACCAAGAGGGCCACTTGCTCCGTTAATACTCTAATCTTCTCTAATACTTCCTCGTCAGATGGATTTTGGCGCTTCTCTTGTGAAAAATAACTTCTAGGAGTTACGCCAAATCCTTTCCCCTTCACGCGGCCGAAATATTCAGGAACATTAAACACTTTACCTAATATGTCCCTGCAACTTGCCTTGTTGTCCTCTTGATTTTCCGATTCAAGATTCGCCTAAAATACACATAGGATTAAAAAGATAAGTTAAATAACATTTTTAAAATACAATATTAAAAAATATTAAAGTGATAAATATACTTACACAAAGTTTTATTACTTTTTGTACATTTTCATTATCAACCACTCCGTCTTTATTTACACGAGCTTCCTTCCACAATACATGACGACCCAACGGTTGATCAGATTGGGTGTCTTGTAGCTATTATCGTTAAGATCATAAACAAAATATTAGTTAGATAGTATAGTTTATAATATACCACATTAATTAAATAAAAGTGATGAGGAATAACTTACAAGTTTTTGCTCTAGACGAGCATATCCCATACGAGATTTCTTGTATGGGTGGGGAATAATTTTTGCCCTCTCGCGATTTGCTTTACTAATATTCTAAATAAAAAAAATAACAATCTAGTAAAAACTTAAAATACACAATGAATATGAATAATAAAAAAAAAATGCTAATAAATTAATCACTTACAACAAATGCGGGGTCGGAACGTTTTGATACGAATGCGCTCCATTCCTCACTTGATATATAATGTTTATATATTTTTGGAGCTTTCGCATTCGTATTTCCTTCACGGTCTTTTAAATAGCAATTAGAGAGGTGAGATCTAAAGCCCCGGTGTATTTTCCCGGCAACTCTGAGCACATAGCTCTTTCTCACCTCATCAAGAACAAAAGCTGACTGCAAACCAAATAAATATATAGTTTGAGTAAAATATTTCAAAGCAGTATGTAAAAATTTATAAGTAATAGGGTGGAGTAAAAAAATTACCTGTATATCAGCCCACAATACATCTTTGGCATTCTTCAATGCCTTATCTCTCCAATCATCTATTGTGATTGGGATATTTTGACGAACAACAGCTCCAATATAACTAACAAACGTGGAATTGTTGGGGTCAATAGGTTGACCACTCTCATTCCATCCAACCTAATAAACTCATATAGTAAGTACCTCAAATTATAAACAGCAAACAAGGTAAACATCAAACAAAGTATCGTATAAACAGCAGAAACAGAAAACAACAAACAAAGTATACCTCAAATTTTTGCCCAGTACTTCTTGCTTTAATAACATTTTGCATTATTGTTGCACCACGTTTGACTTCATTTTCGTAAGTCTTAGTGTTGCCAACTTCTTCATTTTGACAATATAACTCCTTGTTAGTATCCATTTATCTACAGAATGCAGTTCAACATCAACATGCAGTTCAGTTCAGTTCAACATCAACATGCAGTTCAGTTCAGTCTAAGTACGTAGCAAAATAAGTTAACATGCATTTTAGTGAAAGAAAAAACTAATAAATACAATACCTGAAATAACTCTTTTTAATGCTTAGGGTTACGGGTTCACAGACGAACGGCGCAGAAGACGATGAAAACGAGGGCGAACGGTTACGAACGATCGTAGGGTTACGGGGTTCGCAGACGAAAACGAGGATGAAAACGGTATTACTTGATGTTTATGATGTTTATGATGTTCGCAGACGATCGTAGGTGTAGGATGAGAGTAAGCAATGAGGAAGAAACAAGGAAAACTGAAACTGATCGTAGGGTTCGTAGGGTTCGCAATGAGAAGGAGAACGTAGAGGAAACTGAAAAATTTACGTAATGAACATGAAGCTGAAGAGGTTTATTGTTATATATAAAAACCTATTACAGCGCTTTTCCAAAAAGCGCTCTAATAGGTCTCATCATTTTATTTTTTAAAAGCCTACTACAGCGCTTTTTATAAGCCTTTTAAAGCGCTTGTGAAAAACGCTGTAAAACACCTCCTTATTTTTATTTTTTCAAAAGCCTTTTACAGCGCATCTACATAAAGCGCTTTAAAAGGCTTCTTTGTTTTATTATATGCAAAGGATGTGTGACCCTTTTACAGCGCTTATGAAGCGAGCGCTGTAAAAGACCTCCTTAATTTATTTTTTTAAAACCCTATTACAGCGTTTGTTTAGAAAAGCGCTGTAATAGGGTTTTATATATGAAATGACTCTTTGTTTTATCATGTCCAAGGTTGTGTGAACCTTTTACAGCGCTTATGAGGAAAGCGCTGTAAAAGAGTTTCTTAAATTATTTTTTTATGAGCCCTCTAAGAATTTATTTTCTTCCAAATTAGTTAAATTTGTTTTTCATAAGCCCTGTAATAATTTATTGTAACATAAGCCCTGTTTGAACATAAGCCCTGTTTGAACATAAGCCCTGTTAAATTAGTTAAATTATTTCTTCCAAATTAGTTAAATCATAAGCCCTGTTTGAACTTGAACTTGAACTTGAACATAAGCCCTGTTTGAACATAAGCCCTGTTTGAGGTCAAGTTCAGTATACAATTACATACAGTATAAGCCGAAAATTACAATTTAACAGTTCAAGCTAAATATATACCAAAATGCTCAATTAATTATGGCAGATCAAACAATTAAATTACACATGAACTCAGTTCAAATTACATGGATTAAAAAATTAAACACATTAAGATGCCCTTCTTCTTTTCTTGGTGGGATTCACATTTGTTTGTCCATTAATGATATGAAACGATGGATTAATCCAAATTCCCTCATCATGATCATCTCTAAGATATAAACCATCATCAATTGAACCAATTTCATGTGGTTGTGATGTTGCAAAGAAAAGATCATTACCAACATCTTCATCATTATTGTTATCATCACTTATTTTATTGGTCGATAGGACAATGGACCATTTATCATCAGCAGGATCAGTGACATAAAACACTTGTTGAGCTTGCGACGCTAAAATAAAAGACTCATCTTTGTATCCCACCCTATTAAAATCGACAAGCAAGAACCCTGACTCATCAATCTGAACGCCATTATTATTATCGACCCACTTGCAACCAAATATGGGAACACGAAACATTGTGTAGTCTAGCTCCCATATGCGCTCAATAACCCCAAAATATGATAGATTTGCATATATTGGGTTCTTGTCTTTTGCACTTGAGATATGCATCGCTTCAGCTACGAGAGTGACTCCGCTATTTTGCATAGTTGTTTGATCATCTTGTTCTTTGGTATAAAATGTGTAGCCGTTAATTACATAACATGTGTAAGAAAAGACATGTAAACTCGGACCATTTGCTAGCCACCTCAATCTCTGTGAAATTGATCCGGGGTCTACATCAAACTTTGACTTTATGTGATTTTTTAACCATGTTATGAAACTTCGATTGTGCTCTCGAGTTATCCAATTTTGATTCCTATTCATGTTCAAACTAGATAATTGATCCATGTGTATTGTAACATACGGCTGAACCTCATCATCATTGTGCAGAACATACAATTGTGCCTGCTCCCACTCTGTCCTTGATATAGTCATTAGTCTCTTTCCAATTATCCCTTCTCCTGATAATCTTCCCGAATGACGAGACATGGGAAGCCCTATGGATTCAATATTTGAAAGATATTCAGTACAAAATTCAGCAGCTTCTTCAACAATGTACCGTACAACAATACAACCTTCTGGTCGACTTCTACTTTTTACATACCCTTTTAATATTTTCATATATCGTTCAATCGGGTACGAAGTTGTGTCTCCTTAACAAGATGAACAGTAAGGTGAACCACTATATCAAAAAACGAGGGCGGGAAGTACATTTCAAGCTCACACAAAGTAACAACAATTTCCTGAACGTTGATGATCAATTTGTTTTAAAGGAGGAAGAAGGTAAATCAATTTGTAGATGGGCGCACAAGAGGGTTCGCAGGGGTGGGGAGATGAGAGTTCGTAGGGTTTGGACAACATATTAAATTTGTTTTTATTTACTTAAAGTGAATGTTTTTTTATTTAAAATGAATGATTTTACAGCGCTTGTTTAGAAAGCGCTCTAATAGGTCCTATAAAAATGTGAAAGGGCAAGCCTATTACAGCGCTTGTATCAAAAGCGCTGTAATAGGTCATTTGATTATGAGAAAGCGCAAGGCTTTTACAGCGCTTACACAAAAAGCGCTGTAAAAGCTATGTAACATAAGGTGGGAGCGCTACATTTTACAGCGCTTGTGTTTACAGCGCTCACAAAGCGCTGTAAAAGGCTTTGTGAGAGCGCTTGAATTTACAGCGCTTTCTAAAAAAGCGCTGTAAAAGAGTTGTAAACATTATGTGCAAGCGTATGTGACCCTATATGACCCTACAACAGCGCTTTTTTTACAGCGCTTGTGAAAAAAGCGCTGTTGTAGCCTCCGTTATTTTTAAAAAATTATATAACAACGCTTGTATTAACTAAGCGCTGTAAAAGACGCGCTATAAAATGTCATTTTTGGCGTAGTGGGAATTTAGTTTAGGGATTTAGATTACAATTTTTTTTTTTAAGGATATAACATCCTCAAATAATTTAGGGATATGCAAAATAATTAAATATTTTAATAATTAAAACACTTTTACAAATTTTAAAATGATTATTGACCATTTTTTTTCTTTTATAACATTTTATTGACATATTCTAATTTGTGAAATAGAACAAAGTTTTATTCAAATGTGTGACGAAATCAAAGTGATACATGAAAGATCAACTAAATATGATCATAGATGTTGCTACAAGGCACTTATTTAATATTGAGCAGTCTAATAACTTCACGTCTAATGAAGTAGAAGCTATTAAGATTAACCATTTTTCAGGTGCTACATTTGGATGTGCCTCAACTTCAAACGATAAGATCAACGATAGGACTGATACTTGCGTCTTTCGAGAAAGTATTTGTACCAATTGCCAGAAAGCTTTTGGTACCTTTTTAATCCATCTTCGTAATCAACAAAGTAGAATCCAAACCGAACAGTAAAGCCATTAAACCATTCATAACTGTCCAAGATTGACCAAGCGTAATATCCCTTAACATTTGCACCAGCCCTGTATATTTTTATATCAAATGTCATGAAATGAAAGTTCATATAGTAATAATAATTTTATTATTAGTTTTTATCTCAACCTAAATTGAGAAAATTTGATTTGTTCAAATAATCAATTTGTTCAAACCTAACCAAACAAGTCCCATTACACACCAAATTATGTATGAATATTATATGAAATAATTTAGTATCACACCTAAAATATCTTAAAAAATAACTTACTGGATTGCTGAATTCATGTAGTAGAAATGGCGATAATAATAATCAATTCTGTAAGTATCCAAAACAGCTTCTTCTACCGGAAGTGTTGGATCGTTGAATTCATTCATACCTATATGTTAAATGAGATGTATACTATAATGTCATGCACAATCTTTCAAAAATTAACCATGTAATAACATAATATGAATGCTCAATATACATTCATCATGCATTCAAGAAAATAAATATGATTTAATTGTGTCTTTACCATTTTCATTGATGTAAATCACTGGATTGTTGTATTTATCCTTGATGTATATCAAAAGATCTCGGAGTCCAATTGGATAAACATATATCCATACTGAAGCAGCCTAACATAAATATAAATTTTCTCATCATCATATTTAGCGAAAGAATTAGAGACTTATTTCAAATTTTTTCCTCTAATTTTTTGTTATTAGTTTTTTTTTTTTCCTCATAGTTATTTTAGGTTGTCGGACACTTACCCTTTGACCTAGGGGTCTCCCATTTTTTTCATCTGCAATTGTGAAAATAAAGATGGAGGATTATCAAATTCAACATATTTATCACAATATTTAGTAAACTTATACGTAGAATATATACATCTACTCTTACATGAAGTATTGGTCATAGGATCTGTTGTGTAACTAGGCTTGGTATGGGGTTGTGGAGGTGCATCACTAATATAGCTAGAAGAGTAATAGTTTAAGCCAATAAAATCAAATGAATCCTTCACTAGAAGTGATTCCTGTGTAGAGAACGTAGGCAATCGACTTTGCACTATGTCTCGCATGCTTTTGGAATAATCTCCAGTTGTTAGTGGTTCCATAAACCTGAAACCAATTACCAAATCAAACAAATTAAAAATGATCACAATATGAGTAAGTTATTAGTGGTCACAATATTTTAATAGATTTTTTTATTATTTACTATATTTCACTTGAATTTTCTTCGTAAATAAAAATACTGCATGAGTTTTATCAAATATAGTATGAGTGTAAGTTAGTTACTGAAGCTAATATAAAATTAACTTAATAATGAAATATATTTTGAAATGAGTGTATCAAATAATTTGATGTTGCTAAACATTTTGTTTCTAATTTGTTACATATAAGAGTAGAGAAAGGCAAGCATTTAAATAAGTTTTTATTTTAATCAACTATCGAAGACATATTAAATTGTGAGTACACTGTACATCCCACCTAATAAATTATGTGTTAAATTTTAAAAATAGTTATGAAAAGTCAAATATTTTTAATAGTTTAATGATCTTTTTAAACAATAATTAGAGTATAAATACATCATATAATATAATGATAATAACATCCAACTATATTGACATCCTAATACAATTACCCAATAATAATACAACGATTTCGGTTAATTAACCTTATTAAAAATCTTAATGGAAATAAATTAAATACTTAATTGTAATTACCATCCAAATTGGAAGTCCATTGCTCTCTCAGAAGCCTTTTGGTCGGCTGTGCTATTGTCTCCAAGTGGTATGAACCAGTTAGTTACAAGTGTTATGCCTATCTTGCCCTTTTGATTTTCCTGCACATATATACATTTGTAACTTTAAAATAAGAACTATTTAAAATAATAATAATTATGTCCCGTAATAACTGTTGATTTTGCAAAAATAATGTGTCTCAAAAAGAGTGTTTTTTTTTAATTTTTAATATAACTTTAATTATTTTTTTAATTGTATTTTTAATTGAAAAAATATGTATCTCAATTTTGCATTTATGATGATAAAAATATACTAATAGTTAATAAGAGTAATTGAATAAAATAATAATTTTTTTTCATTTATAATCTTTTTTTCAATATATATACGAAATGGTAAATGCGACAATTATTGTGGGATGAATACTCCTTCGGTCTTATATACAAGATAATTTTTGGAAAAATTTTCGGTTTTATATATAAGAAAAAATTACGACTTTTAATGTGTATTTATTTTTTAAATTTCTTTTATACTTTTATTTAATATATTTGTCTTTTTAGTGATATCTTACAGTTTTTCAATAATGATATAGCTTAATTTCTTTTATACTCGTTAGTGCTTTAGCTTAATTTAATAAAATGAGTTCAATATACATAGTAAAAACACTAGGCTACTCCTACATGTAACTTGTTCGACGTTTTTAATCAAACCACCAAACTACTCCTTCGAATACACATATGATCATTTAATAATAAAAGTTACTGCTATATATATAAGATGAGAAAACTTCCTCTACAAAAATGATAACTTATTTATTCATTGACATAGATATAAATTTTGTTGATCCTAAAAAAATATATGTAGATGTTGAAAGCTTATTTTTTACAAAAATTTAAATAAACACAATGCTTATTCAAAATAATAGTTTATGAATTATTTATTAATGTTTAATAATTTAATAATTTAAAAAAATAATATTAATAACCCTCCTATTTACGTATTCTCGGACATGTGAAATTTTTATATAATTAGAATTTTCAAAATAGTTCCTATACCCTAGATTCCAAAACAAATTGAGTAGAGATGGTTTTATGTTGTGAATGAAGAAATAAACCTGATATTTGGTCCTATACACCTTTACAGCTTCTGCATGAGCAAGAAGTTGATTGTGTGTAACTATATAAGGTTCTGTGCCAGAATCACCACCAAGACATTCTGTATTGATAGAACATCGACCCGGTGCTGTTGTTCCCATTGCATAACCACCATTACTAAAAAACCATGGCTCATTTAAGGTAACCCAATACTTCACTCTATCTCCAAATTCGGTGAAACAAAGATCCGCATAATCCCGAAAATCATCGCTGAAATATTAATATATGTGGAATTTAACAAATCTTAGTTATTGAGGCAGTGTACTTACTACACTAGAAAATGATATTTGAAATAGTGACTCACATTATCTGAGAGCTTAAGAAACCACCATATTCATCTTCTAAAGTTTGAGGAAGATCCCAATGAAAAATTGTTACAAATGGTTCTATCTCTGCCATTTTATTAACGAAAAATAATATTTATTTAACAAACAACTAATTAATAATTAAAATGATAAAATATGAAATGAACTAAATAGTTTCGACAATGGATATTGAATGGTACCATTTGCAATCAGTTCATTGATGAGGTTGTTGTAATATTTTATTCCTTCAGGATTTATGCCAAGGCCTCCGTTCAACTTTCCCTCTATTGGTACATAGTAACAAAAAAAAGTTATGTGAAAGTGCATCTACGGATAATATTATGTTAAAAACAGTCATTGATTAAAGTCTAACTTACTTGGGAGTATTCTTGGCCAAGAGATTGAGAATCTGTATGAATCCATATTCATAGCTTTCATAATTTGCACATCTTCCTATAATAGGCAATACATAAAAGTTAATTATCTCATTTTGTTATATTAGTTCCAAAAACTTCTTTATAAATAAATATCTATATGATCAGGTGTAATGGAATACACATAAAAAAAAAATTTAGAGAGACATTGTATATCAATTGAACTTTATAAACATTCAAGCTAAGTCACGTTGGACTAATTAAGCATATAATCTCTTCATCCCGTATTAATTAAGGGTTACTTTAGGTTTGTTTCTCACGAATTAAGACCAATTTAAAAATTGTAATATTTAATAAAATTATTCTTATTAATCATTTAATATTAACTATATATTGTCATAAATACATATGGAAGTATAATGAATTTGAGAGTAATATATATAATTAATATTAATTAGAGCATAAAATTAAAATAAAATAAGTAATATTATATTGTTTTTACTCAGTAAATAATATTATAGTAAAAACATAAATAAAAGCTTCCTATTATAATACATACATAACAGTTATCTCATTTTGTTATAATAGTTCCTAAAACTTATTAATAGGTGTAATTTAAACTACTTTTATTACTTATAATTCATTCTCGAGAGAGTACTATCTTCATCCCATATAAATGTTACATTTAAGTCTATTTCACAAGCATTAACAAAAATGACAACTAAATGAAAAAATGTAATAATTTTATAAAATTTTCCTTATTAATCATTTGATATTAACTATTATCATAAATACATAACTGGGTATAATAAATAAATTTGAGAGTAATATAAGTAAAATTAATGAAAACAATGAATTAAAATAAAATAAATAATAATATTGAGAACATAACAAAACACATGTTTTAATACATGTTTCTTTTGCTAATATACTCATGTTAATATTGGATCGGGACTACCTTGTAGCGATGATATTGATCAACAGTGACGTCTGCATTACTTCCATCCTTTATTCTTTCTGCATTTCAAATCACACATACGCTCAAATATAAATCATAAAATAATAAATTTGAACCCCTTACGTTAAACTATAAATGTAACTAAAGATTCTAGCCTTGTATTTTCCAGGGATTTGAATAATGTCCTTGAAGTTATAAAGTTAAGATGTTACCACTAAATACATGCTTTGTATTGCTTTTTTATTATAAAAGAAGGACCCTTCTCTTTTAAATAAAGAGTTTAATTTTATATAATGTCACTATAAACATTTTTCACATAGTTAATTAGTAATTATAAATTTTTATCATCATTCAAATTGTTTGATTTAAATATATTATATCTCAGATTTATAATTAATTGAAGATGTTAAAGATGTTTATACCAATAGTAATTACTAATTCATTAATAATTTTAAAAGAGATTAATTGACATAAACCATTAATGTAGATATTTTACAAAGTCGCCAAATATTTTAACTATTTATATGATTAAAGACAAATATTTTTAATAATTTAATAATTATAATTGACTTTACAAATAATTATAATTAAATTTAAATATTTTCAATTATGCGACTATTATAACCGACTTACGGTGTAATAAACTTTACATCAAAGAGTTTATACAAATTAAGTTCTTTTAAACATTTATAAATATCATGTTCTTTTTCGATCTTTCCATTTAGACTTGCAATTGAAAACTTCAATTAACAAATTATCCTAATCATAAGAGAGTGGTTCGATCTCATGCTTAAAAGTACATTTTATATTAATTTGGACAACTTAAAATTACATTTTACATTGCAAGCGGTGTTAGACTGTGTGTTTAGATCTACTTTGGGGAAAATTCAAATATTAATTAAAATTATAAATAATTTATATTTAGATACATAATCGATCTAAAGACAGAGTGAAATCTTTACGCGACTATATTTATAAAAAAAAAAAAAAAAAACAACTAAAACGCACAATAATGTTAAAACCAATTCTATTACACATTATATATTAGGGGATTTCGCCTCCAAGAGAGCAAGACACTCGTGATGATCATCAATTTACTACTCTAAAGCACTTTTCATTTTAATACATTTCCAAGTGATTATTACATTTGTGCACTCTTCCCAATAAGTCACGTTCATTCATTTAATAAAATCTTTTTTTCTTTCCTTGAATAAAGGTGGACATTAAATTAGCCTATTTAAAATATAGTAGTATTTGTCTTGTTTGAGATGATAAAGATTAATTAAAAAAAATTGGAGATACATTTAAGCCGTAAAAAAAATGGAGACGCATTTAATAAAAAATATAAATGAATTTATAATCTTTATATTATATATAATCCATAAATAAATTTTTCATATACTCTCCTTAATGTGCTTAAATTGATTAATATGTGTCATAGTTTTAAACCAAGCAAACGACTCTACAAATGTGTTAAATTAGTTTTCACATCCTTTAACTATTTTTTCTGGTTCCGTCCTCTATATATTTCTAAAACAAAAGTAATTTTATAAAAGAGAAGTTTTTTTAAAAAATTATTAAATAAACTAAAAATGAAAACTAACAAAGCAATATTTCTTCGTAATTCCCTGTATCTAAATGTTTTAGAGAAAACGAAAAAGGAAGAAACCTGGATGACTATGGGTATAGTTATCCCAGATACTTTCTCCTTTACCATCTTCAAATGGTGCACCTTCAACCTATAAGAAGATCAAGTCAAATAGATATTTTCAATTTCTTAAATAATATAAATAAATAAAATCCTGAAATTATATCTCAAATTTGTAAGGAATTATTTCATTTAATTTTTTATAAATATTAATAATAAGTTTATTACGAGGACTTTCTTAATTACAAGTAAAAATCATATACTCATTCCAACCAAAATACTTTTATGATAAATTAATAGTTAATTTGAAATAGGTTAATATACGATATTGTGCGGTATAAAGGTGTTGCATGTCCTGAAATGCAACTCAAGTAGTAAAAACCTTTAGAAATAATATGATAAGATGTAGATTCATACTCACACTACTCATTTTTTTCACATTTAGTATATATCCATGAGCTTACTAGATTCTTTAAAGAAAAAACAAGTGTTTCAAAACTCAAATCCTAAGTTTAAATTTGTATCATTCAAAAAAAAGTTAAAATATGTATCAAAAGAATATGCAAAATTTCAAACCACCATAATTATGTGAGAATATACTTCTAATAAAAATATTTCCTATTTCGAATTTCAAGTCCACGCTTATGCGTAAATTTCATTAAAAATATTTTTTGAAATTGATGGAACTCCGACCTTGTATATATGTCTCTCTTCTAATGTAAACTTTTTCATTATTAAAAATAAATAAATAAATAAATAAATAAACAAAACAATTGGAAAGCAAAAGGTTGCTGAATTCAGCGGTATTGGAGCTAAGATGTTAAACTTATAAGAATACAACCCTAACTAAATTCATGGTTTTGGTGTTATTTTATTTTTCTGGTTGTGGTGCAATTGTGCAGTATCTTAAAGATAAAATTTATACACATTTTGCTTTTGAAAAAAAAAAAGAGCTTATAATTTATATGCATATACTTGGTATGCTGATGATCCTGCCCCAAAAATGAAGCCATCAGGGAAAGTGTATCGATCAAGGTCACCGAATTCAAGAAGAGGATCTGCATTTGTGAAAGCAAATGTAAATGAGCTTACAACAACAAATAGAGCAATCATATTCGCCATAGTGATATAGCTTTTGAATATCATGTTTCTTTCTTCTACATTTTGTTGTGAGTGTGTATGCCTATTTATACACCAAGGAATGAAGACTATGCTAGGTTTTTTTTTTGTGACTCATGACTATGCTAGGTTAATAATAAATATAACGTGGATTAATTGTATTTTCTGGTCCTACTTCTTTTTGATAGAAGGATACTTGTGTTGTCGTTTTTATAATAATTTGTGTCATCACTTTCTTCTAAATCATAGTAACTGAGTTGTTTAAAATTTACAAATTTTAAGAAATTAATTACTTGCGTTAATTTTAATGATAAAATAAATTTTATTTATTAAAATACTCATGTTTGTAGAGTAATTAGATGAATTGTGTTGCAATAAATAGAGGTAAATTAATGAAAAATAATTAATTATTTTTTTATTGATAATATAAAAAAGACATACAGTTTGAGACAAAATATTCCAAAAGTATATTATTGTTCTATATTTAGATTTGATCATGCATGTGTTTATGGCTATTTGCTGGGCTTAATTTAGACTTGGAATGGTCTATGCTATTTAGTACAAAGTCTAGGTTTAGTTTTTCTGTTTTTTAAAAAATTACTCTCTCTAACTTTAGTTATAAGTAAAATTATTTACGATCACACTTATTAATGTTAATGGTTAAGTGCATTCAATTTTTTGATTTCATATAAAAATAATCACAATTATTAATTTAGCCCTAACTATATTAGTCAGCTATCACAACACTAAAAAGTTAGAAATGCATATTATTAGATATAGAGATAAGTGATAGTGACGGTGGTAGGAAGTATTTATGTAAAGAGAAATAGAGATTCAACATATGTTTGTTTAAAAATGTCTAATTCATGAAAAAATAGAAAACCTCTTCAAATGTGCACAATAAAATTTTGTATCGGCAAATAAACGTTTTTAAGATCGATTGTTTTTTCAGAAATTTTGGATATGCTTTTCACTTTGAAGCAATAGAAACAAGACGGTGTTGGAGAACGAAATAATCACAAGGTCGGTCTCCTCTTATCGTTAGCTATTCTTAATTCTCATCATTATCTATACTTTCCACAATTTATTCTTATTTTCTTAGGTTTTGGTGGGTTTTAGTTACCTGAAAAAGAAAAAAAATTAGTTTTGATTTTTCAATTTTCAATTTTTTAGTTTAGTTCAAAATTCCAATTATTTTGAATTGAGGTTCAGTTTTTTATTTTAATTGAATTAAATCATTTTCTTTATTTTGTCTCATTATAAATTCATTAAATATAAAAAATATTAGTATTTAAAAAATGAATATAAATGAAAAAAAATTAATAAAAAATTAAATGGAAATATTAATTATTTTAAAATAATTCAGATACTATAAATTTTAATTTTTTTAATTTTAATTTTAATTTTTAGTAGCAGCGGTAGTTGTGGAAGGTGTCTATCATAGTGGTAATAAGTTGTTGAAGGTGGCTATCATCATGTAATAAGTCGTTAAAGGTGGTTGCAATAGTAAAAAAAAAAGTAATAGTCGGAGGTGGTGGTGGTCTATAGTGGTAGTGGATGGTGATGGTGATGGTGACGGTGGTCGGAATATGGTGGTCAATGTTGGTGGTAGTGGTTGAAAGTGGATGGTCAATGTCATTAGTTGGATATGGGTGGTCAATGATGGTGGCGTTGGTTGCAGATGGTGGTTATTGTTGGTGGCAATGATCAAAGATGATGGTGGTCAGTGACGGTGGCAGTGGTTGGAGGAGGGTGGTCAGTGGTGGTGGTCGATCATAGTGGCGATGGTCAGAGATGATGGTTGTTGGAGTGGTGTATACATTATAATAGTGACATATTAATTTTAAAACAAAAACAAAAATTATAAAACCTATTTATTTGATTTTGAGTTTTAGGAAAAAATCTGTTTTGAAATTAAGTAAAAATCCAACTTGGTATCATTTTACCCAAACATTATTTGATTTTGAAATTGACTTTAAAAAAAACTCACAACCATCCCGAATGCAGCCTTAATATTCTTTTAAATGGATATAACTATTCTCATTAAAAGAAAAGTTATATAATATAAAAATTATATTGATAATAAGAATGATGATTACATGAAGTTACAATACACTACGAGAAAACACTAATTTTATGGCCAACTTAAAAAATATTTTGTGGCCGGAAAAAACCCTCACAAATTACTGACTGAAAAAGCCCTCACAAATACTAAAATTCAAATTGGTTGTTATTTGTGGCTGAAAAAGCCCTCACAAAATCACAACGTTGGAGCGTTGTGAGGGATTAGACCGCCACAAAATAATGTTGAAATTTTAGTCTGTTGTGGGGGCTTTTTCAGCCACATAATCCTGTTGAAATTTTAGTCCATTGTGGGATTTTTTCAGCCACAAAATCACACTTTTATGAGGGTAAAAGCCGCCACAAAGGCAAATTTGTAAGGAGGTGCCACTATAAAAGGCAAACTCTTATCTTTTTTGGGGGATTATTTTTAGAACATTATTTTTGTGAGGCTTTTTGCTCTCTAGAGTTCTTGAAAGAATTCACGTTGAACTTATCAAGGTTCTTAATCCTTGTGGCGTTCTCTTTGGCTTATCAATCCCTAGATTGTGGCGCCATTCTGTTCTTGGTTCTTTTACTGAATAATAATAAGTTTGAGTTTCCTTTACATCAAACCCTAATACACATATTGTGCCAAATTTTCGTGTTCAGTAACCTGTTATCATATCTCGAGTTCTACACACTTGTTTTCGGTGATTCAACATCCTAACTTGCGTTTCAGAACGTCATCTTTCACCTCGTTTTGGAATCGGCCGATTCTAAGTTTCGTAGCTCAGTTTATTGCGTTCTCCAGCAATACGCGATTTTGGATCCAGTCTGTAAGTTTCCAACCTAGAACGATCCTTAAAGTGAATCATTACAAATAGGATCATATCATGTGCATTTTTTATTGCCTAGGCCGCCACAAAGGTCCATTGTTCTCCTATAAATATCACTCATTCTCTCATTTTTCATTTCAATCTTCTCTCTAAATGTTCTCTCTACCTTCTCTCTAAATTTTCTCTCCACCTTCTCTATACAAATATTTTTTCTCCAACTCTTCTCTCTACCTTCTCTCTTGAATTTCGGTAAGTTTTTATTTTATATTTTGTTTTTTAATGTTATTTTTTATTTGAAGTTATTTATTTAATGAATATTATTTAATTTTTATTTTAACAGTGGTGCTATTGTGTTTATTGCGAAGAGTTGTTAGTTGTTTATAAGCTTCACGTCAGACACTCTCCGACATCAAGTTAGTATCTAATGCATTTTAAATATAGATTAGTAATTTATATAATTATTATTAAAAAAATTTATATGGTTATAAAATATTTTCAGACTTAATATTTTATTTTAGAATGTATAATATATTATTTTTTAAATTGGGTACAATAATATTATTTTTAAACTTTAATTTAGTAAGATTTGTTAAAAAAAAGTACTAGTAAAATATTATAATTGTAAAATTTATACTAAAATTAAAATGTAGTTATTTTTTAAAATGTTGATGAAGTGTAATTTTTTTATTGTAGTTATTTTGGTATTATGATTTATTATGTTAGTAAAATAGAATTTTATTAAGAAATTGTAATTTTTTAGCAACAAAATATTACTTATGAAAAAAAAGATTTATAATATTGACCTAATAATAAAATATGTAATCTGATAAATATAAAATATTTTTATATTATTTTTAAAATACATAAAAAGTTCATCATTCGAAATGTTAGTAGATTTGTCCAAAAAAACAATAGAAATTATGTTATTTACATAATATATGATAAATAAAAATTTAAAACAAATGGAAAACTTATTGATTTTAATGTAACTATGTTTTTTAAAAGTATTATTAAAATTAATGATATTAATATTTGTTGTTAGTCATTACAAAGAGTTGTAGTTAAGTTCGTACAAAAATTTATATACTTTTACCGTATCTATTTTTGTTTATAAGGACTTATTTTATGAAAACGTTCATTAAACATCATTTAAAATTTTATTTTAGTTTATATATATATAGTCTCTATTATGATTCATTATATTGTTTGTAAATACTCCCTTAATTGACATATAAAGTATGTCATAATCTTTTATATAGTAATTTGTAGATGTTAATAATAAAATAATTTTTTGAAAAATAAAGCAATTTATATATAAAACATCGATCTTATTAGTGATCGTGTAAAATTTATTTAATTTTCAGAATAAACATATATAAATACACACACATATATAGACCGTAGTTCAATGTATGTGATAGGAATTTTCCTGGAAGGAAGTGTCTTAAACAACATTTTGCTAACAAGGTTGAAGAGTTTCTCAATTTTGCGAGAGTGCGGAAAATTGTCAAAGATGAAGGGGGATGAGATGTCAATGTTGTTTATGTCGAAGACTAGTGGTGGTGTACTTGAAGATGAAAAGCAATTTCAAACCATGTTGTCTCCAACACCAATTAATGATACTTTTGAGAGACTTTTTTCGTCGAGTAATATTCCATCAAATAATGATGGAGGGAGTGGAGCTAATGATCAGATGAATTATTATGATGATTGATGTATTCGAATAATATTTTCTATTTTTATTTTTGGTTTGTATAAATATATTATACATTATTATTTAATTATGGTATGTTTAATTTTTGGTTTGTATGACATACTTTATTAATTTTGGAATATTTTATTTTGTTTGGTAGTAATAATTTAATTAATATTAAGATTATATTTTTATATATAATATTTATTTTAAATTTAATTTAAATTTTAAATTTTTAAATTATATTAATATTAATTTTTATATATAATATCATTTTTTAATATTAAGTTCGAATTTTATAAAATTATTTTTTTTAATAAAGTCACACATTTGTGGCGGCCTAAACCCTCACAAATGGGACAGTTTGTGGCGGTCTAAGCCCTCACAAACTGTTTTTTTTTTCTTTATCGTTTTATCCTTTGTGGCGGTCTAAGTCTTCACAAAAGACAGATTTTGTGGCGGTCTTGGCCCTCACAAACGCTTACTTTTTTAAACAGCTTTATCATTTGTGGTGGTATAAGTCCTCACAAATGGTAAACTAAATTTTAACTTTTGTGACCGTTTTGACCACCAAAAACCTTTGTGACTGGCTTATTTGTGGCTGCCTTAGGCAGCTACGAATATGCCTGTTGTGGCTGCTTTCCTCCCTTTGTGAGGGCTTTTGGCCGCCACAAAAACTTGATTTTCTTGTAGCGATAAAACTTATATAGCCAATAAAAATAACTAACAAATATAACCAACTAATTAACTAATTAAAAAGTGTAACCAACTAGTTTATTCAATATCCCCTGCAAGTTAAAAAAAAACGCAAAAAAATTTACTATAATTCCTACTTGAAAGGAAAAAAAAATGCAAAAAAATTATCGACTGATAGGAAAATAAAATGTCAAAAAAATTTCGGCAGAAGAAATATGAAATGTGGGAAATACATTGGGTGAAAGAATATGAAATCCAAAAAATACATCCATTGTAAATTGCTAAACCAATATAAGACAAAGGTAGAAATATCAACTAGACTAAGAAAATTAAATTTTCTTAACTATACATTGTTTTTAAATGTCAATTAGGGTTAAAGGAAATAATATCACCAATTATATTTTAGGCAAAACTTTATTTGGAGTCCTTTATCTTATTTAGTTGTAACAGATCCATTTTATATTTTTTATTCCTTCTATTTAGGCCTTTATCTTTAAAAAATGCACATAAATTTCTTTAACCTTTTGTTTGCTCTTTTAGGTCCACTTTTTTTTAAGATGATGACATGTCTTAAAATATACTGATGTGGCGTGCCATGTAAGATCACAAATAACGATTACTAATAACGGTTTAGTCGTTTAACTTTATATTTTCTAAATTTAGACATTTATACATTTTAAAATGTGATTATTTTTTTTTTTTATTTACAAAATCTATTTTGAAAAAAAGTAAAAGTCAATTAAGGTTCTTCATCTTCAAATAAATCCATTATAAGTTCGTCATCCCCATCAAATCCCCAACTAAAAATAATCAAATCTTCATCAACAAAATGTCTGATATTCCACTTTTTCGTATTTGAAGTTCATCTTCTCTTTTATTTGATTTAATATACTTTTGTTTTCCCCCAAAGTAAAGAAGGGAATGACATGCCATCATGGTTGGAAACAAGTTTGTGACGTTGTTTTAATTAGCTTAGCTCCAAAGTGTTTTTTTGTTAACACGTTTAATTCACCATCAACATCAACTTTACCTATCCTCTTACGTAAGACAATAGATGCATTCTTCTTGAAATTTAATTGAAAATTGATTGTAAATTAAGATTTAATGTTCAAGTATTTTGAGTGAAAAAATACAGATCCAACGAGAGAGCACAAACATTTCATTTTTCTTAGAAGAATACCTTATAAAGGACCATTTGATGTAATTTTTCCAAATATTTAAGAAATACCTTATAAGAAATCATTCTTTGCTTGAAACAAGAAAAATTATGATGCAATCTAACTTTGCTTTTTTCATATATATCAGATATTTGTCTTTGATCTTTCTTGTCTTTTCTATCCTTAATTTAGAATAATTTTTTATTTTAAATCGATAGACTACAACTTCTTATCAAGAGCTTTTGTCGACAAAGATTTCCTTGTAATCTTATAAAATGATATGCTTTTTGATATTGATATGCTTGTTGTCGTGTAACTCAAGTTTTGACGACAGTAGCTAGTAATCAAGGCCATAGAAAGTCAAGTAATATTGTGTTGCTTTATCCCTATTAGAGTAAAGTTGTTATGAATCTATATCCCATTCCAGTTAGTTACTAAAACTAGTTAACAGATTAATCCACCACTTTTACAAATCCCAAATCTCAACCCTTCATTCATACCTCTTAAGTGAAACTCAATGATAAAAACTATCTCCTTTGGAATCGACAGGTAGATAGATGGTGTGATCACTGCACAAAGACTTAGAAAATCGGTGATACGATTTAAACTTTATTGTGACCACTATTTACTGTGGAGCAATTGTCTCTCCAAATGTATTAATTGAACACAAGACATAAAAAGTGTCATCTTTGTTAGGTTCAATAATTTGTTTCTCGATTCCTGAGTATACGTGCAATGATTAATGTATCCAATATCAATCAGTGGATGAAATCGAAGCCTTCATTCTTGTTCAGGAGGCTCAATTTGAGAAAATTTAGGTAAGAACTCACTTCTACGATTGTGGCTCATAATTCTAAAATCCTAAATTTGAACAATTTAGGTGTTACAACAATTTTGGTTTCAATAGTGGTGGTCATGGTTTTTGTGGTTGTGGTTTTCGTGGCAAAAGTCATTTCACAAGGTCGTGGAAGAAGAAATCGACCACATTGTCATTTGTACAATAAATATGGGCATGAAATATATTAAATCAATGTATAATGCCCAATTGAGAGAGGTAATTGGAAATGACAAGTTTAGGTACTCAATAACATATTAAACCTTAAATTGAAAACTAGAAATTCTCTCATGACAATTGCTTATAACTATCAAGAACAAACTTTATTGACTTTTTGATTGGCTCTTCCGTCAAACCAAGGAACTATATTAAATATAACAATACTTAACATTTTTATAATTAATAACTTAAAATTAAAATATCAACATTAATTAAGTAAAAATTAACATATTAATAAAAACAAAAATTCATATTAACACATTTTTATTCAAATACAATACATATTTATATTGATAACATACAAATATTACAATTAACATACGAAGACATTCTTAAATTTTTTTCTTTTTGCTATTTCTATTTACATATTTTCAAAAAAATACATAATAAATACAACATACAATTTTTATAAAAAAACACACAATAAATACTATATACATATTTCCATAAAATTTACATATACTGGACATATATATTTCATATTCAATTAAGGAAACAAATTTTTTAAAAATAAAAACCTATATTTTTTCAATATATCAACATAAAAATAAAGAAAATTTTCTCATTATTTTGTTGATAAAAATAATGTTGGATCTGCTTTTGATTTGGTGCATGATGATATATGGGGACTTTTTAATGTCCAATCTCATCACAAACATAAGTATTTTTTTTTTTAACTATTCTTAATGATTGTACAAGATATCAATGGGTTATTTTCATGAAAAATAAATCAAAGACTAGACAACATATTAGAAACTTTGTGAAAATGATTTCTACTCAATACAATGCAAAGTTAAAGGTTTTGCGCAGTGATAATGATTTAAAATTTATTTGGCCTCAATTTTACTCTTCCAAAGATATTTATCCATCACACAAGTTGTGTTGTAACCCCCAACAAAATGAAATGATTGAAAGAAAGCATCAACGCATACTTGGAGTGGCTCGTGCCTTTATTTTCCAATATAATCTTCCTAAAAGTTTTTGGTACTATGTTTTTGCTCATGTTGTTTATATAACCAACATAATATCTACTCCTATTTTGTCTAACAAATCTCCTTTTGAATGTTTGCACAAAATACTTTGATTTGAATAACCTTAAAATTTGTGGTTGTTTATATTATGGTTCGGCTCTTGGTTTCCATCATTAAGTATTATCATAGAGCTAGAATATCCATTTTCCTTGGATTCAAACCAAGAACCAAAGGTTTTTTGCTTTATGACTTGCACAACAAGGAAACTTATGTTTCAAGAAATGTCAATTTTGAGGAATTGATATTTCCCTACAAAGTTGATTCAAATTCATCATCTGTAGTTGGAAATGCATTGAAATTGATCTTCTATATGGAACTGACACACTTCAATTTGAGGTAACCAGTCCTGATGGGTAGACTGGTGTCTATGACTTGCCAGATTCAACACATGAGCCTACTACCACTAGGGGACTATTAGAATCAAAGGCAAATTTATCATCTACAACAGCAATCACTTAGGAACACTCTTTTGGTTTATTATTTTGTAAGGTAGTTATCAATAGAGTTGTTTTGTCAGTTAGAGTAATGTTAGCTAATTGTTTCACTTAGTTAAGTTGTTAGTCAATTTGTTGCTAGTGCAGGCTTGTATGTAAGTTGGCTCATAAGCCATTCTCTTGTAATCAATTTTTCAATCAATTTAATGATGCATATTCAGAAACATTTTATTCTATATTCAACCATACAATATTTAATAAAACCATTCTTCTTCTTTTTCTCATTTATCATTTTTTCTTAATATGTTAGAAGTTGGCAATTGTAACAAATATTGTGGGACGAAAGAGTGATATTTAAAACTATTGTTTTGTAATTTGAAAAAAAAAAGTATGTAATTGTTTCGTAATTTTAATTTTGCCACTAAAATATGATACGTATTACATTATATCATTATGAGGTATGTATCAAATATATGAAAAATTAAAAGAAGGTTATCATGTTTATCACATGTGCATCAAACAAAGAATATGATAATTATTATCTTGTTACAATCCTATCATAGTCTTATTCTACTATGTATCATAATATATCTTCAAGATCGATCCAAGGGTAAGGCCGCCAAAACAATCGCTTGAGGCCTCCACAAAATGTTTAATTTTAACTTAATAAAAAGGCCTTCAAAAATGTTTTGTACTTAATAAAATGGTCTCATATTTTCAAATATAAAACTAATAAAATCTTACCTGAAATTAATATTGTCGTAACAAATATTAAATTAATTGATTTAATTATCAATTGAAAAAGAAATATTGTATAAAATCGATTATATTAATTTAATAAATGATTTTTTATTCTATAGTGTCTTAAAGAAGAAACAGAAATCCCACCCTTCTCCACACATGGAATAGAAAATGAGAGATAAAAAGGTATCGAAATCATACCTTCAGCATCTCTTTCGCAACCTTCTTTCCTTTAGTCGTGTTTCTTTGATGGTCATACGATGATGGTGATTCAAAGATGGTGATTCGATGTTGGTTATCTGGTAATGGTGATGCAATTAATGATAGAGAAAAGATGAGAGAACCCTAATCCCAAATTTATTTCTGATTTTGGATGGAGGGCCTAAAACATAACAGCTTCAATTTTCCTTCATTTCTTTTTTAATCAATATAATTACCTAATTTCATTTTTTTTAATTATTTAATTTATTCACCGATCACGTCAAACTGCCACATCACTCCTCGATTTGCAACATAAACATTTTTTTAACAACAACTAACGATATAGATGATTTTAAAACTAAAATGAACTTACATAGTTTAAATTGAAGAAAAAAAACGAACAGGACGAAAATGAGAAATGCACGAACTTACAGGGACGAATCAAATATTTAAGCCTTAATTGAATAATACTAAATCATTAATTAAAAATTGAAATAAGTCTCTCTTTGTCTTTGGTTGACCAAAATGAGTCCTAAAGTATTTGTTACCATCTTGTTCCATATGCACTCAACACGAGTCATTCCCCTAGATGTTGGCGTTTTTTGTTTTTACTTTTTTGTGTTGTGTTGTGTTCAAAGAGGCAAACGACTTGTTGCTTTGTGAGTACTATTTTTGAGTCAGGGACTTATGGAGACTCATTTTAATTTTTATTTGATCAAAATGTGTTAAATTGATGTGCCAAAAATGTCAATTCTTATGGAATGACGGTGTAAGATGATTTTACACTATTAGAGGATAACATTGTAATATTTATAATTTACTAAGTTGAAACATTTTCTTCGATTGTTATGGAATTTATTTTATATATTAATTCTTTGTCATTTTATTTTTATATTTTTATTGATTGTAATGAAATATTTATTTTTATTCTTTATTTTTATTTTTTCAATTTCTTTGAAGAAAATTTATGTCATTTTATAAATACACATATTTCTTTTCTATCATAATTTCTTTTCATTTTCTCTTATACTAAAATACTAAATAATCAACTTATTTTCTTTTCATTTTCTCTCTTTTTTTACGTTCCTTTCTTTCTTCAACCTTTATTTTTCTCAAATACTAAATTGGATCTAAGAGATTTTCTCAAGACTAAATTGGATCTATAATCTTAAGAATAGATTTTTCCCTCTCTTTTCCACTACAGAAACATTTGATTGTTATAAATTTACTTCTATCTCGCTTTGTCCATAACTCTCTTTTAGGGGTATAAATAGATCATACCGATCGATAAAAGTTTACAAATAGACAAGACTAAGCCATTTTGAAAAGTCTATCTATCTAAAAAGGTCATGTTAAAATAAAAGGATTTTAGGTTTGTCAGTTCGGTCTACTTAAATAAATACGAATACTATTTATTACTACTATATATTATTGTTTTATATTAAATTTTGAATTTTATATTAAATTATATGTTTACTAACCTATAGTAATTTAATAATTTTGGTGTATATTAATTTTTTACATATACTTAAATGTATAATTGAAAAAAATGAATTATTTAAATTGTCATGTTAAATCTTTAAGAAAAATACTTATTTAAAGATATATCTCATTACGTATTTAAATATATTAATATGAAGTATTTTTTAATTAAACTCAAATCTAAAAACAAGTCTATGAAACACCGCAGATTATGCTTCGACAATTGATTAATCTGTGTAAAATTGTCAATTGATTTGCTGAATGTGAGACAAATGGAATACTACCTATCTTATCTTATTGACTAATTGCTGCAACATTAATTCCTAAATAACAGCGTAAGGCTCATGTGCTTTATGGGGAAATTCTTGCATTCAACTTTAGTTAAGATATATATTTTAATAATATGGTGGATAAAAAAAATGTAAAACTTAATGTCATAATATATTTTTAACGCAAGCATTCAATAACATAAAGATTTTAAAGACTAAGATTTTCATTTATCTAGATTCGATGAGGAAGCTATCGCACCAAATTAATAGAATAAAATAGTTTATCTCCTTTTTCTAAGACACTTGTAAGGATGTAAATTATTTTGTGTACGGAAGCAGAAAAAAAAAAATTTTGAACGTATCTTTTATGGGTATAGAAAGCACCAATTTATAGTTAACGCCATTTAATCTGAGACGTCCATCAAATATCAGTATCAAGAATAAGACTGATTCCTTTAATGATTAATGGTTACTATAATCCCTTTGCATTTCTAATTTATAACTCTTAATATTTAGTAGTTACTATAACCATTGTATTTCCAATTGCCAACTCTTAAAATTGGTGTTACTATAATTTGTTTTTGGCAAAAAAATAGGAAAGTTATGAACCACAAAAATTCTTACATAAGTGTGAGTTATGATGGTCAAATATTATTATTTTCCAAAACACACAATATTGTTCTACCCTACAAGTACTAAAGCATCATGTTGCGGCCTAAAATTTCGAGTGTTTCTCGAATTTAATGGAATCGTCACCAAAATTTATTTTAAAATAGCAAAAATATTGGGAAACCCTTAAAAATAGAAGAAAAAAAAAATGGTCTTTGAAACAAAATATTGAGTTCGGGAGTCGATTATGTAGGGAAGGTATTAGCACCCTACGACATCCGTTAAAATACGGTTACCTATAATTAATTGTGCAAGATTAATATTAACTTAAGTATATTAATTTCTCCATACTATTAATATGAATATCGATTGTTTTTTAATATGGTTTTGAAATAAATGTGTGTTTAAGAAAGAGCGCGGAAACAACAAAGAAATCTTTTATTAATGTGGTTGATTGCTCCTATGTATCTCCTGGTGTGATGGAGAAATCAAAGCTACGTAGTTCTTCAAAAGAAAATGCGGATGCGTTGATTTTTTTTTTTTAAAGAAATTTTGTTTTGTTATAAAAAAATGTTTTGACGAGAAAAGAAAATGAGCTTGTTTGACTTAAAAAATTATTTTGAAATGCAAGTTTTAGGACTATCAAGCTGCACAGCTCGTGTGTCAAAAACTCAGAATAAAAAGATGTCTCATCTAGTTAATCTTTTTAAGAATATTTTATATTATTTTCGATTTTAAAATTGAGTTTCAAAACCACCAAGTAGTACAACTTGTGTCTTAACAAAATCAAAGATTAAAAAAAAGATCACATCTAATTAATCAAATTTTAAAAAAAAAAGTTGATTTTATATTTATTTATTTATAAAATAAGTTTTAGAATTATCAGGTTGTATAAATTGTGTTCTGCTACTCATGGATTAAACGATGTCGTTTCTAGTAAACCTTTAATAATAACTTTTATTTATTAATTTGTTTATGAGTTTTAATTTATTAATTTATTTGTGAAGATCAGATTTAGAACCGCCAAGTTGTCGCAACTTGTGTCCTAATAACTCGAAGATTAAAAAAATGTCACATTTAGTTAATCTTTAATGAAATATTTGCTTGTTTTTTTATGAAATTTGATATTTAAGTTATGAAGCAAATTAACTCTTTTTTAATAAAACAAAATTCAGCTCTAAATGGACTGAATTTATATGAACCGACTTTTGTTTTTTCATTAAAACCCAAGCCCAACTTAACTTAAAAACAAAAAAGATTAAGAACATAGCTGAAAACCCTAGTTACAAACTAAGGGAGGCGGCCACTAGGGTTGGCAGAACGCATCAGCTGCTGGAGAAAAAAAAAGGAAAAATGAAGAAGAACAAAGAAGAGAAAGAGATTAAGGGGGAGAAAGAAGAAGCCGAGAGAGGGGAGGAGACTGAGACAGGGAGCATGGCTGCGTCAAAAGGTAAGGTTGCCGTTTCGGCGGCGACGGCAACGACTACATCATCACAGGTTTGAATTTTGTAGTCTTATTTTTTTTATATTTTTGTTCATTATATTATCTTATTTTGCTCTTACAAATCAAAAATCTACATTTTTATAACGAAAGAGTAATTACATGATGAAGATAAAGAACAAACAGATTTATTATATAGGAAAAAATACATTTGCGTTTTCTGTTTGTTTTTTGTTACTGATACTTCCTCGGATTTCTTCACTTCTCCTTCTTTGTATGTATTTTTTTATCAGCAGTGTTAATCTCAGATCCCCTTCTAAAAACAAATGAAAATGTATTTATAGAGTTTTTTCAAATGTTTAGTTGTTTTCTTGCTCTACCATTGCTTTCCCATTAATTTCCTGTTTGATGCTTAATTTCTTTTGCTCATAATATGATTTTTCTGCACATCTGATGCATTCACGGTTTTAGCCTTATTTGTTTTTATCTGATTATGTTCATCTGCTGGATAGAGCTGGTTTGTTGGGCTAAAGAGCTTTTTTTTTACTTGCAGCTTTGGTTACCTTTGTACATGGATGTAACAGAATTTGTCTTTTAGTTTTTTTTTTTTTTTGTTTCAAACTCAGAAGTTTGTCTATCTGCTCTGTATGATGTGTACAATAGCTAAGGGCAAAGGGAGTTGATTTTTTCATTACTTAATTCATTACATACCATTTTTGGTCATGTTTTGTATCAAACCTTTAGTTATAAAATTATCATTTTTCCAATTAGTTATAACACTTTGACTTATATAATTATGTTTTTCTTAGTTACAACAAGTACAAGAATAGTTACAACATATACAAGAATAGTGCATCAACAAGGCAATGCATCAACAGTATTGAGCAAGGCAGCATAGGCTTGTTTAGAATTGTAATTTGGTTTGGCTTTAAAACTCTAACTTGATTTGGCTTAATATTTAAAATTGTAATTTGATTTGGTTTAATGAGCCTACTTTTTAATATCAATTTTATTTCTATTTTATACATTTTTTTTGTTAATAATTATGAATGCATAAATATTAAAGACAACATAAAATTGATATATTATGAGTATAATTTAACGGACAAAATTATGGTACTACACACTACATGAAATATCATTATGGTCCGTAAATGTTTCTAGGACATTCATGTTATAACTCATAATTAAAATTACGTACACAATGACTAGAAACAAATTATAAGGGTTCAGAAATATATAATCATAAAGTGCTCAGAGTATCAACATCATCAAATACATTATTCAATAGGACAACCAAGACTCATTCTATGTACATGTTCCTTAAATTTCTTTGGTTTAACCCTTTAGTTAACAGATTAGCAATTATAAGGTCGATTCTTACATGCTTTATGGATACTCTTTGTTTCTCTCTTTTTTCTTGACTGAAAAATACTTCTGTTGAGACAAAATCTCAATTTAATGTTTTTATGTAAACAAACAAAGGTTAATTAAGAACGTTAATTATGATTCTAAATGTTATGTTAATTTAACTTGTGCTTTTGAGTGTATTAAATTAAATATAAAATTTAAACAAAGCAAAGAAATCAGCATAAAGAGGCAAGAAACTGAACAGACAAGAAATGAGAACATTCTTAACAAAATCTGGAAAACGGAGAATGTTCTCTAGGTCCAAGACTGATCATCTCAGCCTCAAGATCAATCAATCTCCACTGATTAAAAGAGGATTCTGCCTTTGGAATTTACACTTATATTATCAGTACTTGACAAGGAACAAAGAGGATCCATTCTAATCAAAGAAACCATTCGAATCACAAAGAGAAAAGGTCATGAATTAAGCAAGTTCAAACAAGTCTTAACCTTCTCCAGCTTGACTGCAAAAGAATGTTGAACGATCTTGAGTTATACAAAACGTCCAGATTGATCTGGAAAACATCCAAAATGATCAAAAACTAAACCTCCAGATTGATTATCAATCTACAGGATGTTCAAGACTAAGTCTCCAGATTGATCATCAATCTCCAGAATTTTCAATAAACGTTTTGCAGCAGTTCATCATCATTCTCCAAGCTGTTTTGACAGAATCAGAACTCCAGATCGAATTAATGTCATTAACAAATATATCTGAAGTATAAAGGATCATTAAACACAAAAGAAATTCGATCAAGAACGAAGAAATCAGTCCAGTCAAAACAGAACTCAAAAACGTTCAAAGGCTGGAATATTTTTATTCATATAAATTGGTCTTTGGTCAAAACTAACAGAGCACTACCAACAGCTCTTTTGACCATTATTAAATGCTCTAAAACGCCTATAAAAGGAAGGCCAATGGTCAAGGAAAACGCATAAGTTCAAGTGCTAACAAGTCTCATAAAATCATTCACATTCACATACTTGAAACTCTCTCATTACTCAAAGAAGAATCAGTCTGATCATTTCTCATTACTCTGTTATTTCTGTACTAAATTCTTTGTAAAGAATCGAATCTCAAAAAAAAGTTGAGACATCTCAGATTCTATCAAAACAATCTTATCATTATTGTAAAATTCGAACTATAAGAGTTTAGTATAGTTTGGGTAGATTGTAAGAAAGCCTATCAAGGTTGATAGGTGACCTCATTAATGTCTTTCTGGGTAGAAAGGATTGAAGTTTGTAATAGATCAAGGTTGATCTGAGCTAGGTGCTGTAAAACCAAGAAGGTTCTTTGTTTCGAACACTTAGTGGAAAATCTCACAGTTGTGAGGACTGGACGTAGTCCGAGTTGGGTGAACCATGATACATCCGTGTGTGGTATTCTTTCTCTTATCTCCTTATTTACTAAGTCTGATTAATCATTTAAGTTAAAAACATAAACTGAATATTTTATTTTAACTAACCAAGAACGTTCTTCGTTTTCTGTTTACTCAACCAAGATCATTCTTGAGTTAAATTCTTAAGTTTTTTCAAGAAATTTTCAAATAGGAACATTTACAATTCAAACTCCCTTCCTTGTAAATTGACATTGCTACTTCAACTTCAACTCCATGTCTTTTGCACTCTTTAAGTATTTATCATTCTTTGAAAAGAATACTACTACAAAATTATCACAGTAGATTTTTAGTGGCTTAACAATAGTGTCAACTACTCTAAGCCATGAA
The DNA here is from genome assembly GCA_037974755.1 of Cicer yamashitae. NCBI lineage: Eukaryota > Viridiplantae > Streptophyta > Magnoliopsida > Fabales > Fabaceae > Cicer > Cicer yamashitae. Next base: position 51,040,099 of record JBBPBQ010020323.1, read on the forward strand.
ACAAAATTTTGCAGCCATAACGCTTGAATTGTAGGTTCAAAGCATGTTATAAATTTAACTTCCATGGTAGAAGAAGCAACAATAGATTGCTTAACAATTTTCTATAATATGGCTCCTTCTCCAAGGAGGAATAAGAAGCCGAAAATGGACTTCCTTGTGTCAACATATTCACCAAAATCTGAGTATGTATATCCAATTACTTCTAACTGATTGGATCTTCTATACTTGAGCATATAATCCTTAGTTCTTTGTAGATACCTCAAAAATTTCTTTGCAGCTTTCCAATGATCAATTCCAAGATTACTTTAATACCTGCGTAACATTCCGACCACAAAGCTAATATATGGTTTTGTGCAAGTTTGCACATACATTATAGACTATCCACTACAGAACCATATGGAACTGATTCCATTTGTTTATGCTTTATATATGTCATTCTTTGGACATTGCATGAGACTAAATTTATCCCCTTTTTAGATTGGTAGAATTCCAGTAGAACAATTCTCCATGTTAAATTTCTATAGAATTTTTTTGATTTAGGCCTTTTGAGATAATCCTAACAATCCTTGTGATCTATCACAAAATATTTCAATTCCTATCACATAGGACACCTAACCCAAATCCTTCATTTCAAAATTCTTAGAGAGGTAGTCTTTAGTCTCATGCCATATGCTCAAACTATTAGCTGCAAGCAAGATATCATCAACATATAGAACCAAAACCATAAAGTTACCCTCACTCGTCTTTCGCTATATGCATATATCAATTAGATTTTGCCTTGAGGCTTGTTTCAATCCATATATTAATTTATTAAGTTTACTTGTGGTTATATGTTAGCTCGGTTGATAAAGTGTAAGATTTTGAGTTTTTTGTCCATGATTCAAATCTAGACTATGGCTTTATTTGGTAAAATTAGCTGATAGTTTATAGTTGTAATAATTGGTAGTGGGACTGTGTGGAGGCGGTACTTATCCCCTAGGTACCCGGCTCGAATCCCACGGAAGGCAAAAACTCGCTAGATTGAGTGTTTGGTAAAATTAATTGTTCAATTAGTTTAAAAATGATAAATAATATAAAAGAACATTCTTAATTAAAAATAAATTTCATCAATTAATGCTTAAAATATTTTAAAATAAGTAATTTAAAATTTATTTTTTAATTAATTTAAAATTTATCAATATGATATATTTTTTATTTATATATCTATTTTATTTATTTTAAATTAAAATGATTAAAAATATATTATTTGCTTTAAAATATTTAAAAATAAATTATTTATTAATTTATCAGATATATTTTTTATTTAATTTGTTTTATTTATTTATTTTGAATTATAACAAATAAATTATTTACTTTAAATTATTATTTATTAAAGTTATTTTAAATTTTAAATTCTACCAATTATTTATAAATAAATTATTTATTTACATTTTGAAAAATTTTATTTTAAATTATAATAATAAATTATCAAGGATAAAAAAGAATTTTAGTTACAATAATAAGGATAAAATTGAAAGAAAAAATGATAAGCTATTTGTTCATACGCTACTTGAATAAGCTTATCAAAAAAACCTTATAAATTATATGCTCATAAATTATTGTTACCAAACGGAGCTTATAGCTTATAAGCTATAAACTATAAGCTTATATTTATTTGTTACCAACAAGAGCCTATGTTTATAACCAAAAAAAAATTCTAGACTATATTACTATTTTTATATTTTCTACAATTTAAAGTATCATTTTTAAAGGTCGTTTTAGGCCTATAAAATTGTTGGGTTGGCTCTCACACATACTGCCTTGTTATTTGACTTTATCTATTATTTTGGCACAAATTTTTTTGGTTCGGTAAAAGAAACCTTATCTATTATTTTGGCACAAATTTTTTTAGTTCTTTAAAAAAAATAATTTGAGTTGTCCAAAATGAATTTCTAGATACGTAAATTTATCAGCATATTAAACTTGTAAAAACAACTAAATTTTTGTTGATAAATTATGTAAAGACATTTGGTTCTCTACACTTTTATTCTATCATATGTAGAGAATTCCTTGTACCTTCAACTCTATAATCAATTAGAACCACCCACAATCAAAATGAATTCCTTTTATCGCTGTTTTCATATTTCAGAAATACGAACTCACTAATTTTGTTGCATTAAAGGCTAAAACTACCCACAATTAATTCTTCATGGGTTGAAAGTATATTACTCTCTCCGTTCTCCAGCGAGTAACTCATTTATTAAAAAATTGTTCTAAAATAAATGAGTTTTTTTTTCTTTCTATTTACAATGTAGTATTAATTATTTTTCTCAAATTTTATCATCTAGTTAATACTACATGCATCACTACAAATTCAATATTTTTCACTTTATATTAATAGTAATGAGGAATGCACTAATACTTGAAAGAGATATTTTAGTAAAAATATTACTCTCTTTTATTTATATATTTTTTTTAATTTGTATAATTGTCAATTAAATCACTTACCGTGGAACAAAAGAAATAATAATAAAATCCATGGAGTAAAGTCTCTTTTCATTTTGAGCAATTTTTTGGAATTTAAAGTACTATTTTGTATTAGGTTTAATAATGTGTTTAGCCATGTTTAGTTAGCTACGTTTCTTTGACCATATACATTTGCCCCGGTTAACCTGTGGTAACGTAATCCAGTTTTTTTCTTTTATCTTTTTGGTCTACTTCCTTTGCCAAAATTCAATTTTCAAATAATTTGAATTTGAGTTAATTTAAAAAATTTCATGTGGTACCATGTATATTATACTATCTCCGTCTTTGTTTTTTTTAGTTTTATTAGGAAAAGTTATAGAGTAGTTAATGTATTTATTTTATGTGTTAATTTTTTTAAAATAATTCTTCTTTATGAACATACTAAACTTGATTTTTTATATTCCAAAAAAATTAGTAATATTGATAAAGATATGTATGGAAAAAATAATAAACTCACCTAATAAATTAAAATGATGTTTATATTAAGTGACAATTTTTTTCTTCTAAAATGTGCTTATAATTAGGGACTAATATCTTGTAAGTTAGTGAATGCCAATTCAAAAATAGAGTCATTGTATCTCTATATTGAATATTGATCTTGTAACTAAGGAAACATCATTATGGAATGCTTAAAAACACGAAATATCGTTATGGAACTTCCAAAACTGTTTTATTCGATGATAAAATAGCTGCTTTAAAATTTGAAATGTCTAACTAGATTAATAAATGTCGATATTGTTAAATTAAATATTATATTTTAAATTCAAATTCAAGACATCATAGTTGTCTGTTAGTTTCTTTACTATTTTATCTAAATTATAAAAACAAAAATCTACATTTAGTTATTTAAGTTTAATTCAATTTTTGCGTAAGTCCTTTAAGTTTAGTTTTTTCCAATTCGGTCTTTTAACTTACATTCGTTTGCACCATTAGTATTTAAGATATATTAAATTACACATGCAGTCATTTAAGTTTGAAAAAATTTCTCCAATTAGTGTCATGAAATGTTAAGATCTAATCCAAATATCGCAATAAGTTGATTGTCCAAATCTGAAGGATGCAAAAGACATTGATTATATGGTCCATCTATTTTACTAATTCACGAAAATTGAACCCCTTATTTTAAAAGTCAACTGTTTTGGTTCATCCCTATGATCTTTTAACTAAAAAATAATGATATGGGATGTTTTAAATCACGTGACATATGATACAATGATATATAATGATTAACACTCATGAAATTAAAATATAACGCCATAAAAATTTAGTTTTCAACTTCAGAAATTTGTCATTTTTTTAATTTAATTAATGACATATGAATAATTAATGCATCTAGATAGTTCTATATAATAGAATTGTATGTCATTTACAATATCTCAAATCGTCATTTTTTAGTTCAAAAATCTAAGAAAGAACCAAAATTGTGGACTTTTAAAATAGGAGGACCAATTCCGTGAATTGATCATAACAGAGAGACCAAAACCACAATTAAATTAAATATTTTTTTAAAAAAATTTCAACTGTATTATTTATTTACTAAAATATCTATCTTTTTGTACATTTTTTAACTAAAAATAAGTACTACATTTCTACAAAAAATAAATAAATACTATATACAAAGATAAATTAATTCTCCTAAATAATAAAAGGTAAAATCATAATACAAATTATGGTCATGTTAAATAGTGTCTTTTTACATTTGTTAAGCAACCAAAAAGAGAAATAAAAAAATAGTTTATATAGAAAATAATTACTCTTTATAATTTTAGACATTGATTTCACAAGTTTCGAAATATTATTTTATTTCTTTTTAACTTATTTAATAAGTATCTCAAGGATACTTGTTAATTTTTCTCTACAAATTATTAATAAATTTAAGAATTTAATTATTATGTATCGACAATATAAAAAATTTTACACTGTCAACATATTATAATTATTATAGTTGTAACTTTTGATATAGTTATCATAAAAATTAAATGTTTCTAATGATTTGACGATTGATATTGATATACCGTCTGTATATAAATTAATTCCTAAATTTAATACTATATAACCTTTTTTATTTCATTAACTAAGTAATTAACATTGTCTAAGTAATTAGTATCATATAATTAATAAAACATAAATTTAATGCATTTTTTAAATGAGCAATTAATAGTCTTTGAACTTGCCATTTATGTTGCATTAAAAACTTGAACTGCACACAACAACTTCATCATTGGAAATCGAGACATTAATTGAAAGCCCGTGCCTCACAGACTTGCTGTTCCTAACAATAATGAACGCGATGACAAAATTTCAGACTTTGGAACTTTGTTTTGTTAAGTCAATTTTTTTATTTTGAGCAATTGTTTTCGAGGAGTATCATTTAAAATTATCTTACATGTATTAAAAAATATAATAATTTAAAAAATTATTTATTAAATTATTTATCTTAATTATCGATGAGTTTTTCACCATTGTCAATATAAAATACAATAATATTTTGTAAATTGTGTCCAAAATAATTATTGAAGACTAATATAAAAAAATAATAATTAAATTTGTATTAAAATTTGATAATAATATTCATTTTAAAACAGTTTTTTGTTGCTAAAATAACACTTGTTGTGATGCAGATAGATAGAGTATATTACTATTTCGGTAGTTAAAATAAATTTCAAAGCCTTACATGATTGAGTCAAATCTACTTTAAGAATAATGTAAGCAATTTACGTATTCTTTAACACACATTTTTTTTTATTGGTTAAAGTTCATGTAGATCCAATAATTTTAAATGAGACCACACAATTTGATCGAACTTGTGTGAATTTCAATCAATAACAAGAAGTGTGTTGAAATATATGTTTTAAAAAAAATATGTTTTTACACTCATGACCTACCCATATATGGCCCGTGCAGGCTAAGCCATCGCACAGAGTCTCAAAAATTTGAGGACTCCGAAATATTAGTTATATATTATCAATGTTTATAAATTATTATATGTCTTGCAATAATACAATGACAGAATACAATATTTTCATGCTAAGAGGTCCAAATTGTTTAAGATGGCTTTGGTTACACTCCTCTTACTTTAAATATGTTGGGCCTAAACCGAACATACTTCTTGTCATAGATCGATTTTTTAAGTTTAATTGAATTGACTTTTATTAAAGCTTAACAAAACTTAAAAATTTATTTCATTATTTTTTTTCAAAAGTTGACATCACTTTATTAGAGGTGAGCAGTGTATGCTTTGATATCAATTTGATTGTATTTCTACCTCTTATTATGTTCACTATTGTTTTCTTAATTACCTTTCATTTGAGAAGTGGAAAGAAGATGAGTGTGGTATCCGGTTTTACTATTGTGTTGAAGGACCATTGAGGGTCGTCGTAAAGATGAAATATCTTAGACGATAGTGTTGTTTCTCCTTTAGTATTTTGTGCCACAACTAGTAGGATCTAGCTTTTGATATTTTGGTTTTGTATTTAACTTAATCGCGACTTCTGCTCGTAAGGTGAATCAACCGTTTGTAATCTTATCTTATGGTCGTTTTGATTTCAACGTTCTTGCCACCGACACATAGAGACACCCTTCCCAGCCACACACACCCAAAGCTTGGAAAAATTAGTTAGCCAAGTTCGTTTGGTTAGTTTGCCACGGTTTTAACCGTGGCTAAACGCCTGAACTTTTATAGTGTAATGCAGTGTTAAAATAAATAAAATCAATTTATCAATAATTTAAATTTGAGCTAATTAGAAAAATTTCATGTGACCCTTTCGTGTACTATATCTAGTAAGTTAATCACAATTCATAAAGTGAGTCATTGTATTTTTATATTGAATATTGATCTCTTATTGAATGATAAATAGTGGTTATTTTTTCTTACTTGAATTATATGTTAAATGTAAATATTTTTTCAATATAAATGCAAATTTGAGTTCTTTATATTATAAAAGGCTAACAACGTGAACAACTTGAACACCCTCTGAATGGTTGATAAATAGTAGATTTATACTAGACTTTAACAACTTGAATAAATAAGACATAAAATAGAATCCACGTTTACACATTTAAAGACGTGCATGGTCGCTATGTTGAGAAATGAAAGCTCTCAACTGATCCATCCTTATCTTATTGACTCAGTGCTATAGCATTAATTCCTACCACTTTCTCCAAATAAATTATTCTTTTAACAATTTTCTTTCCCCTTTTATAAATGTGCTTTCTAGGTTGAGGGTTAAATCTTTTGTTTGGTAACACTAATAAAGTAAATTATAGTAGCAGTAGTTTATTAGATTAATTAATAAGTTTGTTCATCAAATTAGATATATTTGGTTAACAAGTCTTTTATATAAGTTTATAACTTTTATATTATTATTTTAATTTATGTTTGAATTTATAGTTTATAATTTTTTACGGTTCCTTTTGTTTATAACTATTATTTTAATGTGTCATTTAATATATTCTCTATATATTTCATTTTAAATATTTTATTTATCATTTTTTATCTTAAATTATATATCATTTTACAATATTAATATAATATTAATTATTTTTTTTCATTAATATATTTTTATTTATTAATATTTCAACTAACTGCAATTAATAAGAGTATTTGAGTAAATAAAATTCATTTTTTCATTAAAATCAACAAAATTAATCATCTTTTTAAGAACAATACACAACTCAAATCAGACAATTAAAATGGGACGGAGAGAATATATTTTTTGATATGTTTTTTTATAGATTTAAATCTATTTAATATTAATTAACTATTATTTTTTTAAAAACATTTATATTTATCATTTTATATTTACAAAAGCTAAATTTACCAATCAATTTAATTTTAATTATTAATTTTTCAACTATACATAGTCAACTATCAATTATCAACTATTAGCTAATTTTTAATTATCGGTCAACTTTTTAATTATCAGATAACTTATAGTTTAATTTTAATACACATAAATAGTGGAACATAAAAATGACACCGTTAGATTTCCTCAAATAATCTTGCTGATACATCTCCCTTGTTTGTGTGACTTTTTCCCTTTCAATGGTAAAGTTTCACATAATCCAAATTTTTCACTATTAGGAAGCGCAATTTTGAAAAGTGGGGAAGTGGTATCTCACAATACATTCGTCCTTAAATAAGATTTTTTTATAAGATCTTTGAATTTTCAATCTTATTAATTATTTTTTTATGAACAATTTTCTTTTACTGTATACCCCTAATTAATTCTCATTTACTATACAATCAACAATAAATATAATAATAAAAACATTAATTAATCTTCTCCCTTCAACTTATAAACTTACAAAACTAATATCAATTTCTTAAGAAATTTAATACCACTATCTACTTTGTTAATTACGGATTTTCTCAAGGGTCTTATAATAGTTGCGCTGATGTGATAGTAATGAATTGGATAAAATATTTTTACACTACCACTTTATTTCAATATAGATTTTAAAAAAATATATTTTAATTTTATATTTTTTTAAAATTATTTTTATAAAAATTTACTTAAAATGAATAAAAGTTATTTCAAGTTCATTGTTACAGAGTAAAAATATAACTTTGAAATACAATAATTTATATATTTATTTTTAAAGATTTAAAGATATAAAAATCATTTTTTTTTAAAAATAATTTTTTTCATAAGTTTCTCAAAAAATAGTTTCTCATTTTAAAATTTTTCAAAACTTTATTATTTAAAAAAAATTGTTGTAAATAAATGAAAAATTTAAAATGACTTTTTATGACAAATTATTTAAATCAATTTATTTCATTAGAGTGCTACGATTGATCCACATTTTTCTCTATTTGTTGATTCACGTTTTTGTAACGTTCATGTGATGTTAAGAATCAAAAATAAAGTTTTTGGATATTACAGGGATGAAATACAAACAAATATTTTTCAGAGACTAAAACTGAAAATTATTTTATTTACAGATACCAAAAACATATTTAAACGTTTAGTCCACATTTTCCTTTATCAATTAACGTTTAAGGATCAAAAATATATTTTTTTTTAATATTACAGAGAAGAAATCCAAACAAAAATTTTTACAAAAAATTAAAACTAAAAATTATTATATTTATTAGAACTAAAAACATATTTAAACTTTAAATTTATATACAACTTTAAATATTTTTTTTTATCAATCTTATTGTGTAATTAATACTATATATCACTTTTAGTTTATTATCTCCACTCCGGTACAATTTAGTGCATCGGTCTCTGCGCAACGCATGTAACACGGTATCAATGTTATTGAACAACTGAGACGCAATTAATTGGGGATATTAATGTTGCTGGAAAACCGCAGGCAATGAAAGAGATAAGACAAATAACTCAACTAATCAAACTGCACATGGGGGTGGCTGATGTGGCTGGGAACATTCTAGACATAATTGACATTGATGCACACTAAAAAAACGTGACTAAAGACCTTCACAAAATTGGGAATTTTTTTTCTTCACAAATTGTAAAATTCAGATATATATTTGTGAGGTTTTATTTCCTACAATTTTATTTTTTTAATTTTGTGGGATTAGATAGCCACAAATTTTAAACAATAAAAATTAATGGGTACATTGACCACTATAAATTTACAGTTGTTTACGCCTTCACAAATTCTTTTATTATTTTTTTTATATATATTAATATTTATTTTTTATTTTCTTCATTTCTCACTTCTATATATCTTCTCTCTAAATTTTTTGACTTAAAAATTTTCACTTTTCATTTTTTACTTCTATCTAAACTTTTTGTTTACCATCTCTTTACTTTCTCTTTGCAATTATTCTCTCATCCTTCTATGTACAACTTTTATTTTTAAAAATAATTTTTTTCTATTTGAAATTCTTTTTTTAAATAAATTTAAATTATTTTTTCTAGTTTAAAATAAATTCTTTTTTATATTTTTTAATAATATTTAATTGAATTTTTTTAATAATTTGTGACGATTTAAACTTTCACAAAGTAGTCATTTTTTTTATATATTTCGTGAAGACTTTGTAAAAGTTCATATCATCACAAAATCTTTGTCGTATATAAATAAAACACCAATATATAAAAATCTGGACCACCACAAATTTTATTATCAACTCAAATGTGAGAGATTTTTACTTCTCAAATACGCCACAAACCGATAATTTGTAGCTCTTTTTGCAAGTTTATGGAAAAAAATTTACCATTACAAAATGGTAGTTTATTATGCGTGCAGTTACTACATTAAAATGTCAAGTTCAGTACCATAAATCCAGTGTTATATTTTTTTCAATGGCTCCCAAATACACTTGCTGATATCAGTACATCCAAAGAAACTTTCAACAGATTGACAGATATATTAGACAAATCATTTATATTCATTATTTTACCTAGTATCATATGCTCAAAGATTGTTGATAAAGAATCCAAATTGAAGCAACTTACTCTTGCTAATATTTAATCCAGCATGTGAATCTATTGAAATTCTTATCATATTAAAGTTTTTTTTAACATTGATTATGAATTTAATTTTTTTTTTATCAAATACATACAGGAAATCGAATACATTTTTATAGGTCAGAAAGATGGAGTCCTATTTAACATAACATAGGGAATCGAGCAAATTTCTCTAGTAGTAAAAATCCTATTTAACGTTGATTTATATATATATATATATATATTCAATTATTTACTAATGAAATGTAAAGTGCCGTACACAATTGCTGTTTGTAATATATTAATAATATTTATTATTTATCGTTACTATTTAATAATTATAAAGACCTTATATATAATATTTGTTTTTATAATTTTTATAGAAATGATTAAATATAAATGTTAATCGATTGATAAAATACAATTCAACTAACCTTCAATTCATAATTATTTTAGTTTTTATAAACATGCATTGATAGTATAAATAATTTGACACTAACCGTAAAAATAACTCAAAAGTTGTATAGTTATTATTGATTATTTATGGGTCGAAGTACCGTTCATTTAGTTATATAGTTAAATGAATAATTCTTATGAGTGACAATGCTACATTTATTTCCACAATTATTCTATAATCAATAGTCTTTTTTCTCGTTATTTTTAACC
>JBBPBQ010020323.1:51056858-51083417 GCA_037974755.1 Cicer yamashitae
ATATATAGAAATATCTCTATGAACATTTTTTGAACTTTGATTTTTTTTATAATAATTTCTTAATACACAAGTCACTTAAAATTTAATTATTAAAGAAAAATAATAATATTTATCCAAAAAAAATAAATTTTATTTTGGGTAATTTTGGCATACAGCTTTGTGAAAAGAAGAGCATGTTATGTAGTGGTGAATTCATTCATTCATTCCCTTTTGGAAACTTGTTCTACAAGTATTAATAATCCCATAATAATATGTGTCTTATGTAGTGTTGTTATTATAATGTATTATATATATAAGCCGAAGCTTGTGCTTCTTGTATTGCTTAACTTATTCTCTTGGCTAGTACTTGTTGCTTTCCTCGTTTAAATTTCAATCTAAAGTGTAAACATGGATGAGATTTTAAGAGAGAAAAACAAATGTGATAAGGGTCATTGCTTCCTATGTTCATTTTCCATCTTCAATTAATACCCTCTCATTTTATTTTTCTTCATATGTGCAAGCCATTCTCAAAAACCACATTTCTTGCTTCTTAACACCTTTAATATCTGTTTAAGATTCTTCATTCATCTTCTAGCTCAATTTCTTTCCACTTTCATTCCCTCATCACCATTACTTCTTTATAATCCATTTAATTTCTGCTCCACAATTTTGGAAATATCAAAATTTCCTGTTTATAAATTGCATACCGAAAATATGAGTGTTGGGAGAAAAAATTTACAGAAACTTCACTTTCATAATTTTAGGTACACAATAAAAAAAATATTTTTTTTTTTAAAAAAATTGATAGTTAATTAAAATCCCTTTTTATCGCTACCTTTATCCTTAAATATAAGATTTAACTCTTTGAATAAATCACAAGAATTAAAAAAGTTTTATAGATATCAAATTTATTGATAATTGGTAGGAGAGAAAATTAGTTAATTTTTTTTTCTAGAGTATTTATTACATGTTACAGAAAAAAAAATATAACATAATTATAAATATGTTTATGTAAAACAAAATTATGAGTATGTTGATTAAGAAATATTTAATGCAGTTGAAAATGTAAAACGATTATAAGAAAAAAAACAAAAATAAAACTTAAGAAAATTTTATATTTAGAGACAAAGAGGTAGTAATTCGTCAAAATTAATATCCTAGCTCAAAGTACATATGTAACGAAGAGATTTTTTAATTTCTCTTAATTTATCAATTATTTATATTTTTTAATGAAAAAATTCATGTAATGTACGGTGTCTTATCTTTGTAACAACCCAAATTTTTTTAATGCTCTTAATTTAATACAAACTAAGTAGCCAAACCAAATCCTTTAACTTGTGCAAATTGGCTTTGTTATGTCATCTGTGCTGTCATAATAATTTATTAATGAGTTTTTATTAATCGATTCGTTTCTTTCTTCTTAAAATAGCCGATTAGTTCTTTTCCTATCGAAATAAAATCGATTGACACAGGTTCAGTATTAGACGATCTTACTTGTACTCTACTGATCAATTAGGGTATGTTAGCAATGAATTACTTATTATTCAGATTTGAAAAACTAGAGTATTTCTATATAAAGGATTTAGATTGTTCCTATCTTTTAAGGTCTTATTGATGAATATGATATGATAGAGATAAGACACTGGAGGATAATGAACAAGATAGATACATGATAGGATATGGACATGATAATGAGTTATCGTGTCATGTGTTTGATATGCACATGATAACAAATTTGATAAAATTAGTTTATCAAACTTGATAAAATTAGTTTATCAGATTCAGTTTTTGATACACAACAGATAACCAAATGATATGATTTATATTGTGATAAAATGACAAATTTGTCCTTATAATCAATTTAATTTTTTTCTTTCAAAATAACATTCATATATTTTTTTATAAATAAATAAAAAATGTAAATAACATAAAACTCAAAAATCAAAGATGACAAAAAAAAGAACAAATATGAACAAAAAAACAATCGAAAATCCTGTGAATATTTTTTCAAATTTTCAATATGAACACAATCAGAAAACAATCATAACTTTATCTTGTTGTAGAATAAAATAAATCTGAAAACAACTGATGACGACAAATATAAAAAGAGGAAATCAAACCAACGTCAACAATTATAAAATCAACAACAAAAAACAATCATAAAATCAAATGAAAATTAAAAAATTATTTCATCAACACAATAAGAAAATCAAAAGAAATTAGGACAAATCTGAAAACCTTGGAACAGCACGACGACGGTTGAGAGGAGCACGATAGTGGTGGCGGTAGAGAAGGAGGGAAGAGCTGCAGTGGGGAGGGGATGGAGAGGAGAGCATGATGGAGAGGGATGGGGAGAGGAACAACGGTGGAGAAAGAGGGGAGAGTGGGAGAAGGGATGGAGAGGGATGGAGAGGGAGGGGAGAGGAACACGACAGTGGCGGTGGAGAAAGAGGGGAGAGCGGCAGAGGGGATGAAGAGGAGAGCACGGTGGACAGAGATGAAACACGACAAGTTGAAGTTGGAGAGGGATGGAGAAGAGAGCACGATGGGCAGGGATGGAGAGAGAGGGGTAGAGGAACACGACAAATTGAAGTTGGAGATGGAGAGAGAAACGTGAGTAGTAAACGGCAAAAATGAGAAACACATTAGAGAAATATGAAAACCGATTATTTTAACCTAACTTAATTAAAGATTAAAAAATAAGATTGACAGAATATATTTAAAAAATTTATTAATGTATCATATAATATAAATTGGTGCATCAAATAAAATATTAGAGTACAATAGAATAACAAAACTCTCTATCAATTACATTAACGAAGGAGGCATTAATAAATAATATTTTATCCGTTTTGTAATAATTATCGCACTTCTAACAAAAATATTATTCTAATAAAACTTTAATTTCATTTTATCCTTTCTGCTCTTTAATTAATTAATATTATATATCATTTCTAATTTATTATCTCATCACTCCGGTACAATTCAGTGCATCAGTCTGTGTGCAACGTATGTAACACGGTATCAACGTAACTAATTGGGAATATTAATGTTGCCGTAAAAGCGCACATTGAGGCAATGATCATAACAGATAAGACAAATAACTCAACTAATCAAATTCCACATGGGGTGGCTGATGTGATTGGGAACAATCTAGACATAATGGACATTGTTGAGTTTTATAAGTGTTTAAGCGGTCACAGATTATTTGTAAATACATTGTTTCCTATAAATTTGTGATGGTATAAACTGTTATAAATTTTCCTATTATTTTTTTATATATGTATAATATTAATTTTCATTTTTAGTATTTTTCTTTTCATTTTTCACTTCTATATATCTTCTCTCTAAATTTTTTGATTTAGAAATTTTGACTTTTTATTTTTTGGTTTCATTTTTATTTCTATCTAAAGTTTTTGTTTACCATCTATTTACTTTCTCTTTACAATTATTCTCTCATCCTTCTATCTACACTCTATCCACAATTTTTATTTTTCAAAAATAATTTTTTCTATTTAAAATTCTTTTTTTAAAATCAATTTAAATTGTTTTATCTAGTTTAAAATAATTTTTTATGTTTTATTTTTTACATTTTTTTAACAATATTTTATTAAAAAAATCTAATAATTTGTGATGGTTTGAAGGATCACAAAAGGACAATTTTTAAAAATATTTGGGGAAGACTTTGTGCGAATTTAGATCATCACAAAGTCTTTGCCATATGTAAATAAAACACCACTTTATAAAAGTCTAAATTGCCACAAATTTTGTGACCATTTCAAATGTGAGGGATTTTTGGCTTTCTCATATCTGCCAAAAAGTGATAATTTATAGCTACTTTTGAAGCTTTATGAGAAATTTTACCGTCACAAAATGGTAATTTTTTTGTAGTGAGATAATGGTGAAAGTCCACCAGAGAGAAAGAAGAGAAGAAGTTAGCAACGTGAAAATGGGAGCCTTTGACCTTGCCTATTAATGATAATATTCTATTTCCAGAAGTATTGAGGATCATTAGTTGAACTATCGAGGTCTAAGTTAACGTACAGTTCTTACATTAAAATGTTTAGTTCAATACCATAAATCTAGTTTTATATTTTCCCACTTTCTCTTCTTTCTTTTTTTTAATTGTAATTTGATCAAATAAAGTAGTAGAAAATAATTGGAAAAACATTGAGTTTTTTCTACAGGATAAAAATATTGAAATCTCAATTGATTTTGGTAATTGTGTGTTTAATAAGAGAGGACATTTCTTCAAAGGTAAATCATATAGAGGCTCTCGTATACTCCAGTTGCTTGATATAGATGCGCTAATCTTCCTATTTGTCACTCAATGAACAATATAACTACTTGAATCAATTAAGGTGATATTCAATTTTTTTTTACAAGAGGTGATATTCAAGTTGGATACAAAGAATATTGTGAATTACAGAATTAAATCATGAGGACCAACTTAAAATACGAGCCCATTATTTTAAATTTTTGAAATATTTTATCTTCTTATTCTCACAATTCTTCGGTAGATTTTTTAGGAAGAAAAAAGTTCATATAGTGGCTCATACATTTTTATAGGGAGGACTACATATTTTACTATATATTCGATACGTATTACACTTTTGATTATTAATGAAATTGCTTAATTTTGCTTCTGTAGAAAAAACTAAAAATTAGTTACCTTGAGTATTTAGATTCATATTGTTACGAAATTAATAGTGTATCTTATACATGAAATTCTTTTTATATTTTTGTTTGCTCTACTTTTCTCAAATTGTAATAAACCAACATGTTGTTACTTACTTTTTATGAGATTGAATATAATGCTTACGAGTTCACATGTAGTTTTATCATAACACATTAGTTACCATGCTTAGGGCATTGAGTTGTGTATGCTGGGTCCCGAGTAGTTCTTAGAATATGAAGCAATTTATATCTTTCTTTTATTTTTGTGAAACATGGTAAATGAGCATTGCTAAATCACTAGAAGAAAAAAAAACGCTGTTTAGCCGTAGTCAAAGTCGTGACTAAATTGTTTTTTGACCGTGGCAAATAAAGTTAGCCACGTTACTTAGTATGTGGTATAGTTGGGCGTCACAATTTTATAGCCATAGTTTTTGTGTCGGCATGAAGGTAAATTAAACCAACTGTTTCAGCATTCAATAAAAAACAAAATTTTTACTTAATCAAAAGGTCTAAAAAAAATTTACTTAATAAAAAGACATCAGATTTTAATATTTTTAAAATTAAAACATAAATATTTTCTAAATTTAATATTGTTTCAAAAATATTAAATCAATTAAAAAATAAATATTACATGACATTAATTATATTAATTTAGTGATGTCGAG
This sequence comes from Cicer yamashitae, assembly GCA_037974755.1. Classification (NCBI taxonomy): domain Eukaryota; kingdom Viridiplantae; phylum Streptophyta; class Magnoliopsida; order Fabales; family Fabaceae; genus Cicer; species Cicer yamashitae. The sequence continues at coordinate 51,062,180 of JBBPBQ010020323.1, forward strand.
TTAAAATTTAGAAAGTTCGCTTTAGATCTCATATTATAATTCGCTTTAGGCCTCCACATGGATTGAACCTGCTCTAAATGTCGAATTAACCATGCCTAAAAGCGTCGTGGTAATATATATTTAGCCACCTTCCAAATGTGGCTAAATTATATATATAATTTTATTTTTAATTTATCAAGTTTATTTATCATGTAGCGAAATTATTCCGCAGGAAAATCGGTAGGTAACATGTTTCCTATAATTTTTTTGCACAAATTCGTAATAAAATCTGCAGGTAAAAAGATGATTACTAATAGTTTCCAAAGATTAAAAAGTTAAAACTAAAATGAGCGAAACTGAATAGAACTCAACCTTTTCAGAGAGAAGATGGAGAAACGCGCGGTGGATGATTCACCGGAGGAGAAGAGAATGTTGTACAACTTGATGTCGAGATTGTGGCAAAGATCGACAACTTCAAGAAATTTTTTGATTTGTTTTGGAGACACTCACGATAAGTGGAATCAGATAGGAGAGATTTGTGAATGTCTTGGTAGCATATAGTGGCGTTAGGGTGGAAGAACTGGAAACGGTGGCCTTACGGTGGAAGGGCCATTGGTTTAAGGATTTTTAGAGATTTAGAGATAATAATGGACAATAAGGAATTTGGGAAAAGAAGGAAAATGAAAACAAGCAAACTGAAGAAAAGGAAAGTAATGCGCGCTTATTGTTAAGTGATACACGATCACCTTGACTAATGTTTCAGCTTATTATGTTTTAGTTATTAACTTGCAGCATATTTCCAATTTAATGTAGATTAACAGATTTGGTGTTTCGTTGTAAAAATAAAAAAATTGTTTGTTGTTCTTTGATTCTCAAATTTCTAGTTTTTATTGATTTATACTTTTTGAAAGGATTTATGTGTATGTGCATATGTGATTTTGTTCTATAATAAGTAAGATATCCTCATTTAGTTTTCTTACACCTTAGTAAACTATGTGTTGCGAGTTGCAGTCTATTTAGAGTTTGTATATGCAATATGGAAGATGGTTATATGTACTTTAAGTAAGAGTTTGGGTTTTCTCCGCCTAAATCAAGACGGGTTTTGGTGGGTATCGGCCGGTGTGAGTTATGTTGTCATCCCTAATTAAAATACATTTAAACACAACACATTATTTAAGATACCAATATTGATATAGTGTTGACAGAAGATAATGGTTTGATTTGAGTATTAGATGATCTATTTTAAAATTAGGCTAAATACTACCCGTGGTCCCTTAACTTAATTTCGATTAACGATTTAGTCCTTCATCTTCTTTTTTTTCCCGATTTGGTCCTTTATGTTTTTAAATAATTTTAGCGTTACCCTTTAAGTGGGGTTCCGTTAAGAAAAAGTTAAAAAATCCCTCACTTGGATCATTGCATATGTTCATCAAATCTCTAGGTACGATTACCACTGATTTGAAGTGATGTCTATGGAGTATAAATACCCCATAGCTTCAGTTTTAACGAATCAATCCTACTACTAAACTTAGAACAAACTTTGAACGTTTTTCTGAAATATTTCCAAAACATAAAGGGTAACTTTTTCTGAAAACGGATGAAAGATTTTTTAACTTTTTCTTAACGGAATCACACTTAAAGGGTAACACTGAAATTATTTAAAAGATAAAGAACCAAATCGGAAAGAAAAAAAAGATAAAGGACTAAATCGTTAACTGAAATTAAGTTAAGGAACCACGAGTGGTATTTAACCTTAAAATTATGTGAAACTATATCTCAAATCAATACACGTTGGATTTATTGGTTTAGTTCAACTTAGACTCAAACCCATAAAAAAATATCAATCTAATTTAATTAGTTTTGGTTAAATTTTTGAGATCATAGAATCATTTGTTTTGATTTTTATATCTTTAGATAACATTCACAATTCACAGAGTCGGAATTTAGGTTGAAAAATTTAGTTTATTTTTATAATTACTGTAGTTGTTTTTTTAATTTTTTTTATAAATAATTTTCTCTGGGTGGGTTTTTTTTAATAGACATTTGAGTTATAATTTGGTCAAGAAAAATTGATGAATTTTGGTCTATAATATGAATCAAGTAGATCAATTTTTGTTAACCAAATTATAACTCAAATATCTCTTATATAATAAAAGAAACTAAAAATAGTAGTATTTTTAAAAAATTATTGGAGATTTTGAGATAGCCGTGACCATAATATGTCCCAAGAAGTTCAACCAATTGATAACAATTATTTACCATCAAATTTTGAAGAAGAAATTTCTTTAACAAAGTGCTAATTGTAAAACTCCAATTTCTTTTTAATATATATTAATAATATTATGATTAATTTTTTTATATGTGTATTTGTTGTAGTATAATAATTTTATACATATTTAATTTATTTGTTTTTTTTTGTTTGTTATTTGATTTAAATTGTAAATATTATATTTAATTATTTTATTTATTTTAAAAAAAATAATAGTACGAGTATTAAGGAAAACAATATTTTAATTATGAATGAGTAAAATAGATTACTTGCATTTTTTTAGAACTTTATAAATGCTAGAAAATGTACTTTGGGTTAGACTACTATTCACATCTCTGTTTATGCTTCCATGTACCATATTGGTCCTTTTACTAGGCTTTACTTTTCCTATTTACTGGATCCGTGAATTTCTTTAGAAAGTTTTACCCTCTACACCCATTTTTATCTCCATAATTTTATGAAAATGCCAATTGTTCTTTTAATTTTTTATTTTTAATTTTACCAATTCGAAATTACTTTTTTTTTACCATTTCATCATTTCCAGAGCCAGAAAAAAGATTTCCGGTAATTTCCGAAAAACTTTTTTGAATAATTTCGGTACACATCTTACTTTTGGAAAACTTTTTTCAAGTTTTCCAGTACAGAAGGTTTTTACTGGAAAACTTTAAAAAAGATTTTCGGTACAGAAGTGAAAAAATTGTACTACCGAAAAACTTCATTAGAAAGATTTTCGGTACAGAAGGTGTTTCTAAAAAACTTTCTAGGAAAGATTTCCGGTACACCCCATTTTTTTTTAATTTTTATTTTATTTTATTATTTTTATAAATATTAATAGATATGGATAAACCGCTACTACTATTGGATAAAACATGCGTCGTTACTACAAATATTTTTGACACCGATCAAGTATGAATAATTATAATTAATATTAATATTATAAAAATATACTATTGTATTACCGAAAAACTTTCTTCAACTTTTCTGGTACAAGTTTCCTTCGTAGACAAGTTTTGCGGTACACACCTTTTTTTAACACACCATAAATAATAATTAATACACCATAAATATTTTTAAATAATAATATACCATAAATACACCATTAAATAATTAATAATTAATACACCATAAATAATTAATACACTAGAATAATTAATAATTAATACACCATAAATCGTCGCCTTCTACGAGATGCTGTCGGACAAATCCTTTCTTTAGCAGCATCCATAGAAGATGAAGATTCAAAGTCACGTATTATTCCTACAGTTTTGTCGTCTCTACCTCTTGCCCTACCCAATGAAAAAAATTAGTTAAAATCAAATAAATTAAATAAATACTAATATAATAAAAAATTAAAACAAAAAATTAATTTTAAAAAAAATCAAACAACTACCGGAAAACTTGTGGATGAAGTTTTCCGATAGCTTCCGGAAATGTCACGTTGAAGTTTGTCGGTAGTGTAAGTTTTCTGGAAATGATTGGAAAACTGTTTTCAAGTTTTCCAGAGTGGAAGTTGTGTATCAGAAAACTTGAAAAAAGTTTTCCGGAAAAAAAAGATTTTTTTGACACTTACTTCTGTTCCGTAAATGTTGAAATGAAGAAATAAAAAATGATGTTAACTTGTTATAAATATGAAGGTATTTTGGTATTTTCCTTTGCTTTTTGGGGTACATGGATAAAGAAGGGGTACAGGGTAAAATTTTCATTTCTTTATGCATTCTATTTTCTGCTTCAAAATACACACAAATCTTGGTCTTCATTGTTTGGCCTTTCTAATTCTGACTTGCATTCTTGCTTTTTGCGCCTCTCTTGAGTATTTCATCCTCTTCATCCCATGCAACCTCATTTCCCAAATTTAAACCCTAATCTCTCTCTTATCTTGAACCTTTTCCACAAGCCGCAAATGATTGCCTCTCAGACGCCATCTTTATTGGTCAAACACGATCACCATGTAACTGCCACAAAACATCACACAAAACCACATAGACATCCTCTTAAGTAATCACTACGAATATCATTTTTGGATTCCTCTCGTCGGGACATTCAGGAAGCACTACTCTTTTGTATGTTACGACAAAGTTGACGTTGAACCTTTTCGGCTCTTTGACGCGTTAGTGAGGCTTTTTCTAACAATTTATTTTGTGTCGTTTTGATTCTATTTTTTATTTCTAAAAAATTTAATAATGATTTAACATCGATTTTTATGCTTGATGTGATTTATGAGTTGTGTCTCGATGGCTCTACAAACTTGTAACTGATTTTGAGAATAGTTCATTGTGTGCTATTGAACTACTATTGCTGCTAAAACTCCTTTAGATTATTGACACGTATGAAAGCGTCGATCTGAGGAAAGAGGTGAGAAAGATTAAGAATTTATTAGTATATTATGATGTGAGATGAATGAGAAATCAACATTTCTCAATGATTCACGATTGTAGCCTTTTTTAGTGATAATTGATTAGTATGATAACTTGGAATTTATGTAGGATTAAAATATGAATTAGAAACCTTTATAAGATGTTGAGTAATTTAATTTTATGAATGTTTGATATTTGAATTACTATGAATTTGTGCACTCAATCTATTTTATGCCATATGTTCATTATGTATACTTGAAGTTGTCTTCGAGGCATTACGTGATGATTTGTGTATACTTGTGCTAAATTATGACGTGATGTGTGAATGATTTTATCTTGCTATATTTTAATTATCGCATGTTTCGATAACGAGTCTTTGAGATTGATTGATTGATGAGAAAATGAATAATGAGTACACATTTGCATGCCATAATAGGTGTATGCCATAATAGGTGTATGATTCAAAATAGAGACTAGTTAGTGATTCATAAATAATTTAGGTTCCTAAGTTAGGATTAAAATCATTGAATAAAATTATAGACAATGCACCATAATTAAAATGTGTTGGGATGTTTTGTGTGAAAACGTGAATAAGAGCACTTATTGAATCTTGTGCTTTGCGATTGTGTTATATATCTAAGTGTAATTGCATGGCTATGTGAATATAAAAGATATTGACAAATGCTTCAAGATTCATTGTGTCATACAACTTAGTTATGTGATATGAAGTAAAATGTATTGATTTTTTTTATGCCTTGATTATGATGCGAGATGTATTGAAAAATATGGTGTTGTGTATACTTTGGGAATATTAATTCGAATCCAATATTATTTGTAAATGTGAAATGATGAAGTATACTTGAGATTTCTTGTAATATATGTGTAGATTTTGATGAGCATTATGAGTGCATTGTATTCAAGTCAATTAAATTTGATAAATAAATTAGATTGGATTGAATTGTGACAATTTCGAGCCATGTCCATGATGGAGTGGCCTAGGCAAACGAGAGGGGAGGAAACTAGGTGTTAGAGTCTATGACCTAGTGGAGTGTATTGTCCGAAAGGTCCGACAAGCCCAATGATTTTAGGAAGTAAAATTAAATGAGCTTGATCGTCACTACACCAAATTTTCTGTGTTGCAACACTTATGTTGCGACAGATATGAAGTAAACGCCCATATTCTTATTGCGCGGCGGTTTCAACGGCATTTTTTTACAATCAGCACAACATCTTTAGACCGAATATGACTTCAAATTTAAAATTTCAACAATCCACCAGTGTAATTTTAACTAAATAAACCGACTATGACTTTGAAATTCTATTTTCGACAATTTAGCAGTTCAATCTTAACTAATTAGAGAGACTATGACTTAAAAATTTAAATTCCGACGATCCAACAATTCAATCTTAACTAAATAGACTAACTATAGCTTAGAAATACTAATTTCTACGATCCAACGATTCAATCTTAACAAATTAGACTAACTATGATTTAGAAATTGTAATTTCGATGATCTAACAATTCAATGTTAACTAATTAAACTAACTATGACTTAAAATTTCACGATCAAACATTTAAATCTTAATTATTTCGACTAACCCGACTTAGAAATCTTAATTTCTACTATCCAACAGTTCAATCTTAACAAATTAGACTAACTACGACTTAGAAATTCTATTTTTGACGATCCGACGGGTAAATCTTGACTAATTAGACTAAATATGACTCATAGATTATGATTTAAATTATCCTGCAGTTGAATCTAACCTAAATTGAACTGTTAGATAGTTAAAATTAGACTAAATATGACTTAGAAATTATAATTTAGATTGTCTGATAGTTAACAAAGTAGACTAACTATGACTTAGAAATTTAAATTTCAACGATCCAACGATTCAATCTTAACAAATTAGACTAACTATGACTTAATAATTTTAATTTTGATGATCAAATGATTCAATCTTAGTTAACTCGACTAAACATGACTTAGAAAATATAATTTCAATTATCAAACAAATTAATTTTAATTAATTAGACTAAATATAAATTAGAAATTATAATTTCAATAATCCAACGATTCAGTCTAACTTAATTAGACTCATTATCAATGATAAATTATAATTTTGATGATCCAAGAGTTTAATCATAGCAAATTAGACTAATATGACTTAGAAATTATAATTTTGATAATCAAACGGATCAATCTTTACTAATTAGACTAAATCTTACAGAGAATTATAATTTTGATGATTTAACAGTTCAATCTTAACTAATTAGATATGTTATGACTTTATAATTATAATTTTGATTATCTAACAACTCAAACTTAACTGATTAAATAAACTATGACTTTTAAAATTTTTATTTCGATAATTTAATGCTCAATCTTAACTAATTTAATAAATTAAAATTCTAAATTTTAATTCTAATGATCTAACAGTTCCATTTTTTTCTTCAATTAATAATTTATATATCGAATTATAAATGAATAAATATTTAAATTTTATATATATATATTATACGCCTTAAAAAATTGAACTATGTAATATATATTTGAATATTGCTCAAATGAATTACAACCAACACATTATTATGGTGGCAAAGAATTTGTCGGATTAAAAAAAGAACAAATATTAAAATATTAAGAGAAATCAAATTAATATGAAAAAGTTAAAGAAGTAAATAACATATTTAAAGAAAGTAGTACAATTTTAATTAAGTTGGGGATTCAACTACAATATATATATAGATTTTACTTCACTAAAAAAGTCAATTCGGCCACTTCACCATAAAATTTTCCTAGATAAAAACATATTTTGCAATAGACCGACAAAAAAGAATATTTTGCCATGATGTTACTAGGATTGGTGGTATGCATGCATGTGGTTGATATGATATGATGACTTTGTCTTAGAACGTTACTAGCTATGAAAGAGAATATTTTGCACGATGTTACTAGTTGTTTTGTTAGAGATACCCAAAGTGTTATATGAAAAACATCTAATGTTCAGCCCATGTCACTAATATTTTTGACTTCTTTTAACATATATTAACTATTGACATTTGAAAAAAAAAAAACTAGCTATTAATGTTGTTATAGCTAGGTGTTTTGGGTGTAATTTGTACAATCTCTAAATATAGAATTTTATTGATCAAATCACATAAAATAAAATAAAATTGATAGTAACTTTAAATTTGTTGATAATTGTTATTGTTTTAATAATTTTATCTTTCAAGAGAGAGAACTAGTTAGTGTTTTTATTATAGTATATTTATTGTTGGTTATAGAAAAAGATATAAATTAATTAAGAGTATGTTAATAAACAAATTATTAATACATTTGAAAATTCAACAATAATTTTATATAAAGAGACAAATAAACTTCTAAAAAAACTTATATTTAGAGACAAATATATTATTAACGGTAATAGAAGAGGAAATCCAACTCATACATCAAATAAAACAATCTCAACGAACATCATAATAAAAGAGAACTCAGTTCTGTGAACATTATAGAACTCTAACACATACATCAAACAAAATAGTCTGAACCAACATCATAATAAAAGAGAACCCACTTTCTATGAAGATTGCAAAACTCCCTCTCAATCATATGCTCGCAAATCAGACATTAAATACAACAACAACACTACAACTGATGATAGATCCAAAGTATGGATGGATAAAATTATGAGAAAATTAAAATATATAAACAAAAAGATGTAATAGAATAAGAGATGAAGAAGAAATGCGTCAGAATCAAATTTTTGGTTGTTGAACCTTCATATTGGCATGCGGAAGATGTTGTGTGACACCCTAAACCCCAAAATAACAAATAATAATTTATACCATATTTTTTTTATATAAATTTGCAGCGGATATAAATTTCAACTCGAGACACATACACGCGAAAATTGAGATAAACGTATGTTGCATGATAGCTCTGGACATTTGGAGTGCTACCTCAAAGTCACATAGGAATTCCCCACCCGAATACCTCCAAGGTTTAATAGTCTCGCCTTAAGGCTCAAAAGTAGACCGCCATGATCAGACTTATTCAATTGTACTTCCCCGAAATCACTAGGTTTGTTAGGCCCTACCTCTATGATGACAAATAATTTCCACTTAAAAAATTCCCAACATCTATATTCTCCACTCGTTGGTCTATGATACTCCATTAAGACCGTCATCTCAAGCACAAATTGGAAACACCACTATTTCATCAACTATGGGGTTACTTCAATATTCTCATCACAAATTTATAACATCACTATCATTAATCATAAATCCTCATCATCATCACATAAACTCATCACAAATTTATAACATCACTATCATCAATCGTACACCATATCATCAAATAAACTTATCACAAATTTATAATATCACTATCATCAATCATACACCATCATCATCACATAAACTTATCACAATGCATTCATCTTTTACTATCACATCACATAAACTTATATCATACAGTGCATTCATATTTTATTATGACATCATATAAACTTGTTTAATCAAACGTATACACAAAATTCATTCGACACTCAATATTACAATAATATCAAATACCACACATTTAGCAAAATTAAATCAATCAACACCTTACGAATATTTCTATTCCACATTTTAATCTCACAATTTCCATATTTTCACATTAATTAATTTATCCCTCAAAGGGCTACTGCCATATGTAGCGAGCCTCACATGAATCGTTGAGAAATACAGGTTTCCCGTTCATCTCACAATATATTATACTCATGAATTCAAACGTTCTCTCACCCCTGACCTTATTTGGATGCTTTAACACGCTAATTCGAGTCCACAAGAGAAAACCCTCCAATCGATCGAAGTCGACAATTTTGAGATAAATGTCAAAAATAAAATATGAGAACACACTCTAAAAGGGTAAATATCGAATTTTGGTAAGGGAAACTTACCCTAAATCGAAAAATAATCAGTGGGTAAGATAGCAACTGTTCACACGATCGTTTTGGCGTTGATTTCACTCAAATCGGACTTACGTTGAAGAAGAACGGTGCAAAATAACGAATTCCATAAACTGAGAAGTCGGATATTTTAGAGAGAAATTGAGATCGTTAAAAATATGAGAAATTGTGTTTAATTGACTAACTAAATGAATGAAACAACATACTGAAATTTAGACGAAAACGGATAATTTTTTTGGAACAATTATCAATCACGGATGCTGAACAATAATCTTACTTTACTCTTCCCGATGGCGCAGGGTACTTCTCCACCTTCCCTTCCTTATATATTTTTATTTAATTAGGTTTTACTTCTATGTGGGTCTAACCCATAAAACACATTTTACTCATTTCTTTTATTTTTTTAAAATAAAACCAACAATTATCAAAACTAATTTTTTTAACACAATTTCATTACTAAAGTATTACTAATATTTCAAAACTAATATTTTATAAAAAAAAAAAGTAATTACTCTTTTAAAATACATTAATAACCAAAACTCTTATATTCAAAATAATAACTACAATTATTACTATAATGTTTTACAGAATAATCACATAAAAATACTAACATCTTTATAAAATAGTCAAAACAATAAAATAAATAAATATAACATCAAGAATTTATATTAATTGCTAAATCACAATAAATGCATATAAAATTATCATCTCATAGCAACTATAAAAATAAAGGAAATCAACATTAATATTACTAATATCTCAAGATAATTATTTATAAAGTAAATAACTAAAAATAGAAAATAGTTCTAAATAATTAAAATATAACTATGTGCATACTTAACATCAGTCGAACGCACATGAAAATATCACATTAATTACTCACGCGCAGATATACATAAAATCGCCTAAAATCTTATATTCTTTAAAATATTACACTAAAATACTATTATTGTTAGAAAAATATATAAAATAATAAAATATAATATTTGTTATTTATATTATTCATGTAGTCCAATATGTATAAAACTAGCCGAACATAAGAAGCACCCATAAAACAAAATTAATCACAAAATTTATCAAAATATATTCTAAAATAATTTTAAAAGCAAATTAATTATTTAAAATCCTATTTCATTAATAAAATAGTTTATCATAAAATTTGGGATGTTACATGTTATGTCCAAGATAAAGTCTTTGAATTAAACACATCAATTTTTTTTTAATCTTATTTTTTAATTAAATTTGACACCGGAGAGTAGTTATTATTATTATGAGCCTCCCTAAATTATAAATTGATTCATTAAAGGTTTTTATCTTATTTTTAATTAAATTTGAAACCGGAGACTTTGATTGATAACAAGATTGGACTTTTTTCTACATTAAATAACTGATGAGCAATCTAGATATACTCCTTAGTTTTTCAAAGCTAACACTTGGAAACATCACCTTAATAATATATTGAGTTATAAAAATGCAATAGCATTGAATAAACAAATAATTTTTAAAATGTTTCTAGCCATATTTAGTGTGCCAAGTACATATAGAAAAATCCTCTCTTCAATAATCCTCCATGAACTTAAACAAGAATAAATCATATACTTAACTATATTAACCTCTTATGTGAGAATAGAAAGAATTATTAATAGCCATTATATTAAAATGTATAGTTGAGATTAAAAGAGTGATGAAGTGAGTGATGTGCCAAATTCTTTCACGGAGGAAGTTGAATCACTCATTTCTTCCCCTTGACCTATCAACTCTGAAACATCCTTCACGACCTCGCGGCCATCACTCACCTCTCATGAGGTCTCTCATCTTTTTCAACGCATCTCTCATGCGGTCACTCGAGAGATACTAATTTATAAGTAAGGTAGGTCATATTTCATTGATCGTAAAAGACATATCACTTGTTCTTTCTTTATTAATTTTTCCTTTACCGTAGGAGTACTTAGTGATCTTACCGTAAAAAATATATATTTCTCATTTACTGAACAAATTCATCGATGTATGTATATAATTCATTAAAATACTTTTATTTATTAACTCATTATTTCTTTCTCATAAGTAGAGGTTCATTAATTACCATATCACTCATAAGTTTTTATTCAATTATATATAATCATAACTGCTGGTACAAGGCACTTATTTAATAGGCGAGAATATAACATAGATAATATCATAATAACTTCATGCCGAATGAACTATAAGCTATTAGGATTATTGGAGGTGCCCCAGCTTCAAACGTTACGATCAACGATATGGTTGGCGCAATTTTCTTTTGAGAAAATTCTTGTACCATTGAGCAGAAAGCTTTGGATACCTTTTTAATCCATCTTTGTAATCAACAAAATATAATCCAAACCGAACAGTGAAGCCAGAAGCCCATTCGTAATTGTCCAAAATTGTCCAAGCAAAATAACCCTTAATATTTGCGCCAGCCCTATATTTTTATATATCAAATGTCAAGAAATTAAAATTCATAAATTAAGAACATATAATAACAATAATTTTATTATTAGTTTATAAAATTAGACGAAAATGTAGATATAATTGATATTTAAAATAAAAAGCGTATCTAATACTTTCTTGTTGGGAACATATAATGTCAATTTCTTTATTTATTGTTTTAGTCCAAACTGAACTTCATCAAACAAAATCGACCTCTATTAATTAAGGTATGGTTTCATGCCATTTAAATTCAAAGACCGATGTCTAAACGAAACCATTATATTTTATTTCAAACTATATTAGGGTTATTTTAAAAAAAGTGTGGTAATTAAATATCTTTTTTAATAATTTATATATTATTTTTATCATTGTAGTTCATGTACTTGTATCTTAAAAAAGGTTTATGCAATTATTTTAATAGTATAAAAAATATAGCGTTTGAAAAAAAAATTGGATTATATAAAACAAGTGTCTTAATTTTAGAATATGTGAACCCGATTAAATTGAAATCAACAAGTTTTTCATTGGTTCGGTTAGATATTTGTGAGAAAAATAATAAAAGATAATCCAAACTGGTGTTCATATTTTTTTCTCTCCAAAATAACGAACTAAATCGATATATTATACTCATAGCTTTATCTATCTCAAATTTGTGCAATTTCTCAGGCTAATTGTCTCTTCCTTTGCGGTTGTGTTCGCAAATTTTATCTGTGTTCACATTGCAAATTACAACTCAAAGTTTTAATATACGGATAAAATATTATGTTTAATATATCAATTAAACTTTTAAAAATTCAACTCTCTAAGAATTTTTGTTCAAGCTCCCCAGTGTTGCTATCCTCAAAGTTGTATATTTATATAAAAGTGCATATCATATGGCATAAAAAGTACATCTTTTATGTGTACTTTTAAAGTGACTTTGGGATGTAAAAAGTTGTCTATTTTTTTAGTATGATTGTTTAGAGATATGTTTTCAGCTTATATTGGCTTCAAATTTCAATTATGAATTAACTTTGGGCAACTTGTGCTTTTTTGTGTTGTTTACTTTATTATAAATAAATTGGTTTGTCTTTAAAAAAAGAAAGTTTATTATTTGATAACTCGATCCAAATCAACACATACTTCATCGGGTTAATTTAGTTCAAATTTGACTGAAAAATTATTGGGGTTTTAATTTGTTTCGACAAATTTTTTATATGTTCAAATAATTAATTTTTGTCAAATCCAACCAAACGAGACCCATGAACACACTAGTTTATGTAGTCAGATACACCCTAAAAATCTAAAAAAATAACTTACTCAATTGCAGATTTTAGGTAGTAGAAATGACGATAAAAATAATCAATTCTGTAAGTATCCAAAAGAGCTTCTTCCACCGGAAGCGTTGCATCGTTGAATTCATCCATACCTATACATTAATTGAGGTATATAGTATAAAAATATCATGCACATTCTTTCAAAATTAAGCATGCAAATAGATAATATGATTGTTCAATATAAATTTTTCAATTATATATGATGAAATTCAAGAAAATTAATATGATTTTGTATTTACCATTCTCATTTATGTAAATCAGAGGATTGTTGTATTTCTCCTTGATGTATAACAAAAGACTTCGGAGTCCAATTGGATAAACGTATATCCAAGATGAAGCAGCCTGACATAATTATAAATAGTTATAATTTATTTAATCACATAGATTTAAATTGTAACATCTAAATTTCAAAAATAAAATTATTGACTAACAAATTTTCTCGTCATCATATTTAGTGAGAGAATTAGAAACATATTTCACATTTTTTTTCTCTAGTTTTCTATCATTAATTTAATTTTTTTCATACAGGTATTTTATAGGTTGTCGGACACTTACCCTTTGTCCTAGGGGTTTCCCATTTTTCTCAGCTGCAATTGTGAAAGAAAAAAAAAAAGACAGAGGATGATCAAATTCAATGAATTTATCATAATATTTATGAACTAATATGTAAAATATATAAGTGCCCTTACTTGAATATGTGGTCATAGAATCTGTTGTATAACTAGGTTTGGCAGGGTCTTGTGGAGGTGCATCAGTAATATAGGCAGAAGTGTAATAGTTTAAACCAATAAAATCAAATGAACCATTGACTAGCCATGATTCATGTTTTGTGAAGTTAGGCAATCGCCTTCCCACTATCTCTCGCATGCTTTTAGGATATTGTCCAATTGTTAGTGGTTCCATAAACCTAAAACCAAAATATTAAAATACAGAGATATCATATATGATGGTAATTAATCACATGCATATTATGTTCTCACCCCAATACAACCACATAATAATAATAATAATAATAATAATAATAATAATAATAATAATAATAATAATAATAATAATAATAATAATAATAATAATAATAATAATAATAATAATAATAATAATAATAATAATAAGATTATAATTAATTAACTGTATACAAACTTGTTACACTAAGAATGTAAATGGATTAAAGTGATAATTAATTACCATCCAAATTGGAAGTCAAGTGCTCTCTGAGCAGCCTTTTGATCTGTTATGTTATTGTCTTCGAGTGGTAAGAACCAATTAGTTACCAACGTTATCCCTATCTTGCCCCTTTGAAATGGCTGCACATATACAGTACATATGTAACTTTAAAATAAGAATTATTTCAATAATAATAATCACTCTATTCTATAATAATTGTTGTATTTGTAAAAATAATTTTTCTTAAAATTAAAGACCATCACTTTTATTTTTTAATGTAATTTTAAAATTTTTTTAATTGTATTCTAAATATGCATCTCAACTTGTATTTATGATAATGAAAATACACAAGTAATTAATAAACATGATGGAATAAAATAATTATTCTCTTTGTTAATTAATTTTATTTAATATATTTTTTTAATATATGTAAAATAGTCAAATGCATCCGTTATCGTAAGAGTGGGAAAGTAATACTAACTACAACAAGGGTAAGGAGAAATTGACCGGTGCTTTAGGTTAATTAATTTAATACCATGAGGTGAAAGGGTTAAAGGATATTCAAATGAGAATTTAATTTGAATGTAAAGTTATTCATCTTTTAACTTTGAGACACATTCTTAAACATATGATCATTTAATAATAAAAGTTACTAGTAAATATCAAGATGAGAAACTTCCTGTCAAAAAAAAAATGAGAAACTTATTTATACATTGACATAGATATAAATTTTGTTGATCATAAAAAAATATATGTAGATGTTGAAAGCTTTTTTGAAAAAAATTTAAATTAACACAAGGTTTATTTGAAAGAATAGTTTTTGAATTATTAATTAATATTTAAATGAAAATTTTGAAAAAATTATAATAATAACCCTCCCCTTTACATATTCCCAAACTGTTTATATTATTATATAAACAGTAATGCGGTATAGTACGATAGATTTTTTCACAAATAAATCACAAAAGCTAAAATGTTAAGTTAAAAAAAACTAACAATATACCAATGTAGTGGGTTGAAATAGTTAAGCCAATTAAAAAACGACACATATAACATCTTGCCTTTCGTGTTTTTCATCGTAACAATAAGTATTTTTCTTATATAAATTGAATTTTCAAAATGGTTCATATATTACTGTAGATCCCAAAACAAATTGAATAGACACGGTTTTATGTTGGGAATAAATAAATTAACCTGATATTTGGTCTTATACAAATATACAGCTTCTGCATGAGCAAGAATTTGGTTGTGTGTAACTATATAAGGTTCTGTACCAGAATCACCACCAAGACAATTTGCATTTATCGAACATCGACCTGGTGCTGCTGTTCCCATTGCATAACCACTATTACTAAAAAACCATGGCTCGTTTATAGTAGCCCAATATTTTACTCTATCTCCAAACTCTTTGAAACAAAGATCGGCATAATCTCGAAAATCATCTCTGAAACATTAATATGTAGGGAGATCAACAAATCATAGTTATTGATGATTGAACTTGCTACAGTAGAAAAATGACATTTGAAATAAAGACTCACATAATACTAGAGTTCAAGAAACCTCCATATTCGTCTTCTAAAGCTTGAGGAAGATCCCAATGAAAAAGAGTTACAAACGGTTGCATATCTGTCATTTTATTAACATTAAATAATATTTTTTAACAAACAACTACTAATTAATAATTAAAATTAATATGATAAAATATAAAATGCAATAAATAATATAATTTGGACGACATTTTATTTTGAATGGTACCATGAGCCAATAGTTCATTGATGAGGTTGTTGTAATAGTTTATTCCTTCTTGATTTATGCCTCCGCTCAACTTTCCCTCTATTTGTACAAAGTAATAATAAAATAAAAAAAAGGTGTTAAAATGCATCCAACCATATAATATTATATTAAACATGATTATCGATAGCCATTTAACTTACTTGGGAGTATTCTTGGCCAAGCGATTGAGAATCGGTACGAATCCATATTCATATTTTTCATAATTGCAACATCTTCCTATAATAATGACCCAATTCATTAGTCATAGAAGATAACTTGGATAATAAACTTTTTATTTTATTTTATTTTATTGAGATAGTATAAATTAATCTATTTTAAATTTTTTGTTTATAATTCATTATAGAGAAAATACTATCTTCATCCCATATTTTATCTTCATCCCATATTAAATGTTTTTTTTAAATTTATTTCACAAGTATTTGCAAAAATTACAAATAAATGAAAGATTTTAATAATTTTATTAAATTTAAGAGTAATATGCATAATATTAATTAGAGCATTGAATTAAAATAAAATAAACAGTATTATATTAAAAAAAAATCAAACACTTATTTTAATACTTTTTTTTACTAATATACTAATGTTAATATTGGATCAGAACTACCTTGTAGCGGTGATATTGGTCAACAGCGATATCTCCATTGGATCCATCAGTAATTTTTTCTGCATTGTAAATCACTCACTTATACAAATATACAATTATAAAATACTAAATTTGAACCCTTTACAGTTTTAACTATAAATGTAATTAAAGACTATCATATGTAAAAATTATTGTCTCATGGTTCCAATAAGTCAATAATCTTTACATATGAAAGTATTAGTCTTGTATTTTTTTTAAGTTGAAATTTGAACACTCAAAATTAAAATTTTACCATCAAACTAACATCTCCCGCCTTGTATTTTTTTTATTATAGAAAATTGATCTTTGTTTTTATGTAAAGAGTTTAATTTATTTTAACGTCAATATAAATATTCTTCTTTGTCTTGTTTTTTTATTCTTTCATTATCTTTGAGTACACCTTGTAATCTTGTGACCGTTTATCTTTATTTATATTTATATTTGCCATTAAAAAAAATATATAAAGATTCTTCACACTGTAAGTAATTATAAATTTCTATCATCATTCATATTGTTTGATTTCATTATTCTAAGTTGATTTATAATTAATGGAAGCTATAAACGATATTTATAGAGACAATATACATACTAATTCATGAATTCTTTTAAAAGAGATTAACTGACATAAAATGTCAAATATAAAATATTTTAAAATGTCATTTACGATCTTTCCATTTAGGCTTGCAATTGAAAACTCCAATTAGCATATTATCCTAATCT
Source organism: Cicer yamashitae (assembly GCA_037974755.1). NCBI lineage: Eukaryota > Viridiplantae > Streptophyta > Magnoliopsida > Fabales > Fabaceae > Cicer > Cicer yamashitae. Next base: position 51,079,799 of record JBBPBQ010020323.1, read on the forward strand.
TAAGAGAGTGGTTCGATTTTATTATGGTAAAAAGTACATTTTGGACAACTAAATACATTTTATTATGCGAGTGGGTTATATTAGGCTCAATGTGTTTGAATCTACAGTGGGGAAAATTCAAAAATTAATTTCAATAAAAATATAATTTAAATTTAATATAATTTATGTTTTGTATTTGTTATGCCTTGTTATATAGGCTTTATAGTGGTGCATGAATAGGTGAATTTTGTGAATGTAAACTGGTCTGAAATGTTTCGGTTTTAGTTGCTATAGTATATTATTTGTAATTAATTTATTTGCACATCTTATGGCATAGTATTAATGTATGACCTAGAGAGCAAGACACTCGTGATGATCATCAAAGCTGAACTCAATAATGAACCCATTTGTAGTCGAAGCAAACAATTATGCAAATGTGTTAAATTAATTAATTTTCACACCCCTTAACTCTTTGTTTTGGTTTCGTCCCTCCATATATTTCAAAAACTAAAAATAATTTTTTAAAAAAGAGATGTGTTTTCAAAATTTATTAACTATTTAACTAGAAAAGCAATATCTTCTTTCCAATTCTCTATAGGTAAAAGTTTCTAACTAATTGAGAATGAAAGAAACCTGGATGATTATGGCTGAAGGTATCCCAGATACTTGGTCCTCTACCACCTTCGTTCACAGCACCTTCAACCTATAACAAAATCAAGTAAAGTAAATATTTTCGGTTTCTCACTAACATAAATTAAAAAAAAAATCCTAAAATTCATATCTCTAATTTGTAAGGAATTATTTCATTTAATTTTTTGAATAATAAGTTTATTACAAGGACTTTCCAAATTACAAAAAAAAAAAAGAATCTTCTATTTATTCCCACTTTCTAATAAATATTTTTCATTAAAAAAAAAACTTATTCCCACCAAAAAGCTTTTATTATACATTAAAAGTTAATTCAAAATAGGTTAATATATTTGATATTATTAAGAGCATCAATAATAAAAGCCGCAGAAATAATATGTTGGGGACATAGATTCGAACTTGCGCTACTATTATTTTTTACACTAATTAAAGGTGAGTACTTTTGTTGCTAAATTCTTTAAAAAAATAAAAAAGTGTTTCAAAACTCAAATCTTAAGTTTAAACATGTATCAAAAGAATATGCAAAATTTCAAGCCACCATAATTAATATTGTTAGAATTTTTTTGGGTAACATTAATATTGTTAGAATCACTGTGCTTCCAATATTCTAACATTAATATTGTTAGAATCATTTTGCTTTTGAAAAAAAAAAAAGCTTATAATTTATATGCATATACTTGGTATGATGATGATCCCGCCCCAAAAATGAAGCCATCAGGGAAACTGTATCGATCAAGGTCACTGAATTCAAGAAGAGGATCTGCATTTGTGAAAGCAAATGTAAATGAGCTTACAACAACAAATAGAGCAATCATATTCGCCATAGTAATATAGCTTTTGAATATCATGTTTCTTTCTTCTACATTTTGTTGTGAGTGTGTATGCCTATTTATACACCAAGGAATAAAGACTATGCTAGATTTTTTTGTGTGACTCATGACTATGCTAGGTTAATAATAAATATAACGTGGATTAATTGTATTTTCTGGTCCTACTTCTTTTTAATAGAAGGATACTTGTGTTGTGGTTTTTATAATAATTTGTGTCATCACTTTCTTCTAAATCATAGTAATTGAGTTGTTTACAAATTTTAAGAAATTAATTAGTTGTGTTAATTTTAATATAAAATAAATTTTATTTATTAAGATACTCGTATTTATAGTAATTTGTGGAGTAGTTAGATGAGTTGTATTGCAATAAATGGAAGCAAATTAACAAAAAAAAGTATTTAATTTTTCATTAATAATATAAAAGAGAGATATAATTTGAAACAAGTAAATATTGCAAAAAGTATATTATTGTTCTATATTTAGATATGTTCATGCATGCATTTTTGGCTATTGGCTGGGCTTAATTTAGACTTGGAATGTTTTAGTCTATTTAGTACAAAGTCTAGGTTTAGTTTTTTTTGTTTTTTAAATAATTACTCTGTCTAACTTTAATTATAAGTAAAATTATTTACTATCACACTTATTAATGTTAATAGTTAACTGCATTCAATTTTTTTATTTCATCTAAAAATAAATACAATTATTAATTTAGCCTTAACTATATTATTAATGTAGCAAAATACGTTCGTCTGCCAAGTTACGTAAAATTGAATTTTTGGCGAGTTCACTGTTGACGTTGTGTCAAGCTGTCATTACGGGTACGTCAAGCGTGGAGTTATTTTGTCGTTAGTGTTCACTTAGTTAAGTTGTTAGTCAGTTTTTTGCTAGTGCAGGTTTGTATGTAAGCTGGCTCATATGTCATTCTCTTGTAATCAGTTTTTCAATCAATCTAATGATGCATATTCAGAAATATTTTATTCTATATTCAACCATCTAATATTAAATAAAATCATTCTTTTTTTTATTTATCATTTTTTCTTAATATGTTAGAAGTTGGCAATTGTAACAAATATTATGGGACGAAATGAGTAATATTTAAATCCATTATATTGTAATTTGAAAAAAAACAAAGTAGTATGTAATTGTTTCATAATTTTAATTTTGTCACTAAAATATGATATGTATTACATTATGTCATGATATATGTATCAAATACATGATAAATTAAAATAAGGCTATCATGTTTATCACATGTGCATCAAACAAAGAATATGAGCTATCATGTTTATCACATGTACATCAAACAAATAATATGAGCTATCATGTTTATCACATGTGCATCAAACAAAGAATATGATAATGGTTATTTGTCACTATCTTATCGCAGTCTTATTCTACTATGTATCATAATATACCTTCAAGACCGACCCAAGGGTAAGACCACCAAAACAATCTCTTTTGGCCTCCAACTTTTTCAAATATTAACTTAATAAAAAGGCCCCAAAAATGTTTTGTACTTCATAAAATGGTCTCATATTTTAATATTTTCAAATATAAAACTAATACTTTCTTACCTAAAATTAATATTGTCATAAGAAATATTAAATTAATTCACTTAATTATCAATTGAAAAAGAAATATTGTACAAAATCGATTATATTAATTTAATAAATGGTTTTTTATTCTATAGTGTCTTAAAGAAGAAACCAAAACTTCACCCCTCCCTACAAACAAAAGCAAAAAAAGGAGGGACAAAAAGGTATCGAAATTATACTTTCAGCCTCTCTTTTGCAACCTTCTTTTCTTCATTCATTTTTCAAATATGGTAATGTGATGATGGTGATTCGATGTTTGTGATCTGGTAATGGTGATGCAGTGATAGAGAAAATATGAGAGAACCCTAATCCCAAAACTTATTTATGATTTTGGATGGAGGGACTAAAACATATATAATACCTTTAACTTTCCTTCATTTCTTTTTTTTCTATTTCTTTTTTAATCAATTTAATTACTGAATTTCATTTTTTAATTATTTAATTTATTCATCTGTCACGTCACAACTCCATTTACCACATAAACTTTTTTTTTACAGCAACTAACGACATGAATGATTTTAAAACTAAAATGAACTTACATGGTTTAAATTGAAAAAAAAAAAAAAA
>JBBPBQ010020323.1:51089991-51128953 GCA_037974755.1 Cicer yamashitae
AATGAAATTTAGATTATAGAAGAAAAAAAATACTATTGTGTATTAGTACTTCGATAATTATAATAAATCTCATAATTTTACAATTATTGAATTTGACCTACTTTAAAAATATTAAAGGTCTGAATTTGACCCATTACTTGTCATAGGCTGATTTTTCATATCTAACATAAAATTTTACAAAGTCTAAATTTTTATTTAAAAATCTAATTAATTTTTTTTTTTTATGAAAGTCTATACCACCCAAATTATAACTAGTGTAGACTTTTGTATATAAAGTAACAAACTAATATTTCAATGAGTTTAACTCTATTTTGATAGCAGTTTGAGTTTAATTCTATTTTTAATTACGTTTCATTTGGGAAATGGAAAGAATATGTTGATTATATGGATAGATTTTTATCAACTTGTTTTTAAGGTTATACATATGTTTAAATTGTTCTAGAGAAATCAAGAAATATGAATCATTTATAAGATTTGATAAATGTTTTCTGAAGTATTAGTATAAATGACATATGATTGCAGTATTTAATAGAATTTTAAATGATAAAAAATTTCAATTGAATTAATTATTTTTAAAATTAAAATAAAGAACTAATAATGCAAATATAACCTAACTTAAATCATGAAATTGAGATAAAATAAAATTAAAACTTAAACGGAAGTTAAGTTAAATTTAAAGTATGTGTTTTTGACATAGGTAGTGACTAGGGGTGGACAAAATAATTCGACCCGACCTAACCATCCCGACCCATGTCGAATTTGGGTGACACGGTCGGATTGAGGCGGGTTCGGGTGAGTGATTTGGACCCATCGGTGACCGAACCCGACCGCCCATATTATTATTATTATTATTATTATTATTATTATTATTATTATTATTATTATTATTATTATTATTATTATTATTATTATTATTATTATTAACTGTTGCCTGGCCAAAAAAAAGAGGTTTGAGTTGATTGACCCAGCCACCACAAGCCCAAACATCAAATCCAATTACCCAAATATATGAATTAAAAATTTGAAAATATAAGATCTGAAGTACTGCTAGGGTTTGTTCATCCTCCCTGTCATCCACTCACCTTCACTGTCACCCTCACCGCCTCACCCCTTTTTCCGCTCACCTTCACTCTCGCCCCCTCACCCTCATTCTCGTCTCGTGTCTCAACCTCATTCTCGCCGTCTCACTCTCATCTCTCAGACTCACTCTCACCGTGTCACTCTCATCTCTTAGTCTCACTCTCATCTCTCAGACTCACTTTCACTCTTCTTTTCAACTCGTTTTTACCTATCCACTCACAACCGTCATCCGATGGCCCGAATTCGACCGGCCCGAAATAAAAACGGATGAGATTGGGCTAATAGTTACCACCCGCGGTTTGAATCGGTTTTGGTGTTTTGACCCGAATCCGACTGTTCCCGACCGATGTACACCCCTAGCTAGTGTTTAACAACTTGAATAACAAGACAAAATAACACCCCACGTTTACATACTGAAATACTTGCATTGTCACTCTGTGAAGAAATGAAAGCTCTCAAATAACTCCTATCTTATCTTAGTGACCCATTGTTCTGGCATTAATTCTACCTCTTCTCTAATATAAATAAAAGTATTTCATAAAAAGAAAGTTGATATATCTTATTTAAAATATAAATAAAATATATTTGGTATGCTTTTATTTATAAATAAAATTGGAAGGAATATATGATTATGTTAAAATATTTCTGTTTTAGTCAAAAAAATATTTTTATTTCCTCTTTTAAAAGAATATATTTTTAAAATTCTCAAATGTATTGATTACTTACTAAAATATCTATGCTTTTGTACATTTTTTAACTAAAAATAATTACTACATTTCTGCCCAAAAAATATATATAAATACTTTGTACAAAGATAAATTGATTCTCCTAAATAATAAAGATGAAAACATAATATAAATTATGATCAAGCTAATAAGTGTCTTTGTGTGTTTGTTAAACAATCAAAAGGAAAAAGAAAAATTATGATTTTATATAAAAAAAATAATTACGTTTTACAAAAAAAAAGTTCTAAAATATTATTTTATTTTTAGATTATATAATAAGTATTTCGAGGACATTCGTTAATATTTTTTTATAAATTATTAATAAATTTACTGCTGTAAACCTTTTTTAAGTCAGTAACTAAGTAATTAATATTGTCTAAATAATTAATATCATATAATTAATAAAATATGTATTTAATGTATTTATCAAATAAGCAATTAATAGTCTTTGAGTTTGCCATTGTTGTTACATTAAAGACTTGAACTGCCCACAACTAACTCTTCATCATTGCAAAGCGAGACATTAATTGAAAGCCCATGCCTCACAGACTCGCACTTCCTAACAATAATGAAGGTGATGACAAAATTTCAGATTTTGGAATTTTGTTTGTTTAGTCAAATTTTTTTTATTTTCAACAATTGTTTGGAATTAAAGTACTTATCACTGAACTCTAATTTTTTGAATACGTATTAAAAAATACAATAATTATATATTGATAATTTGATTGTGTATTTAACTTAATTGCAATTTCTGTTATTATAACTCGTGACAATTGTATTGATACTCTTTCTGATCACTAGTAAAAATCAAATGACATCAAATTTTAATTATTATTATAAATAAATTTAACCATTTTAATTTATTATTATAAATAGTGACTTTATACTAACATTTAACAACTTGAATAAATAAGACGTAAAATAGAACTCACGTTTACACACTTCAAACGTGCATGATCACTCTGTTGAGAAATGAAAGCTCTCAACTGCTCTAACCTTATCTTAGTGACTCACTGCTATAGCATTAATTCCTACCACTTTCCCCAAATAAATTATTCTGTTAAGAATTTTCCTTCTTAGTCAAAAAAAAAAAGAATTTCTTTCCCCGTTTGTAAAGGTGGTTTTTATGGTGAGTGAACTTTGAGAACACTAATAAATTAATTTATAGTAGTAGTTTATCAGATTAGTTAATAAGTTTCTTTGATTAAATATGATGTATTTGATTTTTAGATGTTATTTTAACTTACATTTGAGTTTATAGTTATTTATACTGTTTTATTTAATGTACTCTCTCCATTTTATTTTAAATGTCTCATTTGTTATTTTTGTATCTCGAATTATTAATCACTTTACAATACTAATACAACATTAATTACTTTTTATTTTATTAATATATATATATTTTTATAATATTTCAACTTATCAAATTTTTCAACTAACTGCAATAATAATAGTATTTGAGTAAATAAAATTCATTTTATCATTAAAATCAACAAAATTAATCATTTTTTTAAGAACCGCACACAACTTACATCAGACAATTAAAATGAAAGAGAGAGTACATTTTATGACATATTTTTTTATAAATTTATATCTATTTAAAATTAATTAATTATTATTTAAAAAAATTAAATAAAACATGTATCTTTATCGTTTTATATTTACAAGAGCTAAATTTATCAAACAATTTAATTCTAATTGATTAATTTTTCAACTATAAGTCGTCAGTTGTTATTATTTATCAATTATCAATAACTTTTTAATATCGACCAACTTTTCAACCATCAAATAATTTATAATTTAATTTTACTAAACATAAACATAAGGTCTTCTTCGTCGGTGAAACATAAAAATGACACTCTTAGATTTAACTTCATCGATGGAACATAAAAATGACACTCTTAAATTTAATCAATGATATAAATAATTTGTTAAAAGAAATATACACATTCCCTCAAACAATCTTGCTCCTACGTCTCCCTTGTTTGTGTGACTCTTTCCCCTTTCCCCTTCAATGGTGTTTCAACTTTCAATGGTAAAGTTTCACAAAGTCCAAATTTTTCACTATTTGAAAGCGTGTTTTTGGAAAGTGAGCAATAGGTATCTCACAGTTGGAAAATACTGCCTCCTTCTTAAGTATAATAATTTTTTTTTTTTTAATTTCTTGTTCTTTTTTTATAAAATGTTTTTGGAATTTTCATTTATATTAATTATTTTATATTAATTATTTTATTTATGAATCATTATTTTTTTTACTAATTAATTCACATTTATCCTACAATAAATAATAAATACTATAATAAAAATATTAATTAATCTTCTTCAACTGTAAACTTGCAAAACTAATATTAATTTTTAAGAAATTTAATACAACTATCTATTTTGTTAATTAGGTGATTTTCTCAAGGGTCTTATAATAGTCGAGATCATAGATTTGTGAAAGAAGAGCTATGTTTGCCTCAACCCCTATAGCATAGTGGAAGAGGCGTCACGAACCTACATCACTATCGCACGAGGTGGAAAGGAGAAGAGAGCCAAAATAGATTTAAGGTGTATGATAGAATAGTGTGATTGTACCAAAAATAGATTTAAGGTGTATTAATTAATGTTTTTATTATAATATTTATTGTTGATTGTAGTAAAAAAATGTAAATTAATTAGAAATATGTTAGTAAATAAATGATTAATACAGTTAAAATATTTTAAAAAAATTATAAAGATGGATTACGAAATGTCTCAAAAAATCTTACATTTATCGACAAATATAGTAATATGCTTATTGATTGACTTATGACTCATCCACATCTATTGTTGTTGTTGGGGTGATGGTTTATTGGTATATATTATTAATTGTCGAAAGAAACTTTACTTAATTTGAATATAAAAATTAGTAATGGTTATAGATTTTTTTAAAAAATGATTTTTTTTTTATTTTTTAAAAATTATTTTTATGAAAATTTAATTACTCAAAATGAATAAAAGTTATTTCAGGCTCATTGTTACAGAGTAAAAATACAATTTTGACATACAAATAGTTTATATATTTATTATTAAAGATTTTAAGATATAAAAATTATATTTTTTTAAAAAATAATTTTTATGGTAAGTTTCTCAAAATTGTCTTATTTTAAAATTTTATTATCTAAAAAAGTTGTAGCAAATAAATGAAAAATTTTAAATAACTTTTTATAATAAATTATTTAAATCAATTTATTGTTAAATTTTTTTTAATTATTTTTAAAAAAATTATACTAAATAGATGGAATACTATAAAATTTATTTTTAAAAACTGGAACAGACCCATTAACTCACCAAATTTGTAGGAACATTGAGAATGTGGTTTGCGTTGTTTTGAAAATTAAGAATTAAATATATTAAAGGATTTTATAACGTTGTTTTTAATAATTTTAATTTTTTAAATGTTAAATATAATAAAGGATTTTATTTAATTATTAAGTAATATAGATGAAATCAAAATCAAGAAAAATAAAACAAAATAAATAGCATTGATGAATTAAAGTGGTGACGTGATTATAAAAGAAATATGTTCATGTAGAAAATATTTTATCCAACATACTTCTACCGCATTAACATCACGTCATAAGCTCCATTTGGTAAGACATCAAAATGAGTTTATAACTTATAAGCTATATATAATATCTCTTTGATAATAGTCATTTATAAATTTATACATTACAATATTTTTTGATAAATTGTATATCCAGCCTAATGTTTACTACTCTTTAATTTAATACAACATTAAGTAGCCAAACCAAATTCTTTAACTTGTGCAAATTCGCTTTGTTATATTTTATGTGTTGTCATAATAATTGATTAATGAGTTTTTATTAATGGATTAGTATCTTTCCTGTAAAAATAACCGATTAGTTATTTTCTTGTCAAAATAATCGATTAACACGAGTTTAGTACTAGACGATCTTACTTTGTACTCTACTAATCAATTAGGGGGTATGTCGGCAATCAATTAGTCTGTTCCTATATTAAAAGGATTTAGATTGTTCCTATCTTTTAGAGTTTGTTTATGGTTTATTACATTATGTCGGCAATCAAGTATTACTCTTTAATGTACTTTGATCTCTTTTATATATATACATATAAAAAATATATGTTTAATCTTTTGAGTTTAGCTCAAATTTTGTTTACGTCATTTAGGTTTATTTTTTTTAGTTTGATTATTTATATTTGTTTGTACTATTAATTTTAAAATATATTAAATTCTATATAATCGTTTAAATTTAAAAAGAATTAGAATTACTACTATAAAATATTAAAATCTAATTAAAATACCGCACACGTTAATTATGTTAATAAATTTATCAATATTTTTAAAATTATACGTGAGTTTAAATTTTGTAATAAAGTGGATCCAAAGGTGCACAAGACAATCAATCAATAAGATTAACGTAGGAGACATTAATAAATAATACTTTATCAATTTTATAATAATTGTCGTACTTATAATAAAAAAAACTGTTCTAAAATAATTATTACTATTAATTTATAATACAAATTTAATTTACTGTTTTATTAATTCTATTATGTAATTAATACTATATATCACTTATAGTTTATTATCTCTTCTCTCCGATACAATTCAGTGCATCAGTCTGTGTGCAACGTATGTAACATGGTATCAAATTAATTGAACAAGTGAGACACAATTAATTGGGGGAGATGTAGTTGCCGTAAAATGGCACGTTGAGACAATAAGACAATTAATTCAACTAATCAAACTAGCTGATGTGGTTGGGAACAATCTAGAAACAATAGACATTGATGCACACTAAAAACACTCAATACTTTAAAAAAATTAGTAACTAAAGACCACAAAATTAGGAAAAAATACTTTCTAACAAAGTTTAAAATTCGTACAAGTTATTTAATTTTGTGAGATTAGACGGCCATATATTTTATACCAATGAAAATTAATGTGTAAGTTAGACTCTATAAACTGATCATTGTTTAAGCTGTAACAAATTTTCTTATTATCTTTTATATATATTAATATTTATTTTTAACATTTTCTTCATTTTTATATATCTTATCTCTAAACTCTTTTATCTAGAAATTTTTACATCTCTCTAAATTTTTTGTTTACTATCTCTTTGGTGGTAGAGTTTCATTAAGACATAGAGTGGACACGGCCACTCAAAAAATTTCAATAACTTTTTAAAAAAGACTACTATTTTTACTTTATTTATATGAGATATTTTATTTTTTATATTAATCTTTAAAAAAAATACTATTACGCTCTTGTTTTATTTATAGGAAACATTTGAGTTATAATTTTATAGATGAAATCAGAGTCAAAGTGATCCAAAATTTTATATATGTACTTTATATATCCAAATTCTAAAATTAATCTTCCAATTCCATTAGACATTCCTGGTGTTTTGAAAGTGTAGCATTGTGATCTCAAGTATTATAATTTAGAGGAAACTTTTACATGAATTTGATTGAAGATAGGGAAGTAGTTAAATTTTATATAAAAAAATATATTTATGTTAAAAAAAATTGAAAAATGAATAATTATTAATTGTGGCAAAGTTTTGAAAACCAAATTATATTAATTTATAGGATAATTGTGGTTTAATATATGCTAATCGGTGATGAATTTCGACTAGACATGATATAACATATGTTAATAAATATGCTGGTAGAATTGTTTTTATGAGTTGAATTGTGGTTGTTGGGTTATCGTTGTCGAGATATATATTTGAATCTAATATGTAAAGATGACATGCTATATGTGCATCTTTTCTTATTACATGAATTAACCTAATCAAATGGCATGCATCATGTAGATTGTATCATATAGATTAGTATGTGTAGATCATCATTGCATAATGTAGATTGGTATGTGTATATGCACTAAAATTTATTTTACCAATTTTTTTAATTATTAAAATTGTATTTTTGCTATTAGGCTCAATTTTTAAGATTAGAAAAAGGGTCTCCAAAATCTTTAAGATGAACTAAATACACAAATTTTTGTAGACCAAATTATAATCCAGATGTCTATTATAAAAAAACCAGATGGAATAATTTATAAAAAAATTACAAAAACAACTAATATAATTATAAAATAAAATAAATTTTCCAACCTAAATTCCAACTAAATTTTAATTATTAAAAATGTAAACCAAAATTTGATCTACTATCTCTCTCCAATATATTTTTGTAAATTTACAACTTAAAATTTTTATATGCAATACAATATTGTACTTTTTATTTATATATTAAAATTTTAAAATTTCGATCACTCAAATGTTTTCGTTCAAAATCCGCCACCGATGATCTCTTGATTTCTCTTTGCAATTATTCTTTCATCCTTCTATCAACACTTTATCTACAATTTTTATTTTTAAAAAATAATATTTTTATATTTGAAATTCTTTTTTTTTTTAAATAAATTTAAATTGTTTTTTCTAGTTTAAAATAATTTATTTTTACATTTTTTAACAATATTTAGTTAATTTTTTTGATAATTTGTAACGATTTGAACTTTCACAAAATGGTCATTTTTTTAATATTTGGTGAAGACTTTGTAAAAGTTTAGACCATCACAAAGTCTTTATCGTATATAAATAAAAACATCAATTTATAAAAGTCTAGACCACTATAAATTTTGTGATCAACACAAATGTGAGAGATTTTTTACTTTCTTAAATCCGCCACAAATCGGTATGATATTATACTTTTGATTATTAATGAAATTGCTTAATTTTGCTTTTGTAAAAAAAAAATTTAATTGCGTTGAGTATTTAGTTGAAATTAATAGTGTATTTTATACATGAAAAACAATTGATATTTTTGTTTGCTCTATTTTTCTCAAATTGTAATAAACCAACATGTGTTACTTTTAAAGAGATTGAATATAATGCTTACAAGTTTACATGTTGTTTTATCATACTACATCAGTTACCATGTTTAGGTCATTGAGTTATGTATGCTATCACAAGTTCTTAGAATATGAAGCAATTTACGTGCTTTCTTTTATTTTGGTGAAACATGGTAAATGAGCATTGCTAAATCACTACAAAACAAAAAATATGTTTAGCCACAGTCAAAGTCAAAGCTAAATTATCTTTTGACTGTGGCAAATAAAGTTACCCACGCAAATCTTGTATGTGACATAGTTAGGTGTTTTAATTTTTTTTGCCATGATTAAATGTCAGATTAACTACTTCTAAAAGCGTTGTAGTAATATGTATTTAGCCACATTCCAATCGTGGCTAAATTATATATATAATTTTGTTTTTAATATATCACTCGCAAGTCTTCTTAGTTTTTGTGATATATTTTTAATAATATGCAAATAATCTGATTCTACATAGTCAAACCAAATATTTTACAATAAAACAGTTAGAGTAAAAACCCATAAAACTCATATAGATAGATACCAACAAGACTAACAAAACTATCTTATCAAATATAGAAACAATCACTATTTAGCATTCATCGTTCTAAAATCTTATACATAAATTAATGAAACATACAAAAATTGTTGAAGACATCAAAACATCTAGTGCAAAAGCAAAACAATCTATTAAACGTCACATTCCTTCTATTTACAATCCAAATAGTAGCATATTCCTTCCATTTGCATGCAATCCAAAAAAATATAATCCTTCCATTTTCAGTCCAAAAATTAAGATGAACTTTACTAGTTAATTATGAGAAGTAGAACTTTCCAAGTGGAAGCATAATGTAAGCAAATATTTACTAATTAACACTAATGAATGAGTATCATTTGACTAGTAATAATCACTATGTACAAAAATAGAATATGATATTTGTTAATGAGTTAAAGGATAGATTTAAGTGCAAAAACTCGTATTAACATCAATTTGTATATATTATAAGGAATTATATTACTAATGTGGAGGGACGCTTTGGTTGAAAGTAGGTAACTCATCACCAAATTTGTTTTGCATAAAATTAAGGAGAACTTTCAGTTGATTTTGTGTTTGTGAAAGTTGATATTTAGTCTCTTCGTATCCATGTAGCTTTTGATTCAAAGTGCGCGTTTCCTTCCGTAAGTCCTCAATATTTTTTTTTGCTAGAGTTACCAACATTACTAAATACAATGAAATGCTTGCTCGTTCCAAAAACACCCATAGGGCAAACTCCAACACCTAAATCACTCACTCGACCTGAATGCTTAGTTTCATACACTTTTTCAATAACATCATTTGGATAGCTTATAAAGAAAAAAACCTAAAGAAGAAGTAGAAAAGAACGAGTTATTGTGTGTTAGTATCAATTGCAAAGATTAAAACCTAAAATAGTCAGAACTGAAATGAGCAAAACTGAAGAGAACTCAACGGTTTCAGAGAGAAGATGGAGAAACTAGTGATGGATGATTCATCGTAGTCGAAGAGAATGTTGTACAACTTGATGTCGAGATTGTGGCAAAGATCGACGGCTTCAAGAAGTTTTTTGGTTTGGTCTGGAGACATTCACGATCAGTGGAATTAGAGAGGAGAGATTTATCGATGTCTTGGTGGCGTACATTGGCGTTAGGGTGGAAGAACTCTTACGATGGAAGGGCGATTGATTTAAGAATTTTTAGGAATAATAATAGAAAAGAAGGAACCTAGAAAAAAAGGGAAAATGAAAATTAGCGAAACTAGAAAAGAGGAAAGCAATGGCTAATCGCAGGTTTTCTGTAGTAAATCTTTTAAATTGAAATGATTATAGATGATAATATTTTTTATAATTTAATTATTTGATTCTAATGTTTCAGCTTATTATGTTTTAGTTATTAACTTGCAGCATATTTCCAATTAAATGTAGATTAGTTGGTTTTTTGTGTTTCGTAGTAAAAAAAAAAAAATTGTTTGTTGTTCTTTCATTCTTAAATTTATAGTTTTTATTGATTTATACTTCTTGGAAGTGTTTATGTATACATGCATATTTGATTTTGTTCTATAATAAAAGCATCTCCAACGGGAGCAAAATAAGTTCGTCCGCCAGTTACGTAAAATTGAGTTTTTGGGAGTTAACTATTGGAGTTGTGTCAAACTGTCATCACGGTTCTCAGGAACAGTACTTTCATAATTTAATAATAATAAATTTATAACCATTACCTGTTTTATTAATTTATTAATAATAATAAATTTATGACAATTACTTTTTTTTTTATTAATTTATGATTGTTAACTTCTTTTTAATTTATTAATAATAATAATTATATGACCGTTACCTTTTTTTTAATTTTTATTATTGTTATAAAAAATTAAGTTCAATTTTATTTTAAATTTAAATTTAAATTAAAATAATGTATAATAATATTAATTGAAATATTTAAATTAATATTTATGTTGTAATAAAATTAAATATAAATAAAATATAAATAAAATATTAAGGTATAAATTAAATTTGTGGGACCTAATATAGTTTTGTTAAACCGTAAAAAAAAATGAATGAATTGCTTCAAAATGATGTGGCACAGTGAACCTCATTTAATAAACTTATATTGAATTCACCGTTGGAGATGCTCTAAGTAAGATATCCTCATTTAGTTTTGTTAGACTTTAGTAAAAGATGTGGTGTGAGTTGTAGTCTATTTAGAGTTTGTATATGCAATATAGGAGATGATTATATGTACCTTAAAGTTAGATATCAATTCATTTGTTGTTTATCATCAAATTTTAAAGAAGAAATTTCTTATGAGAGAATTGTAACACTCCAATTTTTTCTTAATATATATTTATAATATTGTAATTAATTTTCTTTATATGTGTACTTGTTATAGTATAATAATCTTATACATATTTGATTTGTTTGTTTTTTTGGTTTGTTATTTAACTTAAATTATAAATATTATATTTAATTATTTATTTATTTTTCTAAAAATAATATTTTAGTATAAGTATTATGGAGAACAATATTTTACTTATGAATGAGTAAAATAGATTACTTGCATATTTTTAGGACCTTAGAAATGCTAGAAAAAAATACTTTGAGTTCGACTGCTATTCACACCTCTGTTTATGCTTCCACGTACCATATTGGTCCTTTTATTACTAGGCTTTACTTTTCCTATTTACTGCATCCGCGAATTACTTTATGCATCCTATCTTCTGCTTCAAAATACACACAAATCTTGGAAAAATTGGTTTTTGTACCCCCATTTGTGGTTGTACCCCAAATCGTTAAAAACTTAAAATTGCCCACACAATTCACCATTCAGTAAAAGGTAAAAAAAATTTACTCTCAAAATTTCATCAACTCTCAAAATTTCCGGTACGTATATTTTTCCCCAAAAAATTCGGTAGTTAAAATGTAACTACCGGAAATTTCAAAACTTGTGAAATTTCCGGTAGTTAATTTCCTTTACCGGAAATTTCGTCACCAAATTTCCGGTACGTTATTTGTACTACCGAAAATTTGGGAGCTCTGAAATTTCCGGTAGTTGTGTTTCACCGGAAATTTCAAAAATCCGGTACTCATTTTGAATTTTTTTTTTTGTTGTTAATTTTTGATTTTTTGTTGTTGCTAATTTTTGATTTTTTTTTTGTTGACATAGGTATGGAAAAAAGACAACCAGTGTGTATAGATTTGACTGAAGCATTCATAACCGATCAAATTTTTGAATCACGGGAGGCTGTCATATCATGGGCAAGAGAGGTTGGCCGTCAAAATCGAGTAGCTGTTATCATAACTCGATCCGACGTAGAGACCGGAAAGAGAGGAAGGAAATCTAAATTAATTCTTGGTTGTGATAGAGGTGGAAAATATCAGTCAAATAAAAGTGAGTTAGGTACTTCAACAAAAAGGTGTGGTTGTCCGTTTAAAATTTGATCGAGACCATTGAAAAATGCTGAGGCTGAGGGATGGATTATTAGTTTAGTGTGTGGACTTCACAACCATGAGTTAGTGGTTACTTTTGAGAATAATGCATTTGTAGGGCGCTTAAACGATGAAGAGAAGAATCATGTTGACGAGCTGACAAAGTATCACGTTGCACCGAGGCATATCTCGTCATCTTTGAGGGATCGAGATAACGAGAATGTGACTAGTATCTCTCAAATTTATAACCGACGAAGCACATACAGAAAGAATTTGAAAGGACCTAGAACTTATATGCAACATCTGTTGAAGTTACTTGAAGCTGAGAAGTATGCATGTTGGACTAGGACTCATGGAGACTCCAACGTTGTGAGGGACATGTTTTGGACGCATCCAGATTCCATAACTTTGTTGAACATGTTCCATTTTGTATTGATCATGGATAGCACCTACAAAACCAACAAATATAGGTTACCATTGTTTGAAATTGTTGGTGTAACTTCAACTGGGTTGACATTCAATGTTGCATTTGCTTATATGGACAGTGAGCGTCAAGAAAACTTCTGTTGGGCATTGGAGAAGTTAAAAGAGTTGTTTCTTGCAAACACTCCATTTAAAAGAGAAGTTAATAAATAATTATAATAATAAATAATTAAAATAATAAATATTATTAGCTAACCTCCCCATTCCAGAATTTTACAGCTATGTGGTCCTCATAATTCTTCAGGACAGATAAATCGTACGGACCACCAAGAAATAATGGAGCATCAAGCAGCTCCTGCTCCTAATCCTGCTGCTCCTGCTGCTGATCATCAATATAATTATCCTGATGCTGATCATCAATATAATCATGCTGATGATGATCTTGCTGCTGCTGATCCTCCTGCTGATCCTGCTGGTGAACATCTATTTCTTCATTTCTCCTTCTACGTTTCTCAACTGCCGCTCTCCTATTTGACTGCGTAGGCGGCCGAACTCTAGAATATTCACCGCTGGTTTTAGCTCCTCTGGTCTTCACTGTAAACAATAGAATGAAAAAAATTAATCAAAGAATAGATAAAAAAATAAAAAAATATTAAAAAAAAAAATCCAACTACCGGAAATTTCAGTGACATTTGAAATTTCCGGTGAAAATCCCAGAAATTTCAAATTTCCGGTACACAAAATACGTACTGGAAATTTCATTTTTGAAATTTCCGGGAGTTGTTCCCGGAAATTTGAAAAATCCAGTAGTTTACTTTCAATACCGAAAATTTCAAAAACGAAATTTCCGGTACGTATTTTGTGTACCGAAAATTTCAACGAATTTAAAATTTCCGGGAAAAAACTAAAAATCTCAAAACTCACTTTTTCCGGAAATTTCAGAATGACGGGTACGAGGAATTTTTGTGAATTTTACTAAACTTTTAGGGATATTTAGGTAATTTCACTCAAAAATTTTTAAAATGTGGGGTACAACAATAAATGGGGGGGTACGAAAACTAATTGTCAAATCTTGGTCTTCATTGTTTGGGCCTTTTTAATTATGATTTTTGATACCTGCATTCTTGCGTTTTGCACCCTTTAGTATTTCATCTCCTTCGTCCAAAAGCATGCAACCTCTTTCCCCAAATTTAAACTCTAATCTCTCTCTCATCTTGAACCTTTTCCACAAGCCGCAAATGATTGCCTCTCTGGCGCCATCTTTAATGGTCAAACACCGCCACACAACCACCATGTAACTGCCACAAAACGTCGCACAAAACCACATAGACTTTCTCTTAAGGAAGTTCTATGGATATCGGTTTTTGATTCCTCTCATCAGAACCTTCATGAAGTACGGCTCTTTTGTATGCTGTGACAAATATGAAGTAATCGCCTGTATTCTTTTTGCACGGCTTCAGCAGCATTTTTTTTACAATCACCACAACATTTTTAGACTAAATATGACTTTAAATTTTAAATTTCGACGATCCAGAAATTTAATCTTAACTAAGTAGACTGACGATCCGACGGTTCAATTTAGCTAATTACGTAGACTACGACTTAGAAATTTAAATTTCGAGATCCAATCATTTAATCTTAACTTAATAGACTAACTATAGCTTAGAATTCTAGTTTCGACAGTTCAATCTTAACAAATTAGACAAATTATGATTTTGAAATTGTAATTTCGACTTTCCATTAATTCAATCTTAGACTAACTATGACTTAAATATTGACGATCAAATGGTTATATCTTAACTAGTAAGACTAGCCCAACTTAGAAATCTTAATTTCTATGATCCAACAATTCAATCTTAACAAAATAAATTAACTATGACTTAGAAATTTTATTTTCGACGATCAAACGGTTCAATATTGACTAATTAGACTAAATATGACTCATAAATTTAAATTTAAATTATCGTGCAGTTGAATCTAACCTAAATTGAATTGTTAGATAATTGAAATTAGACTAAATATGACTTAGAAATTATAATTTCGATTATCTGATGTTTAACAAAGTAGACTAACTATGACTTATAAAGTACAATTAGACTAAACATGACTTATAAAGTACAATTTCAATGATCAAACGAGTTAGTCTTAATTAATTAGACAAAATATGACTTAGAAATTATAATTTCAATGATCCAACGATTCATTATAATTTAATTAGACTCATTATGACTAATAAATTATAATTTTGATGATCAAACAATTTAATCTTAGTAAATTAGACTAATATGACTTATAAATTATAATTTCGATAGTCAAACGGATCAATCTTTATTAATTAGACTAAATCTTACAGAGAATTATAATTTCGATGATTCAATAGTTTAATTTTTTACTAATTAAACAAATTATGATTTTGTAGTTATAATTTTGATTATCCAACAGCTCAAACTTAATTAATTAGACAATCTATAAATTTTAAAATTTTTATTTCGATAATTTAACGGTTTAATCTTAACTAAAATTCTAATTCTAATGATCGAACAGTTTCATTTTCTCCTTTAATTAATAATTCCTATATTAAATTATAAGTGAATAAATATTTAAATTATATATATATATATATATATATATATATACACATATTATACGCCTTAAAAAATTGAACTAAAGTAATATATATTTGATTTGCTCAAATAAATTACAACAAACACATTATCATGGTGGCAAATAATTTGTCGGATTAAAAAAATAACAAATATTAAAATATTAAGAGAAATCAAATTAATATGAAAAAATTAAAGAAATAAACAACAAATATTTAAAGAAACTAGTATAATTTTAATTAAGTTGGGGATTCGACTACAATTTAAAAGTGAGGGTATATATATAGATTTTACTTCACTAAAAAAAAGTCAACCACTTCACCATAAAATTTTCTTAGATAAAAACATATTTTGCAATAGACAAAAAAATAAATATATATTTTGCATGATGTTACTAGCACTACGCGAAAAAATGCATATTACAGTGCTTTTTTTAAGCCATTTACAGCGCTTTTTCAAAAAAAAAAGGCATTGTAGTTACCAGCGCTGTAAAAAGATACAACAACGCTTTTGTTTAAAAAAAAAGCGCTGTAAAAGGTGGATATATTGCGCGCTTGTTATACTCCTTTTACAGCGCTTTTCACAAAAGCGCTGTAATAGGTGCATTCATATAGTTGATTTGTTATGCACCGTTTACAACGCTGTAAAAGGTGCACTTATATAGGTACATTCAAATGCACCTATTACAGCGCTTTTTCACAAAAGCGCTGTAAAAGGTGCACTTGTATAGGTACATTCAAATGCACCTATTACAGCGCTTTTCCAAAAAGTGTTGTAGTAGGTGCATTCAATAGATGCATTATTATGCACTATTATGCACCTATTATAGCGCTTTTTTGAGAAAGCGCTGTAAAATGTTGTTTTTTTTTTTTTTTTAGTTTTATTAAATAATATGATGTAAATTTTAAAAAGCCCTTTTTTAGAAAGCGCTTTTTTTAAAAGCGCTGTCTTTTAATCCAGAATCAGTTCACAATTTTTATTCCAAAATCATTTTCACCTAGAATCATTTCACAATCAGTCAGTAGTACACAACAACAACAAAACAGCACTAAAACACACAAGAATCAGTACGCAACAACAGATTCACTATATTTTCAAATGCACAAATATTCACAACAATCAGTTCATAATTACACATTCACAACAGCTCAGAACTACATATTCACACAACTACCTATTCATATAACTATCAGATATTCAATATATTTTCATACAACTACTCATATTCACAACCTAGTATATACACAAACAGCACATAACTACCATATCCCTTGCAGCTTGCCATTTCCCAGCAAATCAAATAATATTCATTTCAAGCACATACTGACACCAGTCTTCCTTTATCTCTGTTAGTTCTTCTTCAGAATACGATGGACTGGAATTGTCAAAGTACTGATATAAAAATTGAACATAAATAAGTTAGAATCAAACATAAACATAGTTTATATATGAAAATCAAATAATTAAAATACCGTACCGTTTCTGGGATTATAATTTGATTCTTATCAACAATCTCCTTCATGAATCGCAATACATAGTACCCACAGTCGATGTTGTTAGTTTGACGAGGGCACTATAAGATAAAACATATAAGTCAATAATTATTTAATTGTGCATTGATTGTAAGTGAAATTTAAAAGCATATATTTCAAACCTTTATTGGAATCCATGTGATGTTATTTGACTTTAGCTTCGACACTATCGCACCTCTTTGAGCTCGAAAAACTTGTAAAGCACTATCGAATAAATAAATGTGATTATTATAGCATTAACAAACACATTATTTATATATATATATATATATGTAAAAAATAAATGAATATTACTTACGTGTCGAACAAAGCCTTTATCTCAGGACGATTGTTGTAATGGCCGTGCAAGGGATCTAGGTAGTATATAACTTCAGAGGTCGCATTGATTGCAATTAGCACCCAATGTGCCCTACAACAACAAAAATTTAGTTTACACAACTAATAAATTAAGATCTCATAAAATAAAAAAGATATAAATACATAATATATAATTACGTACCCTGAATTATATGGTGCAAGGAATAACTTATCCTTCTCTTTATTTACTAATAGTATATCTAAAACGTATTTCTTTACATTCACTGGATCGTGTTGAAGCATCGATATCTTATGCGGAGACAAGAATGAAAATTTATTTGACAATCTGCGCGCGGACACGAACTTCTCATACAAAAACCTTCAATAAAAATTTCAAATTAGATTAATTACCAATAAATTAAATTAATTACAAATAAATGCGATGAAAAGTAATTTTTACCTCATGTAAATGCTCATAACAGTAGCACTCAGCTCCTTATGATCGAGAAGTTCGTATATGTGCTCTTTTTCAAAAAATTCTTCATACGCGTCTCCGAAGAGATCTTTATCCATGCTTATTATTCGTGAATCGTTGCTGCCCATATTTTTTTTTGCCTGTATGTCAAGACACGACCCATATGGAGCAAGTCGTGGCTGACTTATTTTAGGAGCAGGAGCAGCAACTGATTTTACACGATCCAGTTTTTTAGCAGCAACTTTGGCCGCTTTATTACCCTCCAGCTTTTGCAGTTTGCCAGTTTTATTACCCTCCAATTTTTGAGGTTTGCCGGCTTTATTTTTGCCACGAACATCCAGTCGTGGTGCGGCAGCTGGCTTGTTGGCTTGCTGTACGGGTGGTTTATTAGATTGAATCTGAAAAAAATGAGGTTAATCAAATTGTTAGTTTATTGAATCAGAAAAAATGACAAACCTTACAGAATAAATGTTACAAACCTTTTCGGGCGATGTGACTGTTTCATTTATGGGAATCTTCTTATCATTCCCTTTATTAGACTTTGTTTGAATCTAAATAAATGTGAAATTAAAGTTAACATTGGAAAAAATTCAGCAATTAAATATAATCAATTAAACATACATTTCAATTAATTAAACATACCTTGTCAAGGGCAACAAGATGTTTGGGCCATGCCACGTAGCTGCCAATAGCTTCGCCCAAATAATTCAGATCTGCATCGTTGTCCGGTACAGGAAACGGTGCTGTTGGTTCCAAAACAATAACTGGCGATACTTTGACATGGCCCGCAGGGATTGGTGTGTTGTGCAATACCTCGCCCGGAGCATTGCACAATGTTCCCTTTCCGACCTTCCGATGAGTGGGGGAGGATAAGTATAGCACGCATGGAGTGACCCCCTAAAATCAATTGTTAATACATAAGTATGTGAAAAAATTAACTTTAATGAATTTCTTATTTTATTAAGTAATTAATTATCTCAGGAAGACTGGTTAGACCAACGTTGCAACTTGCGTTTTCACTCTCAATGTGAATTTCACGTTGGGGCTGGTCCGCAAGTTGCTTGTCTTTATTTGTCTTCACCAAGAGGGCCACTTGCTCCGTTAATACTCTAATCTTCTCTAATACTTCCTCGTTAGATGGATTTTGGCGCTTCTCTTGTGAAAAATAACTTCTAGGAGTTACGCCAAATCCTTTCCCCCTCACGCGGCCGGAATATTCAGGAACAATAAACACTTTACCTAATATGTCCCTGCAACTTGCCTTGTTGTCCTCTTGATTTTCCGATTCAAGATTCGCCTAAAATACACATAGGATTAAAAAGATAAGTTAAATAACATTTTTAAAATACAATATTAAAAAATATTAAAGTGATAAATATACTTACACAAAGTTCTATTACTTTTTGTACATTTTCATTATCAACCACTCCGTCTTTATTTACACGAGCTTCCTTCCACAATACATGACGACCCAACGGTTGATCGGATTGGGTGTCTTGTAGCTATTATCGTTAAGATCATAAACAAAATATTAGTTAGATAGTATAGTTTATAATATACCACATTAATTAAATAAAAGTGATGAGGAATAACTTTCAAGTTTTTGCTCTAGACGAGCATATCCTATACGAGATTTCTTGTATGGTTGGGGAATAATTTTTGCCCTCTCGCGATTTGCCTTACTAATATTCTAAGGGTTCGTAGGGTTCGCAATGAGAAGGAGAACGCAAAGGAAACTGAAAAATTTACGTAATGAACATGAAGCTGAAGAGGTTTACTATTATATATAAAAATCTATTACAGCGCTTTTCCAAAAAGCGCTCTAATAGGTCTCATCATTTTATTTTTTAAAAGCCTACTACAGCGCTTTTTTATAAGCCTTTTAAAGCGCTTGTGAAAAAGCGCTGTAAAAGACCTCCTTATTTTTATTTTTTTAAAAGCCTTTTACAGCGCTTCTATAGAAAGCGCTTTAAAATGCCACTTTGTTTTATCATGTCCAAAGGCTGTGTGACCCTTTTACAGCGCTTATGAAGCAAGCGCTGTAAAAGACCTCCTTATTTTATTTTTTTAACCCTATTACAGCGCTTTTTTAGAAAAGCGCTGTAATAGGGTTTTATATATGAAATGCCACTTTGTTTTATCTTGTCCAAAGGCTGTGTGACCCTTTTACAGCGCTTATGAAGCAAGCGCTGTAAAAGACCTCCTTATTTTATTTTTTTAACCCTATTACAGCGCTTTTCTAAAAAAGCGCTGTAATGGGGTTTTATATATGAAATGCCACTTTGTTTTATCATGTCCAAAGGCTGTGTGAACCTTTTACAGCGCTTATACAGAAAGCGCTGTAAAAGACCTCCTTATTTTATTTTTTTAACCCTATTACAGCGCTTTTTTAGAAAAGCGCTGAAATAAGGTTTTATATATGAAATGACTCTTTGTTTTATCATGTCCAAGGTTGTGTGAACCTTTTACAGCGCTTATGAGAAAAGCGCTGTAAAAGAGTTCCTTAAATTATTTTTTTATGAGCCCTCTAAGAATTTATTTTCTTCCAAATTAGTTAAATTTGTTTTTCATAAGCCCTGTAATAATTTATTGTAACATAAGCCCTGTTTGAACATAAGCCCTGTTATATTAGTTAAATTATTTCTTCCAAATTAGTTAAATCATAAGCCCTGTTTGAACTTGAACTTGAACATAAGCCCTGTTTGAACATAAGCCCTTTCAAGTTCAAATAGTTCAAGCTAAATTACCTGATGAGGTCAAGTTCAGTATACAATTACATACAGTATAAGCAGAAAATTACAAATTAACTGTTCAAGCTAAATATATACCAAAATGCTCAATTAATTATGGCAGATCAAACAATGAAATTACACATGAACTCAGTTCAAATTACATGGATTAAAAAATTAAACACATTAAGATGCCCTTCTTCTTTTCTTGGTGGGATTCACATTTGTTTGTCCATTAATGATATGAAATGATGGATTAATCCAAATTCCCTCATCATGATCATCTCTAAGATATAAACCATCATCAGTTGAACCAATTTCATGTGGTTGTGATGTTGCAAGGAAAAGATCATTACCAACATCTTCATCATTATTGTTATCATCACTTATTTTATTGGTCGATAGGACAACGGACCATTTATCATCAGCAGGATCAGTGACATAAAACACTTGTTGAGCTTGCGACGCTAAAATAAAAGGCTCATCTTTGTATCCCACCCTATTAAAATCGACAAGCAAGAACCCTGACTCATCAATCCGAACGCCATTATTATTATCGACCCACTTGCAACCAAATATGGGAACACGAAACATTGTGTAGTCTAGCTCCCATATGCGCTCGATAACCCCAAAATATGATAGATTTGCATATATTGGGTTCTTGTCTTTTGCACTTGAGATATGCATCGCTTCAGCTACGAGAGTGACTCCGCTATTTTGCATAGTTGTTTCATCATCTTGTTCCTTGGTATAAAATGTGTAGTCGTTAATTACATAATCTGTGTAAGAAAAGACATGTAAACTCGGACCATTTGCTAGCCACCTCAATCTCTGTGAAATTGATCCGGGGTCTACATCAAACTTTGACTTTATGTGATTTTTTAACCATGTTATGAAACTTCGATTGTGCTCTCGAGTTATCCAATTTTGATTCCTATTCATGTTCAAACTAGATAATTGATCCATGTGTATTGTAACATACGGCTGAACCTCATCATCATTGTGAATTTGTGTGGCTACACTAATTATTACCTTAAGCACTAGTAGAATGAAATAATAATAATAATAATAATAATAATAATAATAATAATAATAATAATAAATATAATAATAATAACCTAGGCTTGTACTAAGTATATATATATATATAAAGGAAAGCCTAGTGCTACGAAAACAGAGATTAGCACATATAGGTTCGGAGCCGCAAATAGGAGCCGCAAATTCCAATTCAAGTTACAATTCCAATTCCAATCCCAAAATTCAATTTCAATTCCAAATTTCCAATTTCAATTCCAAATCAGGTATGCCATTCCTCATTCTTTCTCCTCTGTGCTTGTCAAGCAATTACAAGAATAGTTGAAAATTAAAAATTCGCATATGGCTAGTACTGTGCAATTGATAATATGGTTCAGATACTTTGCCTTATTCCTTCCTTTTATCGGATTGCTTGTTATGCTCATAGTTATTTTATAGTTTTTTTATTTTTATTTTGCAAAAAATGATTGTTATGCTGATGGTTTATTTTATAGTTCTTTTTATTTTGCAATTGATGATTGAAGTGTATATTAATTCATTTCAATTTTTAGTAATAGTAGATTAGGCATATGATTGAATTATATTATTAGACATATATTTTGAAATTAATTTACATATAAAGAATTCATTTTTTTCAAATTATAAGTGGTTTAATTACATTACATATATGCTACTTAATTCAGCTTTATTTTTATTTTAGTATATAAACTACACATTTACCTGTTTGTGATCAATCTCTTAATTACAATTCAGCCTTGGTTAGATTTGTTATCCCCTGTACTGATTTTGACAGTGATGATGAATATCATATTTACAATTACCAATAATTGTATACATTGGAAGAGTTTTATTTCAAAATATGGGCCACCAACATCTTTTTTTTTTTTATACTTTGGTGGAAATAGTTCTAACTTCTATATCTGAAAGAAATCATTGGAAAATTATCGGAGTATCAAATAGGACAGATTCTAATTCCTGTTTTCATTATTATTTCTACAATTTACAATTTATATGTTAATAATAAATAGTCTAATTGATTTCGCAACTGGAAGGATTAATCTATTTTGATTATAATATAAAATTGGGTGTAACCAACACTAAGCTGTAATTAATTATTATTACTTGAGTTCATGTGATGTATATATAAAATATGTTTAAAAATTCAAGGCTATATATATGTACAGAGACACAATATTTAGTTCTTCTATCATGCTTAGTTTAAACAAAATATAATGATAGTAATATGTGTGTTTAATGATATTAAATATATTTTGGATTATATTACAATAGCAGATAATTTATTTATGTATTATTAGTTAATAATTTATTTATCTATTGGAGCAAGTAATTAATCTGTATTTGGTCGTTGAGTTGATTTATTTATTTATTATATTTTTTTCCGCGGACTATTAGAGACGAGGGTCGACGAAGACGCGACAAGTTAGCAGATCGGGTTTGTTGGGCGAAATCTTCAATTGAGGTAAGGGGTGAGATGAGGTTCGATTTTATGAATATAAAATAACGTGAGATGAACGGGAATACCGAAATTCCCAGATATTCATCCGGGGCTCACTACGTACGGTCGAGCCCTATTGAGCAATAATAATTAATTAATAATATATGAATGGTAACAGTGAGGACTAAAATATAATTTAGCAACCTATAGAATTGTTGTGAATTTATTTATAGCAAGATTTCGCGTTGAATGATTTTATGAAATGTGATGCTGATTGTTACTGTATGAATAATATATATTCGAGTGCTCTTGCTATTTGATTGAAATCGTGAAATTATTTGAATGTGCTATCTGTTGATTTTTTTATTGCGATTGATAATATTGGAATTGTATCGTGATTGTTGATATACATATATAATGATGAACATTGGGAAGTCAAACTGAAACTTATTGAGTTGTGATGATCGAGTAAGTCTGAGATGTGTTGTAGATGTTGGAGTTTGGATTATTTTGTCATCATATAGGGAGGGTCTGACAAACCTAGCGATTCGGGGAAGTACAACTGAATGAGCCTGATCGTGGAGGGCTACAGTCGAACTGTAAGGTAAGACTGATAGACCTTGGGGGTACATCTAGTGGGGAATTCCTAAGTGGATTAGTGGGTTATTTCCTAAGGCCGGGAACTACTGTGCAACACAAGAGTACCCCGACTGTCGCGTATATGTGTCTCGGGTTGAGTTGAGGGGATCTATGAGGACTTGGCCATTCATGAATTGTCCGTCCACTCTTGTAGTGGCATAGTATCAGGCCTCCTAACCAAGTACTTAAGAGTAGAATGGTACCAAATGATGAAGTATAGAGTATAGGACATGCATAACATTTTATCCTTGTAACTGTTTTATTGTGATTGAATCCGATTAACCTTAGATATTATATTATTGAGTGTTTTCCTTAATTGTACTGTTTGACTAATTGCGTGTTCTTCTCGTGTATTTTATATTGTTACATAATTTCGAAACTCACCCCTCGATGTTTGTGTTTGGCGTTTGCGATGGACGCAGACGAGCCGAAAGTTGCAGGTGAAGGTTAATGCTTCTGAAGTGTAGGAAGCCGTATTATCTCGAAGACTTCTATTTTCTACCTTTTTGTTGAAGTCATTTTTGAACATAGTTTATTTTGGGAATTTCCTCTCTGATAGTGACATCGGGTTGGGACTACATTTACAATTATCATTAAACTGGTGTATGTGTGTTTCCAAATGGATTTTGTTAATTACTGTTATGATTACGTGATGCTCTTTGCCTTAATTCAAAAAAAAAAATGCTTGGAATTTTACATATTTATTTTTTTTTGAAGGATTTCATTGTTTTAAAAATAATAAAATTAAATTTTTTTTTATTTGGGGTTTAGGGTGTCACATCGATCACTTTACTACAAATTTCCCTGAAGAAGAAACATAATTTAGTTATGGCTCGGCGAACTTTTTCAGGTAAAATTGAACATATACCTATTGGTAGCAAATGCTCCATTAGAATGTGAGCATCATGGGTCTTCAAACCTTTTAACTTGAGGTCTTTCATACAAACTAAAGATTTAATGTTTGAAGAGTATCCTTCTGGAACTTTAACTTCGTGTAGAAATTTACACAAAACAATTTTTTCCTTTCTAGATAGAGTATGAGCGGCTAGAGGTAGATATGTGCGATTTCCTTTCTTTACGGGACCCAATTCATTTCTTATCCCCATATCGACCAAGTCCAATCTTGCATTGATGCCATCCTTAGACTTTCCTGGTACATTGAGTAACGTACTAATAACACTGTCAAATACATTTTTCTCAATATGCATCACATCGAGAAAATGTCTTACATACAATGACTTCCAATATGGCAATTCAAAGAAAATTGACTTTTTCTTCCACCCAGTTTTGACCAGCTCTCCCGCAAAAGGTTTGCCAAATTTATTGGTCAAACCTTATACTTTCTCAAGTATTTGATATCCAGTCGATGCTACAGGAGCTCTATCTTCCTCTGATTTTCCATTGAATGCATTTCTCCACCCACGATACTGATGACTATAAGGTAAAAATCTACGATGTCCAAGAAATACATTCTTCTTACAATGTTTCCACCGCATCCAATTTGTACTCTCTTCACATATAGGACATGCACACTGACCTTTAATGCTATATCCTAATAAATTACCATATGCTAGAAAATCATTAATTATGCCGAACAACATAGCCCTCAAATTGAAACATTCTTTCTTATACCCGTCATAGACTTCTACACCTGTCTCCCACATAATTTTTAAATCTTCAATTAAAGGAGCCAAGTATACGTCGATATCATTCCCCGGTTGTTTGGGTCCAGAAATTAACAGAGACAACATCATAAACTTACGCTTCATACATAACCATGGAGGTAGATTATAAATCAACAAAATCACAGGCCACGTGCTGTGTGAGATGCTTTGAAGACCATGTGGATTCATTCCATCAGTAGAAAGTGCAAGGCGTAGATTTCTCGACTCTATCCCAAATTCAGGATACTCGTGATCAACTTTTGCCCATTGCGAAGAATCTGCAGGGTGTCGAAACTTTCCATCTCTAATTCTTTCATCTGCATGCCATGTCAAGTGTTTTGAATCTTCTTCACTGCGATACATGCGCCTAAATCTTGATATTATCGGAAAATACCACGCGACTTTTGCTGGAGTAGATTCTTTCTTCTTATATCGAGAGACATTGCATTTCGGACACGCTTTTAGTAATTCATATTCATTTCGAAATAAAATGCAATCATTAGGACACGCATGAATCCTTTCATAACTCATACCAATAGAGCACAAAATTCGTTTAGCCTCGTAGGTTCTACTGGGAAGTTCATTATCATTTGGCAACATATCTTTTAAGAGTGTTAGTAATTCTGTGAAGCTTTTATCAGACCATCCATTACTCGCTTTTAAGTTGTACAACTTTAGTATCGCCGAAAGTCTTGTGAATTTAGTACAACCATTATATAATGGTTTCTCTGCATCACTCAACAAGCTCTTAAACATTTTAGGACAATCACGAAGATCTTCTTCAATTGCTTTTGCAATCTCCTCAACTCGGTCTGGCTCATATGTATCTGTGTCGAAATCAGTTGAAACATATGTATCTGTGCGAGTGTTTCCATTGATTTTCTCACCATGTCTTATCCAACATGTATAGCTTTGATCAATTCCATACCATACTAAATGTCCTTCCAATTCATCTGCTCTAATGCGTTTTCCAAAACAACATTTTAAACAAAGACAAACGACTCTATTTGGATCTTTTGCATTCATCACTGCAAACTCAATAAACTC
The DNA here is from genome assembly GCA_037974755.1 of Cicer yamashitae. Taxonomy (NCBI): domain Eukaryota; kingdom Viridiplantae; phylum Streptophyta; class Magnoliopsida; order Fabales; family Fabaceae; genus Cicer; species Cicer yamashitae. The sequence continues at coordinate 51,116,515 of JBBPBQ010020323.1, forward strand.
CTTCACTCCATTTTCATACTCTTTTGTCAATCGATTGGCAGACATCCATTTCCGGTCCATTTATATGACCTATATATATAAATGCAGTTACACAATAAGCATGATTTCAAGTCTGATATATATGACCTATATATTGATAATCCATAACTCATATTGATATATATGACCTATATATTGATAATCCATTTATATGACCTATATATATAAATGCAGTATACACATATCTTATAATATTGGTCCAAGATTAATTGATTTCAAAACAGAACATATATATCATGTAACAATTTATCAGTTTGAATTAGTGACAACAACAAATAAATAAAATAAAGTACCTGAACATTGATGATCAATTTGTTTTAAAGGAGGAAGAAGGTAAATCAATTTGTAGATGGGCGCACAGGAGGGTTCGCAGGGGTGGGGAGATGAGAGTTCGTAGGGTTTGGACAACGTATTAAATTTGTTTTAAATTTGTTTTTATTTACTTAAAGTGAATGTTTTTTATTTAAAATGAATGATTTTACAGCGCTTGTTTAGAAAGCGCTCTAATAGGTCCTATAAAAATGTGAAAGGGCAAGCCTATTACAGCGCTTGTATCAAAAGCGCTGTAATAGGTCATTTGATTATGAGAAAGCGCAAGGCTTTTACAGTGCTTACACAAGAAGCGCTGTAAAAGCTATGTAACATAAGGTGGGAGCGCTACATTTTACAGCGCTTGTGTTGACAGCGCTCACAAAGTGCTGTAAAAGGCTATGTGAGAGCGCTTGAATTTACAGCGCTTTTTTAGAAAGCGCTGTAAAAGAGTTGTAAACATTATGTGCAAGCGTATGTGACCCTATATGACCCTACAACAGCGCTTGTAAAAAAAACGTTGTTGTAGCCTCCGTTATTTTTAAAAAATTATACAACAGCGCTTGTATTTAATAAGCGCTGTAAAAGACGCGCTATAAAATGTCATTTTTTGCGTAGTGTAGGATTGGTGGTATGCATGCATGTGGTTGATATGATATGATACGATGATTTTGCCTTAGTACGTACTAGCTATCCATCACCTAAAGAGGAGTCCAGTTGTTTTGTTAAAGATGTCCAAAGGGTTATATGAAAGAGATACTACGTTCAGTTCAATTGTTATTGTTTTTACAATTTTATCTTTTAAGAAACATAATTAGTTAGTTAGTGTTTTCATTATAATATATTTATTGTTGATTATAAAAAAATATATAAACTAATTAAGAGTATGTTAATAAAGAAATAATTAATACACTTGAAAATTTAACAAAAATTTTATAAAAAGAGACAAATAAATTTCTCAAAAAGATCTTATATTTAGAGACAAATATATTATTAATGAAAATATATAGAAGGGGAACTTCAACTCATACATCAAACAAAATAGTGTGAGCCAACATCATAATAAAAGAGAACCCATTTTCTATGATGATTGCAGAACTCTCTTTCAATCATATACTCACTAACTAGACACCATAATAAGCTAAATACAACGACAACACTAAAACCTATGACATACTCGAAGTATGAAAAATATGAGAAAATTAAAATAAATAAACAAAAAGATGGAATAGATTAAGAGATGGAGAAGAAATGCGTCACAATGAAAATAATTGCTAAGCCAAGAGGAATTGCCCCAATAGTAAAAAAGTTATTGATAAAATCCATACGAGTTTTAATCAAAGAACTCAAAGATGAGAAAATCTAACTTACAATTCTTAGAGAGAATTTATTTATTTATTTATTTAATCTCAATTGTCTTTTCTACATATGTGAGACACATATATATAGGAGCAATAGAGTGATTGATAGAAGAAAAGAAAAGCCACAATAAACTAACAATAATCCTAATGGCTAGTTAATTTTTTTAATAATTGTCTTGTCTAGTCTTAATTAGAAAATAGTTACAACTTACAAAACAATCAATGGAAACTTAAGAGACATTTTTTAAGCAACTCCTTATTGTTTGTCTCTATTTATTTTATTTAGCTATTATTCTAATGAACCCTACATAACAATTAAAACATCACAAATTTGTGGTTTTACCATTATAGATGTTGAATTTGGTCATGATGTGTGAAATATAAGTTGAAGGAAATGTTATCTTTTCAACGCATTAAAAAACAGTTAAATTGGACTTCAGAAATCCAAAATATTGCTAAAACAATTTATTCCCATTATTTCTAAAGAAATCCAATTTTGTTCTTCTTTTGTCGATATTTTTTATTGTTGGTTTCCTTTTCACATGTTTAATGAATTCATGGTGTTATCATCGACCATCCCACATAAGTCATTCCCCTTATACACTGAATCATACTCACGGCTAAGTAATGAGTAATACCCTTTGCAGATCAAACCAAACCACACAAATTAGAGTCTTTTTATCAACTCTTGTTCTGTCTGGTTTGTTGTATTAGGTTCGAGTATCCATTATACTCATTTGAATAAATATATATATATATATATATATATATATATATATATATATATATATATATATCCTTCTCTGCCTTTAAAAAAAATCCATACGAACGTAGTGCTTCAAACAGCAAATGAGTGAGAGACCCACACCAAGAATCGGATTTGTCCTCCAGCAACCACACACCCGAAAACACAACATTTATCGGAATTAATAACTAAATAATATTATTTATTATATTTAATATTTTAAAATAATTTAAAAGTGATTATAAAATCAAAATATTAACTCTTAAATCTTTCTCTTCCACCTATTCATATCCGCAAGTATTGCATCAGAAGGTTAGTGTCGAATAACTGAGATTCATCTTATCTGTCTTCGTCCTATTCAAACAGTTACATGCATTAGCAAAATCCACAATACTACCCAATAAGACCATCAACTTCATCATCAACATCATTAAAAGGATTAAAATTGTGATATTCAAAAAGCAAAATTAATGAACGAACGAACACAAACAAAAAAACTATAATCCCCAAAAGTGAAACTACCCACACAAAATTTAATCACCTCAAAATAGGTGAATATATAGATTAAATTCAAAGCAAAAGGATTCAAATTTACCAACAGTTGAAGCAAAGTTGAAAGCATCCACTAGATCGTATTATTTGCGTGAAATAAAATATGATTTTAAACGTTTCTAATTAAATTCTTTTATTTTCATAAAATTCAATAAATGAGTTGGTACCTTTAGGTATCTTAATTTCTTCTTCTGGTACAAACTTCATGAAACTTAAACAAAAAGCACATAAGTGTTAGCAATAGTTGGTTCAAAAAAAAAAAAAAAGCTTAATTCGTTCTATTTTTATTAATCTACTAAATTCGTTTATTTATTTTAAATTTCGACTATTTTAATACTTTTACTTTATTATGATATTTTAACTAAAAAATATCAGTGTAAGATAATTTAAACGACATTACATATGATATGATTTAACCAATATCTATTGAATTTATGGATATTGTTAGTATCATGTGTACATAGTGATCATTAGTATCACTTTAAATCATAAAAATTTCTAAATAGCAATATGGATCTTCCTAAACCTCACTATAATCGTTTACAACAAGTACATCTTAGATGGTAACATGTACAATTGGTTGAACCCTTTCTCTCTCACCATGATCCACATGGCTTACCTTCTCGTTTGCGTCTTCAAGCTTGTTGAACCAATTTTAATGTCGCATGCACAATCTATATCTCAAATATGTGGTCCCAAAAGTATGATAATTGGGTGTAAAATTTTATCAACTTTATCCAAGATACATTAATTTATCATCGTGACTATCTATTATTTCACTATGTACGTTGACCATTGCCCTAGCATGACAAGATTAATTAATTACTTTCAAACTTTTGATATGTAACCATGCATCCCCTCTTTTACTCACAACTAACTCTATCTCATTTGACCCAATATACTTTCTTCTTTTCCTCACTAGCTCCGTACAAAAATTGTTTCAATAAGGATTCATGTTTAGATATTTATATCTGATGCATCTTTGAAGAAAGATATATAGAACACAAACAGATGCAAAGAGAATAGATTGCTACATGATTATATGACCACCCATTGATAGATTTTGTATGACTTATGACATGACTAGTAACTTCGTTCCTCTAACTAAACTTTAACAAACTACAACCATCTATAACTACTTGAAACTGTTTGCTTACTACTTCAAGCTTTGGACGAAATATATGGTGGGGCCCAAACAGTGGATGGAGGAGACACCCCACAAACGAGAACCTTTTACCATTGGTACCACATGCTTAACCTCTTGTCTAATAATAAAAAGGCTCATTGTCTAGGTGTTATTAGGTCCCAAAAACGTTGGAGAGCTATTTGTATCACCCGAAGACTTTTGTATCAAACTTGCATAGAGAAATCACAAGAAAATAAAAAAAGAGTAGTTTTGTTCTTAGCCTTATTAATGAAGTTATTTTGCTTTTTTTAAAAAACAAATTATAAAACCAAAAACTTTATTGTGATATCGTATAAAATATTAATTATTGAAACAGTTTATAAAATATAAGTTGTATATCTGATTTTTCGATAGTAAATTTATATTCATTATTTTAGAAGAAACAAATACTTCGATAATCAAAATAGCATACCTTATAAAATATAAATCAACTGCTAGGTCTCCATTGTTCCAATCTTTTATTTTATCTGCATTTTCATATTCACGAACGAAAAAATGTACATTTTAACTATAAAAAAAAACACTACATAAAAACAAGGGAATTATTTAGCCGCCACTATAAACTAAAAGTGTTGTAGTCAGTTGCAGGTCTTCCTAATTTTGGTGATACATTTTTAACAATGTGCAGGTCTTCCTGATTTTATTTTTAATATACCATTTTTCTAGCTTATTTTGATGCATTTTAGTTCATGAGTATCAAATATTGTAATACAATCAGATCAAAAGAACTCAAGTTGGGTAGGTTTTTGAATCAAATCTTGCAACAAGTTAGCAACTAGCAAATCAAAATCTCTGAAATTTCCCATCCAATGCACATAAACGATCATAACAAAAAAAAAAATCAAAATCAAAATTAGGACTCGCCAAAAAAAATCCATTTCGAAAACCCGTTTTTGCACAGATCGCGTTTCGAACCCTACTAAGATCACGTCCTTTAAGAGTTCTACCAACTCCTTCATGAACAGAGAACCAAGCAATTCTCGTTCTAGCGAGAAATTCATGCAAAGGAATCACTCTTCCACCACCGTCTTCGTCGTCTCCCTCGCCATCGCCATTCCACCTCTGGTTCTGTCTGTACTCTTCTCCGAAGATCTTCGACCAGTGCCGAACGTTAACCGGAAGCGACGACGAATCTCCAACACAACCACCATCGGAGGAAACGAAAGAACTCAAGTTGGGTAGGTTTTTGGCAGCACAATCATATTGCGTTTGTGAGGTTTTGTGAAAGAGTGAGAAATTTAGGGTAAAGAAAAAGAAATGTTGGATATATAAAAGAGCTGACGCATATACTTAATGGCTCAAGGTTTTGGGTGGATATGTGATGTCAATATCTTTTAAGGATCCTGGACGTATAGCTCATTGTTGCTATGTTGGATATGTCAGATAAGTGACTCATATACCTAATGTGGTCATAATCTCTTAGAGATCCTAGACGTTTATTGTTGGGTGATGCTTCTAGGTGTTAGTTAACATTGAACAATTAAGAAATATATTTAGATTACTCTTCAGTTTTTTAATGTACAGGAAATAATATAGAATAAGCAAATAATTTTTAAGATGTTTCTAACCATACTTATTGTGTCAAGAATATATGAGAAAATCCTATCATCAAAAATCCTCTATGAACTTATCATAACACAATAAATTAAAACATGTATTTTTAGTTAATAAAACAAATCATATACTTTAACTATATATATAAAGGGCATACCTAGTAAAATACGAGAATAGATTAAAATATATAGATGAAATTAAAATAGTGATGAAGTGAGTGATGTGCCAAATTCTTTCACGCAGGAAGTTGAATCACTCATTTCTTCCCCTTGACCTATCAACTCCCATAACAGAGACACTCCAAAACTTACTTCACGATCTTGGTCCAGCCTTCCACTCATCTTTCTTTTGTCGTGAATCTCTCAGATATGTCCTCTCTCAGCGCCTTTTTTGATCAATTTGGTCTGAAATGAAGTGCAAGCTTGAGGAGGTAATGCTGAAGAGCCAAACTGTGATGAGCCAAACCTCTGGTCAATAAACCTACTGGACAGAACATCCCATGGGCTAAGCTAATATGGAACCTTTTTAAAACTTGCCTTATTGATTAAAAATCACATTTTAATATATTTAAAATAAATTCATTATAAACAACAAACTGAATATATTCTTAATTGCTCAAAAGATCTCAATTATAGTTATTTTGGTTTTTTTTATTTTAGTTTTCTTTTTTAAATAAAACATTTGATTTATTATTATTTTTTTTTTAAATAAAGGTAAAAAAAATAAGAGGAGACAAAACTAGATGTCAACAGATATATTTTTTTCTCTTATAACATTTGATTGACATATCCTAATTTGTGAATTAAAACAAAGTTTTTATTCAATTTTTGCCACAAAATCAAAGTGATACATGAAGGATCAATTATATTATTATATATAATCATAACTTCTGGTACAAGGCACTTATTTAATAGGTGAGCATATAACATAGATAATATCATAGTAACTTCATGAAGAATGAACTATAATTAAGCTATTAAGATTAACCATTGTAAAGATATGCCTCCATCAACAATTAGAGTTAATTATTCTTTAGTGTTTGTTATAACTAAATTTGGCCAATTTAGTTATGACAAGTTGTTATAGTTAGTTAAGCTAACCTATTTTAGAATGCTATATATAGTTTTGAATGCATTTGTTGCATGGTGTGTGAATAAAAAGGTCTATGCAATTGAGATAAAGATTCACAGAACATCAGAAAAATTGAGAGGCTAAGGGAAAAGAAAAAAGAGACATTGTAAGTGGAAAACTTGTATTGTTGTACTCTCAACAGTGATAGATACAAGGGTAGAAAAACACTACAATTGAAAATGCCTTAATCTTGTAAACTCTATATTCATAGTGAATTGTTTTGCTTCCTTTGCCTGTGACGTAGGTCTCAAGTAATTGAGGATGAACACATATATCTTGGTGTTATTCTTGCCTTATTTTTCTTTAATTTCATTTTACATTGATTTCTTTTGTTAAGTATCAAAATTGCATTATAGCAATCCTGTTTTTACAGCTTAATTGCTATGTTTTTATTGGTTAATTCTTGTTGCAGACCCGATTATTGTTTTAACAATTGACGCTGTTTGTGGGAAGGGGCAATAATGGATGGAATCACAAAGTTTAATATGGAAAAGTTCAATGGATCAAATGATATTGGTCTTTGGAAGATAAAGATGCATGTTGTTCTAATACAACAAGGATTGGTGAATGCATTGAAGGGTGAATCAGCTATTCCTACATCAATGACTACTTAAGAAAAGGAAGAACTGATTGAAAAATAAAAGAGTGTCATCATCTCGTTTCTTGGAGACAAAGCTTTGAAGGAAGTTGCAAGAGAACCAACCGCATTAGCCTTGTGGCTTAAACTTGAGTCTCTCTTTATGACTAAATCAGTTTCAAATACGCTCTTCTTGAAGAAGCAATTGTTCTCTTTTAAAATGGATGAAGAGAAACTTGTTTGTAGAACAAATTGATGATTTTAATAAGATTCTTGATGATTTACAAAATTTAGAAGTCAAGTTGGATGATGAAGACAAAGGTTTGATCCTTCTTAACGCCTTGCCAAGTTCCTATGAACACTTCAAGGATGCTATCATGTTTGGAAGAGAACAAACAATTACTCTTGAAGAAGTGCATACCTCTATCCGAACAAAGGAAAGTCATAAATTACAAGAGATCAAGAATAAAAATCATGTTGAAAGTCTAAATGTTACCAGAGGAAGAACTAACAAGAAATGATCAAATGGAAAGAAGCATAGGTCCAAGTCAAGAACTAAGTTTGAAGGGAAGTATAAATGCTTCCATTGTCACAAGAAGGGACATTTTAAGAAAGATTGCCCTAAAAGAAAGGACTCAAGAAACTCTCAAGATTCTGGAAATGATGCACTTGTTGATGCTAGTTATGAATCTGCAGAAGCTTTAATGATTTCAAATTCTGATGTTGAAAAGAACTAAGTATTAGACTCAGGATGTACTTTTCACATGTGTTCAAGAAAAGATTATTTTGAATCAATAGATCTTCGTGAAGGTGGAGTCGTTTTTCTTGGCAACAACAAACCACACAAGGTACAAGGCAAGGGAACTATCAGATTTAGAATGTTCAATGGCAAAGAGGTCTTAAAGGATGTAAGGTACATACCTAAATTAAAAAGAAATTTAATTTCTGTTGGCATATTTGACATGTTAGGATATTCCACAAACATTAAGAATGGTATCATGACTAGTATTAATAAGGATGATATCATTGTTAAAGGCATGAAAAGAAATGGCTTGTACATTTTAGATGGTTCTACCATAATTGCACAAGCTTTAGTTGCTAGTTCCAGTTTGCATTCATCTACTAGAATATGGCATATGAGGTTAGGTTATGTAAGTGAAAAAGGCTTAATTGAGTTTTCAAAACAAAATTTGCTAAATGGTGACAAAATTGATATGTTGGAATTTTGTGATCATTGTATTCTAGGAAAATCTAAGAGGGTCGGTTTTGGTGTTGGACATCACAATACCTCTAGATCTTTTGAATATGCTCATTCTGATTTGTGGGGTCCTTCAAGGACAAAAACTCGTGTTGGTTGTTATTATTTCTTAACTATCATTCATGATTATTTTAGGAAAGTATGGATCTATGTCATTAAAAACAAAAGTGATACTTATATGAAATTTAAAGAATGGCATATGCAAATTGGAACTCAAAAGGAATCTAATTTGAAATGTTTGAGAACTGACAATGGCCTGGAGTATCTTTCAGAGAAATTTAATAAACATTGCAGGGAATTAGGTATTCAAAGACATAGAACAGTTGCAGGTACCCCTCAGCAAAATGGCATTGTTGAAAGGATGAACAGAACAATCTTGGAAAGCGTCAAATGTATGATTTTGAGTGCATGCATTCCTAAAACTTTCTAGGGTGATGCTGCAGTAACAGTTGTGCACCAGATCAATAGATGTGATTCCTCAACTATTGAATTCAAGACTCCAATTGAGATGTGGAGTGGAAAGTCAGTTGACTACTCTAATATGAAAGTATTTGGCTCCTTAGCATTTGTTCACACAAGGCAAGATAAATGGGATCCTAGAGCCATCAAATGTGCTTTCATTGGATATCCTAAAGGGGTAAAAGGTTACAAGTTGTGGAGAATTGACGAAGGTGTGCCTAAGTGTATCGTATCAAGAGATGTAGTGTTTGATGAAACAAGAATGGCCATGATTGACAAGGACCATCAACAAGACAACACTTCAAGCAGCAATACTGAGAGTGTTCAAATTGAGGTGGATTCTCTTGAAGATCAAGAGGTTAATCATGGAGACATGACTGATACATCACTTGAAGATAATACTACAATAGAACCAGATTTGGCCAATTACAATTTTATAAGAGATAGAGAAAGAAGGGTTATCAAGACTCCAATCAGGTATGTTCAAGCAAACTTAATTTATTATGCTTTAATTGTTGCTGAAGATCTTCAAAGAGTTGAACCAAACAATTACAAGGAAGCCATTAACAGTAAAGATAGAGAAGCTTGGATGACAGTTATGAATGAAAAGATGCAATCACTTGAAAAGAAGCACACCTGGATTTTGGTTGAAACTCCTAAGAGACAAATGGTAATTGGATTAAAATGAGTGTTCAAGAGAAAAGAGGGCATTCAAGGACAAGAGAAGATAAGGTTCAAAACAAGGTTAGTTGCTAAAGGATTTTCTCAGCTTGAAGGGATAGATTTCAATGAAGTCTTTGCACCTGTTGTGAAACATTGTTCTATCAGAATTCTTCTTTCAATTGTAACTCAACATGACTTGGAATTAGAGCAGCTTGATGTCAAAACAACATTTCTTCATTGTGATCTTGAAGAAACCATTTATATGCAACAACCTGAAGGATTTGCTAAAGGTAGTAACAAGGTTTGTCTCCTCAAAAAATCTTTGTATGGCCTAAAGCAGAGTCCTAGACAATGGTACAGGAAGTTTGATGATTTCATGATAACGATGGTTTCCAAAGATGTAGTTTTGACAAATGTGTTTACATCCTTAAAGAGGAAGGTCAAGAACGAGTTCTTACTTACCTATTACTCTCTGTGGATGATATCCTTCTTGCAAGCTCAAATAAGGATCAGATTAAAAAGCTCAAATATGACCTTAGAAATGAATTTGAGACGAATACTTTTATCTACAGTAGATGGATGAGTCACGAGTCAATCAACTAGTCTGTTACAACTAACACCCAAAACTCCTATTAAAAGGGGTTAGACTTACACAATAATTTTTTAGAATGAGTCATGAGCTAATAATTTTTTATAGGCAAATATAATTAGTTATTATATATATTAGAAGATGTTAGATTTATACAATGTATTGAATTTGAATTTGAATTTCTAGTACCAAAAAGTACTTGTATTTAATATTTAATACGCCTCAAATAAGTTGGAGATAACATGTATAAAAGAGAAGGGAGAAATGTTAGCGACAAAGAACATTAAACTCTAAAGTTCCTATATATAACTCTTTCAATATTTTTAAACACATCACTGTACTGCTCCTTCAACCGTTTAAAGCCAGCTAGTAACTTTCTTTGGTAAAGTCTTCAACCACATGCATCCAATCCAGTGACATCATTCAAAATATGTTCTACTACTATGAATGAGTTTATCTAATATCTAAAAAAAATAGTTCAAGGGTAAACACTTCTTAATTTAGTAAAAACTATTTTTTATAAGAATAAAAATTGAAAACAAATATAATATTTTATTAAAATTTAATAAAAAATAGTATTACACAAGAACCATATTAGAAAGTCCCAACTTAAATGAGATAAAAATACTGTTATGTATAAAACAAGATAAAAATGTTTCACTATAAAAAAAATGCAATATTAAATAATACTAAGGAGTAAATATTTATTTTTTATTTACTTTTTTGAAAATTATTTTTCATTTAATAATTTTTAGAAGTTCTAAGACAATATTAACTACTCAGTTAAAACACACATTAAATTAAACTTATGTTTTATTAATTATATGATATATTTATCATCATTACTTATTATATTACACCCGCCTCTAAAATAATACTTCATTGATTTAATTACTGAAATTAAAAAAGTTGATATTACATTAAATTTATTGATAACTTATGTTTTTTCACGTTAATTATTTAGGATAAATAATTAATTTAGTTTTGCATATAGTATTTCTTGTTTGTAGGCAGAAATGTGTATTTATTTTTAGTTAATAAAATATTAAAATAGAAATATTTTAATAAATAATATTAATGTATAGAAATTGAAAAATTAAAAGATATAATTATAAAATAAAATAATTTTTCTTTTACTAAAAATTGAAAATTCCTAACAAAATCACATCAATTTTGAGAAAGAGGTAGGAATTAATGATGGAACAATGAGTCAATAAGATTAGGTAGGTGTTAGGTGAGCTTTCATTTATCATTAGTGCTCATGCACGTTTTCAAGTGTGTAAACATGGGTGTTATTTTATGTCTTATTCATGTTGTTAATGGCTAGTATAAAGCCACAAGACTAGGGAGCCGCCTCTCTTTCTCTTAAAAAATTATAAGAGTAGTTAAAAACATTCTCTTTGATTATTTTTTTTTAGGCTTATGCAGTTTTAGTCTCCCTATTTTAACTGATTCGCAATTTTGGTCTCTTTATTTTTAATTTTACAATTTTGGTCCTTCTATTTTAACTGATGCGTAATTTTAGTCCCTCTATTTCTAATTTGGCAATTTTGGTCCCCCTATTTTAACTGATTCTTAATTTTGGTTCCTCTATTTTTAATTTCTCAATTTTGGTCCCTCTATTTCTTAAAATTGAGACATTTTGTAAATCTAATGGATCATATATATTTTTTTTTAATAAAATTTAATGGATTACATTTAAAAAAATATATAACATTAAAAAAAACATTAGATATTTATTTTAAAAAATATATTTTATTATAAAAAAATACTTAAAAAATAGTTTTTAATTATTTTAAAACTAATTAAACCTAAAAATGGTTTATTTAATATTTTTTAAAAACTGATTTCAAAATTTATTATTTTAAACACTGTTTTTAAAAGAATTTTGAATTATTATTGTTATTAATTCAAATATATTTTCAAAATAATGATTAATAATTAACAAATTATGATTTTTTTAAATAATGAAAAAAAAATTAAGTTCTATTTTTTATTTAAAAAAATATGTTTTTA
>JBBPBQ010020323.1:51129414-51151703 GCA_037974755.1 Cicer yamashitae
AACAGAATTTTACTAAAAAATAAGATATTTTCTAAAGAAAAAAACATACTTTTTTAAATAAAAAATAGAACTTTTTTTTTCATTATTTTAAAAAAATCATAATTTATTAATTATTAATTGTTAATTTAAAAACATATTTAAATTAATAACAATAATAATTAAAAATTCTTTTAAAAACAGTTTTTAAAATAATAAATTTTGAAATCAGTTTTTAAAAAACATTAAATAAACCATTTTTAGGTTTAATTAGTTTTAAAATAATGAAAAACTATTTTTTAAGTATTTTTTATAATAAAATATATTTTTTAAAATAAATATCTAATGTTTTTTTTTAATGTTATATATTTTTTTAAATGTAATACATTAAATTTTATTAAAAAAAAATATATGTGATACATTAGATTTACAAAATGTCTCAATTTTAAGAAATAGAGGGACCAAAATTGAGAAATTAAAAATAGAGGGACCAAAATTAAGAATCAGTTAAAATAAGGAGACCAAAATTGCCAAATTAGAAATAGAGGGACCAAAATTACGCATCAGTTAAAATAGGGGGACCAAAATTGCGAAATTAGAAATAGGAGGACCAAAATTACGAATTAGTTAAAATAGGGGGACTAAAACTGCATTTAAGCCTTTTTTTTAATATTTACTTTTTTATTGGACGAGGTATATATAGATTCAACTACTTTATGTGAGATTTATTTTTAAAGTGGTGAAATTTACATGTATTTCATTCAATAAAAGAATGTGTGTTGGAAATATAGTATCAAAGAAAGTATTGCTAACTCTACTCAAAAAATAATTATGTTCTTTTTTCTTCTTCATTCATTAGAAGTATGGGTATGCAAAGGTTAGGTTGCATCGTTTTTTGTGAGATTGATCAATTTCTATTTGGTTGAGTTAATTTTTAACTCGTGACTTTTACAACAAAACCGACCCAAACAATCTGATTATGAGCGGATTGAGTTGGGTTGGGTTCGCGGACCAGAAAGAAAAAATATTTTATATAAAAATATATAATTAAATTGAAATACTTCAATATCTCAAAAATCATAAAATTATATCACAATATATCATTCAATACTTAAAATATATCCATAAACACAACAAAATACTTAAATCAATTAAATTAACAACAAATCTTCAAATAAAATCCAACAACTAAATTAAAATTATATATAAATAATAAAAAAAATTATGTCACGTCAATAGATTGGGTTTGCGGATCTACTGGTTTAAAATATTAAATCTACTACCCGAGCCAAATTTTTTGGGTTTAAATGTGTTGGTTCGGATTAGACTCGAACTTAAATAGGTTGGATTAAAATTTGGGTTGAATTGGTTTGGATGACAGGGTTCGCAGGTTTACCCGCACCAACGAACACCATTAATTAAAAGAGATTTATTTAGAGTCATTTTTTAGTACAACCTTTAAATTATTTTATTCTTTACTTTTATTTAAATAAGTGATTGTCCCCACATGTTTAATTTTTCCATTTCAAGTTTTATCTAGGATTTCATCTTTTGAATGCGACGTTGGTTTGTTCGTCATCGTGGTGTGACATTTTTTATTTTTATGTCTTGGTGTAATGTTCACAAAGACAAATGACGATATCATATTTTGAGGAAAGAGATTTTGGAGGCTACCATCAAATTCAGCAACATCTCAACTTTACGTGTGACTTGTCAACACACTGCTAAATTAGTCTTGCTAGAAACCATCTATAGTCGACACGAGCGAACACTAACAAATATTTTTTTATAAGATGGATGACATTAAAGACTGCAAATCTTACATTATTCTTGACCAATTAGTTTTGGTTTGGTTGTTGCTTATTGTCTTACAAAATTTTTATGTGCACCAATAAGGTGCTTTTGACTTTCTTAAATATTATATTTAATTGTACTATTTTATTTTAGAAGTAATAAAATTTATTTTTTACTCAAGAAAATATAAAGCCACTATTTTATCATTAATAAAACAGTTTTAGAAGTTCCATAAAAAAACTGCTTAACTAATATTTAACATATTTTTAAGTATCTGCAGGTATTTGTGGATATCTTTGAATATTATATTTTAAATAAAAAATTATTTATTTACAAAAGTTATTTTTTTTTGTAATTATGTAGAATTTTTTCTTCTATTTTGTTGACACAAACAAATATTAACACATAAAAATGTTAATACATTAACATATATCACAAAATTCTATCATAAAAAGTATTAGTATATTAAAACATAAACAAAAAGTAGTACAACATGTCAATTTTATTAATTTACTATTTAATAGAGTATTCGCAACTACATATATCTTTATATCCGTCTATGTATACATTAATAACACTAATGAGTAGTAAAAGTGTCGGTTTATTTTATTCGCATATACTCTTAAACTATCCATATCTATCACATATTTCATCTACAGATATTCGTGGGTAACTATCCATATCTATCACATATTTCATCTATAGATATTCGTGGGTACGGATTTTTTTATCATTTATTTTCTAAATGTACATAAATTATGGATGTCCAAAATATAATTACCCTTAATTAATCGTGAGAAGAAACTTTACCCTAAATTATGTTTCAACGGGTTGGACTGGGTCGGACCCGAAAGTGACTGGGTACGAATATAAATTGGGTTGTGTTGAATTGGGTAATCGGGTTGGCGGGTCGACCCGCATCTATGTACACACTTAATTGAGGTGATGTTTTCTTAGTAACAAATATACATTGAAAGTCTAAGGAATATCTGAATTGCTCACTAGTCCTTCAATGTTCTGTGTCACAGCCAAATCGTGCCAAGTGTCTAGATCAAGATTTTGGTCTATGTCTTATTTTTATGATTTTGAAAGTTGTTTTATAGTTGTAAATAAATATTTTAATATTGCATGATATTTTAAAGGTTTTGAATGGAACGATTTTCAATTATAAACATTTTTGAACTTTTTAATTTCAGCACTTCCATTGTTACACATAATTTATGAGATTTTTTCTTTAAATTATCGTTTAAGTTTAGGCATTTCATTACGTTTATATTCTCTCTGTAATAAAATATAAAAAAATTGATACATCAATAAATAGCATTAAATATAAGTAAAAATTAATATTTTTTCATCCTACTTAATTATTATCATCGTATATAAAAATTATCCTTCAATAAGTCTTTTATGCAATTAAATAAAATGAGAAATGATTTAAATAGCGAAGTTGAACTTTTAAATGAGATAAACAAAAGAAAACATAAATAATTAGTTGTGTAATAGTGTAAGCAGTTATATTTGTTTAAATTTATATTACGAGAGAGTACAATGGAACATATTTAATGTCGACATTTGTAGTTGACTTTTTGCCAATGCAATATGGTAGTAGTGTATGTTTAGAGAATCTATCAGGGTGTTCTATAAAAAGTTAAAATAATTTGAAAATTTGAAAGAAAAAAAATCATTTGTAGTGACATTTTATTTTACTTTTATGACATTTAATTGACATATTACTCTTTTGATAATTTTTTTTGACATATTCTAATCGGTGAAATAGAACAATTTTTTTATTCAAATTTATTTCAAAATCAAACTGATACATGAAAGATCAACTATATATGATCATAAAGGCACTTATTTAACAAATGAGCATATAACATAAATAACATCCCAATGATTTTCTATAAAAAAAGCCTAACAGTAAATTTAAAGGTGCCCCCAGCTTCAGTAGATAGAGTTAATACTTGTTCTTTTTGAGAAAGTTCTTGTACCATTTTGCAGAAAGTTTTGGGTATCTTTTTAATCCATCTTTATAATCTACAAAGTTTAATCCAAACCGAACAGTAAAGCCTGCAAACCATTCGTTACAGTCCAAAAATGACCAAGCGAAAAATCCCTTAACGTTTGCGCCGGACCTGTATTTTTTTAATATCAAAATTGCAAGAAATGAAAATATATAAATTGTGAGTATATGGTAATAATAATATTTAAAAAAACATGGGGAGTTAGGGAATTATTGTTAATTAAAATAATACTAATAATCATTTTACAACATAGATTTGAATTTCGTCCTTAAAAATTACAAGATTAAACTCTTACCATTTAATTGACATCTCGTAAATTGTGATGATATAGTAATACTAATATAGTGTGGATATTGATTTGAAATGTAGTGAGTTGGTCGATTTGAGAATATGAAAATCAAGTTTTTTAATGTACCAAGTAATATTGTTGTTGTGATTTCATTCATTTGGTAGATCATGATATCCTCGATATTGTTTATTGGACCTAACTTTATCATGGCCCAACTTTATCTATACACTTTAAAAAAATTTACTACACATAATTAATGAAGTATATTTTAAAAAACAAAAAAAATTGTATTTTGGTGCACAGTACACGTCAGATGACATAAAAACTATGTTTTTTGGATGTCTACTTTAAAATGTGACTTTGGGGGTGAAAAAAATTGGTTATTCTTTTTTAGTTTGATGTGAGATATGTTTTGGGTTTCTTTTGGTTTGGGTTATGTTTTTATTTTACGCATATACTCTAGCAGAACTCGTGCTTTTATGTGTTATTTACTTTAATATAAATAAATTGATTTGTCTTTAGAAAAAGTTTATTTTCTAACGACTCACCCAAATCAACATACATCACTGGTTTGTTTGGTTACGATTTAATTGAAAAATATGGATTTTTGTCTGAACTCAAATCGATAAATTACTTTATTTATTAAAATAATCGATTTGGCCATACCCAACCAAACAAGACTCAATTATAGTATTATTATATGAGATAATTTAGATTCACATTTAAAACATTTAAAAAAACAGTAACTTACTTTATTGCAGAACGTATGTAGTAGAAATGACGATAATAATAATCAATTCTGTAAGTATCCAAAAGAGCTTCTTTCACAGAAAGTGTTGCATCGTTAAATTCATTCATACCTATATACATTAAATGAGATATACATTATAAAAATATAATGCACATTCTTTCAAATTTAACCATGTAGTTACATAATATCACTATTAAATATAAATTAATATAATTTAAATGTGTATTTACCATTTTCAGTGATGTAAACCACAGGATTTTTGTATTTATCCTTGATATATAATAAAAGATCTCGAAGTCCTCTTGGATAAACGTATATCCAAACCGAAGCAGCCTAACATTATTATGCATATTTATTATTTATTTCATCAAATGGATTTATATTGGAAAAAAAATTATAATATCATTACTAGAAAAATAAAATTAGAGACAGAAAAATAGATATGGATAAATCTTCTCGTCACCATATTTAGTGGTAGAATTAGAGAAGCTTTTCACTTTTTTTTTCTCTAATAATTAGTTTAGGTAGTTAGAGACTTACCCTTGGACCTAGGGGTATCCCATTTTTCTCAACTGCAATTATGAAAATAACGACAGAAAACTATTAAATTCAACGTATTTATCATAATATTTAGTGAAGTAACAAGAAGAATATATAAGTGTCCTTACATGAAGTATTTGACATAGCATCGGTTGTGTAAGTAGGTTTTGCATTAGCTTGTGGAGGTGCATTATTAATATAGCTAGAAGAATAATAGTTTAGGCCAAGAAAATCAAATGAACCATTGACTAGAAGTGATTGTCGTGGAGAGAACTTAGGCAATCGATTTTTGACTATGTTTCGCATGCTTACAGAATAGTCTCCGGTTGTTAGTGGTTCCATAAACCTGAAATCAATCATACAAATTAAAAATTAATTATCAACATGTTAATCTTTTTCTACTCCATATTTGTACTTGAGCATCTTGTTAATCTTTTCCAAATGATTGGTTATTGGTACTAATACCCAACAAAACTAAACTAAAGTATCATACATATATTTCATAGTTTTAGTATCGTTGTACTACATGCCATATTAGAAAAATGCTTCTAAGACATGGTCACAATATTTTAATACACCTTTTATTATTTTCCATACTTCATGAGCTGTATCAAATAATAAATAATTAATGAGTTTAAGTTATGTACTGAAACTTATATAAATTTTACTTAATAATCAAATAAGTTTATGTTACTAAATAGTTTGTTTCTAATTTTTTTTACATTAAAGGGTGAGAAAGGGGTGTATTTAATTAATTACCATCCAAATTGGAAATCAAGTGATCTCTTTGCAGCCTCTTGATCGGGTATGCTTTTGTCTCCGAGTGCTATGAACCAGTTAGTTACCAACGTTATGCCAATCTTTCCCTTTTGATATGCCTGCACATATATACAAATTTAATTTAACTTTAAAATAAGAACTATATTAAAGTGTAATAATAATAATAATAATAATAATAATAATAATAATAATAATAATAATAATAATAATAATAATAATAATAATAATAATAATAATAATAATAATAATAATAATATTTTAATTATATATCTGTAGTTTAATTTTAACAAAATTTTATACAATTAATCGAATCGAAGTAATGAACATTTATTAATCGATGGTTGGATACGAAAATTGTAGTATTTTATCTAAAACTATTAATGATGTGAAAAGGTTAAAGGATATTTGAAGAAGAACTTAATTTGAAAGGAACCTATTATCTAAAACTATTAATGATGTGAAAAGGGTTAAAAGATATTTGAAGAAGAATTTAATTTGAAAGTAAGCTATTTATACTTAAAATTTTGAGACACTTTTTTAAACATATGATCTTTAAATAGTAAAAGTTAAATATCAAGATGAGAAACTTATTTATACACTGACAGTGATAGATATAGATGTTGTTGATCATAAAAAAAAAAAATATATATATATATATATATAGATCATGAAAGCATATTTTTTACGAAAAATTTAAGGTAACTCGTTTTTTATTCAAAATAATATTTTTTCAATTATTAATTTTTGTTTTAATGAAATATTTTTAAAAAAAATTATATTAATAACTCTCTCCTTTACATATGCCTCAACATGCTTTTATTTATTTATTATTATAATATGAATTTTCAAAATAGTTCATATGTTATCCTTAAACCCAAAACAAATTGTTGTGAATCAAGAAATTATTAACCTGATACTTGGTCTTATACACATTTACAGCTTTTGCATGAGCAAGAATTTGGTTGTGTGTAACTATATAGGGTTCTGTGCCAGAATCACCACCTAAACACTGCGTATTGGTCGAACAACGACCTGGTGCTGTTGTTCCTATTGCATAACCTCCATTGCTAAATAACCATGGCTCATTTAAAGTAACCCAATTCTTCACTCTATCTCCAAATTCCTTGAAACAAAGATCCGCATAGTCTCGAAAATCATTTCTGAAAAACATTAATATGAAGTTCAATAAATCATAGTCATCAACACATTGAACTTGCTAAGTTTGAAAAAAAAAATATGTGAAATGAAGACTCACTGAATGTGAGAACTTAAGAAACCACCATACTCATCTTCTAAGACTTGAGGTACATCCCAATGAAAAAGAGTTACAAAAGGTTGTATACCTACAAATTTATTGACGATAAATAATATTTTTTATTGAACATCCATTGAATAATTAAAATTAAAATATAAAATGCAATAAATAATTTGGACAATGTGTATTTTGAATGGTACCATGAGCCAACAGTTCATTGATGAGATTGTTGTAATATTGTATTCCTTCGCGATTTATGCCTCCGCTCAACTTTCCCTCTAGTGTACAAAGTAATAAAAGAAAAAGTGATGTTAAAATGGTTGGTGTGAAACATAGCATCCAACAAGATAATATTATATATATATATATATATATATATATATATATATATATATATATTTATATATAAAAAAGTTAAATTGGTTTGGTTATTGGTCAATGTTTAACTTACTTGGAAGTAGTCTTGGCCAAGAGATTGAAAATCTGTACGAATCCATATTCATGTCTTTCATAATTTTCACATCTTCCTATAGTAATGAATACATAACAATTATCCCATTTTGTTATATTAGTTTCTAAAGCTTCTTTATAAATATCTATATGATAATATGTAAATATAAATTTTTTTAGAGAAATATATTACATATCAATTGAACTTTATAAACATTCAAGCTAATTCATGTTGGATTTATTAAACAAATACTCTCTTCATCCCATATTTAATTGAGTGTTACTTTAAGTTTGTTAAAAATTTAAAGAATTGTAATAATTTAATAAAATTATTCTTATTAATAATTTAATATTAAGTTTTGCCATAGATACATAATGGAGTATACTGAATTTGAGAGTAATATATATAATTTTGTTTAGAGCATAGAATTAAAATAAAATAAATAACATAATATTGTTTTGACTTAGTATATAATATGATGGTGAATACATAAATAAACATTTATTTTAATACATTTTTCTATATTCCTATTAATATTGTATCAAGAATACCTTGTAGCGGTGATATTGGTCAACAGTGAGGTCTGCATTACTTCCATCCCTTATTTTTTCTGCATATACACAATTTAAAATTGAACAAGAAAGGTAAAAATGTTAAGCCCCGTTGGATTTCAAATCAATAACATACCGAATGTAATTTAAAATTTTCATCGTGTCTATCAAATGAGTTAAATTTTGATTTACATATCAAACTTGTATATCGTTGTCGTCATCAAAATCACATACTGATATCATGTTTATATAAAATTTGATTTTTGAAATTTTATTGTCAAAATCCAAATTAAATTTAATGATAATAATAATGTCTATAAAAAAAGCTATTTACTTTATTTAAATAGGTCAATATAAGTATAAGTGTATAACTTTAAGGCATTATAAAAAATATAATAAATAAAAATAATATCAAAATAATAAAATATTGTAACACCGTAAATGATATTAATGATTTTAATATTACCATTTCATGTTTTGACAATGATGTAGGTAGGTTAATGAATGAAACATATGTAATTAGTGTAACAACCTTACCTTCTTTTTTAAGTGTTTATTATGATTTCATAAATATAATTTTGAACAAAATCATTAAAACTACAAGTTGGCATATTTCTAAAACTAAAAGTAGTAGTTTTTTTTAAAAAGAATTAATAATTAAACAAGAAATGAACACTAGCAAAGCAATATCCTCTTTCCTTTCCTATATGTTAGAGTTTTAGTTATCAATAAAAAAGATACCTGGATGATTATGGGTGAATGTATCCCATATACTTAGTCCTTTGCCACCTTCGTTCCATGCACCTTCAAACTATAAAAATAATTAAGTTGAGTAAATATTTACAATTTATTATATTAAATTATATCTAAATTTTTACAGATTTTATCATTTCATTTTTTTTATAAATATTTATAAATTTATTACAAGGACTTTCTCAATGACAAGTAAAAATCATACACTTATTCCAACCAAGAAGCTTTTATAAAGGTGTTTCAAATTATGTAAATATAAAAACATTTGATATATTGAATTATGATTTTGAATTCACACTACTTTTCTTTTGAGATTCAGGTTGTATATAGTCACATGCATCTCGATCATTTGATTGGAAATTATCCAATAAAAGACTATAAGTTTTTAAAATAATAAATAGTATATAAAATTGAATCACAATAAATTTTTTGACTAGAACATAAAATAAAATAGCTAAAAAAAGGTATGATATAATATATATATATATATATATATATATTTATATATTGGAGTGTCCAATTATGAGAATAAATGTCCTTTCAATAATTGAGAAATCTCGGTCAACCTAGTATACATGTCTCTTCTAATCTAAATTTTTCATTATAAATAAAATTATATAAAAATAAAAAAATAAAATAAGAAGAGCTTAATTTATATGCATATACTTGATATGCTGATGATCCCGCCCCAAAAACGAAGCCCTTAGGGAAACTGCTTCGATTGAGGGTACCAATTTCAAGAAGAGGATCTTCTGCATTTGTGAAAACAAATGTGAATGAGGTTACTAAAAGAAATATAGCAAGCATATTGGCCATAGTGAAATAGCCGTTGAATATCATGTTTGTAATTTGATATGTTTACTGTTTTTGTGTGTGTATCTTCCTATTTATACATGGAAGAAGACTCTCCCTATTGATCCATATGGTAATTTAAAAATGTTAGTGTATGGATTAAATATACATTTTGGTACTATAATAGAAGGATGCTTGTATTCATTGTCTTTATAATAAATTAATTGCGTGATCCATTTGTTATCCGTGATTATATTTTGTTCAACTATGTACGTTCCGACGCGCGCGGGTCAAACATATTGCACACAGTTTTCTTTTTTGTGTGTCAATAAAATATTTTTAAACTTGTCAAAATAAAATTAAAATTATTTGTACCCCTGCAATAAAATGAAATAAATTCGATTTTAGGTCCATAGAAACAATATTTAAGTTTAATCATTTAAATCTGCTGATTTGGCTTACTGACCGGGTTATTTTTATAATTTTTTTAACTCAAACACAAACTAAATTAATAACATGATAAATCAATTGTTTTTAATTTTTTTCTTATTTTTTAAAATACAAATCATAAATAAATAAAATATAACATTCAAAACACATTTTTCCTTTTTTTCCTCTTTTCTTCTCTCGTACTCCAGTTATTTTCTATTTTTTTTTCTTCTTCTTCTTCATACATTTCCTTTTCAAACTCTTCTTATTGGATAGAACTCCTCAAGTGAGAGTCAACATCAAATAATAATAAAAAAAATAAAAAATAAATAAAAGTTTAAGTTAGTTGCCCATGTGGAGATGTAATTTAAAGGAAATTAATCCCTAGCTGCCAAGTAAATACTTCAATTCCTTTTCCACTAAAATATATTATTTTCTATTCAAAAAATTCCTACTTGCCCAGTGGCTGCTACAGTGACGTGCATGACTAACAGCACAAGAGGGCATCCAGAAGAGGGAAAGCGTACGTTGAAATTTTAGTAGAGTTTTTACCACTAAGTCTGATAATTTTTTTTTTGTTAAGTTTTGTCTCCTTTTATTATTTAGTTATTATTAATGGTGATGGGTGTTCCTTAGTGTTATTAGAAGAATTTTTGATTGTATTCATAATTTTATTAGGTGATGCTAACAAATATCATAATATAATTTGTTAAGGAATTATAAAAAGAAATAAAAGAGAAGTTTTATGTGGAAAATATCAATTTTTTAAATTTTTAAGGTATTGAATGCACCACTTTCAAGATTATATTTTTGCATTTTGTTTTTCTAATAATTACCTCAAGGGAACTTGTTAACATTTGTCATATTTTATATACTAGATTTATTTCTTTGATATAGACGACCTATAGTTTTTACCCTTACTTTGTTTCGTAACTTTTTAGTTTATATTCCACAAGAAAGAGTAAATGTAACAAGCTCTAAAGATTTTGTTGCATGTTTTGGTCCCAACAACTAGCATCAGAAGTTCAACTCTCTTGTGATAATTATTTTGTGGTGAATTATGAAAGTCAATATAACTCGTATGGTGACCTTGAAAAAGTCAAATAATGCCCTCTGGAAAAGTAAGAATGAGGATGTGCTTTATGTGAAGAATTTTCAGCAACATGTGTTCAATGCAACAAAGTCAAATGATAACATTGATGATGAGTGAATCGTACTCTGATTCGAGCTCTGAATATTTTGTTGCATGCTTTGGTCCTAGCAACTAGTATCAGAAGTTCAACTCTCTTGTGATAATTATTTTGTGCAGGGTCAGCCCAACAACTTATGAGACATAAAGAGAAACTATCAGACGGGACATTCTAAAAGTTAATAAATAAATTATTAATATTTTATTTAAAATAATTTATCTTTCGTAAAATCATTTATCAAATTATTGTAATCGATTTCGTTTAACAATTTTTTTTCAATCGATAATAAAGCTAATTCATTTAATCTTTCTTGTGAAATCATTGATCTTAGATAAGGAATTAGGAAGTAGAACAATTGTTTTGTTTGTTGATAACAAAATTTATGATGAAAATTTGAATATGATATTTTAATAGACATTTTTAGTGAAAAACAATGGCTTTAATGTCATAAGATGCTTCTAATGGTACAATATGTCATAAATAGATACATTTAAATAGGTGCGTCATTCTATGATTTGTATTGAGTAATAGTACAATTAAGACAACTATCAATTAAAATAACGATTATGCCAAAAATTGGAATTAAAATTTTGTGGAGGCCTTCTTTGCTTCTTGTTGGAGGCCTAAAGAGTTTTTATAGTATATTATTGGGCTTCTTGACGATATAAAAATTAGAGTAAAAAATTATATTTTGGCGAGGCCTAAAGGAAAGGCTTTAAATGCATTTCTCTTGGGTTGGCTCTGATTTTGCGGTGAATTATGGAAGTCAATATAACTCGTATGGTGACCTTGAAAAAGTCAAATAATGTCCTCTGGAAAAGTAAGATTGAGGATTTGCTTTATGTTAAGAATTCTCAGCAACATGTGCTCGATACAACAAAGTCGAATGATAATATTGATGATGAATGAATCGTACTTTGATTCGATATCACACTTAGGATGCCGAACCAACTCAAAATGCATCTCTAAACACTGGCAAAAAATGTACATTCAAAGAATAAGAGTTGTAACGTTTCATCACACCAACATCCTCCCACACAAAGTTGAGAACTAGCTTGTAAAGCTCCTCTACGAACCAAGTTATCTTTCGTAGGTAATCAATTATTCATAATTCTCGACACAAGTAATGACACTTTTAATGTGATGAATTGATTCCAAATGCAAGCAAATAAGGGATAATCGTTGATTTCATCTCTTATCACCAAATAAGCCTCTTTGACTGAATAATCACCACCACACACCCGACTCCAAGACTACCTATCTTCCACATTGACCGGAAAAAAAAATGTTAGCCAAAAACACTTACACTTATTCACTAACTCTTTTTTCCAGTGAAACAAAACTTTCTTCCACCTCCACCCACCAATATCCCTACTCATTGTATCCGCAACATACGCAAATTTATCCCGACTCAACCTAAAAAGTATGATTAACTTGTCGCACAAAAAACCCCTTCATGGAGCCTTAAAGAAATAACGAAAAGAAATAAACCGATAAAGCAGACAAAATAAGTTTTAAAAGAACCAGACGACTATCCATAAATAAATTGCGGCTCTTTCAAACTGATATCCTGTTTTTAAAAAATAAAAGAAGGAATACTTATTTTTTGTATTCTAACAATTAAAAAAATAAAAGATTAAAAAATGGATTTATCATTTTATTAAGTTATTTATGTTTGAGTTAAAAAAAAAGGCTCAATCAGCATGCCAAATCAGTAGATACATATGACCAAACTGCAATGTGGGACTAAACTTGAAGAATCTGAAATAATAGAGGTATAATCTAAACTTTTTTTATATATACTAAAATTATTAACTCTTAAAGTTAAAATAGTAATAATAAAAAAAAAAAATTATGTTGAAGCTTCAAATGTTCAATATTTTTTTTCAAAATTCTGGGTCTCTTAAACTTCAACATATAAAAGAAGTTTTATCCATTTTCTTTAACCTTAGGGTTAGGCGTACACACAGTTTAAATTTTATTTTTGATTGATTTCTCTTATATTTTTCACTAATTATCTAATATAACTTCCGTAAATGTATTGGATAGGCCAAGTTATCTCACTATTTTTAGTTATACTTCATTTAGAATGGAATAAACCTTAAAGTATATTTGACAAATTTTGGTGCTGCAAAGTAGCAAACTACACTTTAAGGTGTATTTCACAAATTAGTAGTTGTAACTTGCTAATTAGCATCCAACAAATAATATATTGCAAGTTCCATATCTTTTGTCATTAATTTATTAATTTATGCTAGAGTTGTAGGGTAGTTTTGGAATTTGAGAAAGTTTGAAGGAGCGAAGGGAAAAGAGATATAAAAAGGACCACTTGTTGGATCTTGTTGGATCATGAAGGAGCTATCCAAATCATCATATTGGGTTAACAAATATAAGTGGTTTTTACATTACATCCTCACTTGTAAATCCGAAAGCATTTGGAGTATATGAGTCATCTTATTTAGTTTTCCTCGACATCTATTTTTTTATCTAATATTGTGAGATTTTTACTCACAAATGTGAGTCCATCCATTCGTTTTTGATTGCTCCCACTCAACAAGACACACCGTCTGACTATCCTATATTATCGTGAAAATTTTTAATACATAAAAGCAATCACTTTTGTTTAATCATTGATTCTGATACTACTATTGGATCATCAAGGAAGTCATATGAATCGTCACATTAAATTAAAACCTACCCTACACAAGTGGTTTTTTCTATTATACACTCTAAATCAATATTAATATTTTTTTATAATTAATTTTGGTTCAACTTAATGAATATGAGAGATTCTAAAAATAACTTCCCCAATTTTGATTGTCTCTTTATCTCATTTCACTTATATATATGTTAAAGAAATGCCATAAATGAGAGAAAGAAAATAATAGTTTTAGTTATTGTTTTCAAATAGTATTTTTATCAAATTATCATTATCATAATCATAAATGTAAAAAAATAATAGTTTTAGAAAGTAATGTTCATAATATTATCAGATAATACAATTTAAAAAAAAGTCATCATGATGACATTAAAAACTTAAAGAGACATTAATTTAGAAACATCTTATTTTTATGAAAAAAATAGCACTCACGGTAAATGGAATGAAATATAATGTTGAGTTTAATTTTAAGGTTTAAATATGCATTTAGTCCCTATAAAATACAAGAAATTTGATTTTTGTCCCTCCAAAATAAATTTTTTAATTTAACTTCCTATAAAATAAATTTTTTAATTTAACTCCTTGCAACATGTAAACGTTTTTGTTTTAGTCTTTAATATTTAACACCGTTAGTTTTCTAACAATTGAGTAATTAATAACTTTAAACTATGGATGATGGTAAAATGGTTTGATCCGTCGGGTTGGCCCATTTAACCTGTCTTTTTTGGCGGGCGAGTTGAAATTTTAAACCCGCAAGTAATAATTGACCTTCCTGCCTAACCCGTTAATAAAACGGGGAAATCACAGGACATGTTTGCCCATCAGAATAAAATAAAAATCTTTTTTTACACTTCTTTTTATATTTTATTTCTTTAGTTTCATGCTTTAACTTCATGTTTCTAATAATTTGTCAATTGACAAACTCATGAACTTATTATTTTTTATGTCATGTTGACTTATTATCGATTTTTAGATGATAAAATATGAATATTTGAATGACATATAATTTTTATATTTTTAGTGGATTCAATGGTTATATACTTCGGTTGCCTAAAATTGTCTTTATATTTGTTTATGTTTACAATGTTACCATTCTTTTTGAATATTTTAATTAATATTTTTAAAAAAACCATTGATGGTGCTATAATAAAGGAGCTGGGTGAGATTTTCAAATTGTACACATATAGTTGTTCCGTAATGATGGGACGGGTTGACCCATTTTGTCTTCCCTACTTTAAACTTAGTCCATGCAAAATTCAAGAAATTCGATTTTAGTCTCTACATAATAAATAATTTTGATTTACTCTCAACGTTAAACAAGTTTTTAGCCTCTATGAAAATTTATTATTTTGTTTTTAGTTTTTATAAAAAATTTCATTAACTTAAGTCCCATAAAAATTTTCTTGTTTATTTTTTGTCTATAATTTTATACATACTACCGTGTATCTTTCGAACTTTTGAATAATTTTTTGTAGTAATATTGGTACGTTATAATATACAAAAATTTAAATTTTTTAACAATCAATAAATTAAATATGAATTTTTAAGTACAAAAAGTTTAAAATTCATATTTATTTAATAGATGTTGAAGAATTGTAAATTTTTGTAAGAAAATTGTTAAATATGTCTAAATAATTAATATATAATTGTATTTGTAAATAAATACTCCTATAATATAATTATATTTATATACATTTTTTGTAGGAGTAAGTCAAGTGATCATTCCACATATCAATAATACTTATAAAACATTTACTTTTAATGTATATATAAATTAAATCCTTGAAAAAAACTTAATATTGCATTGAAATAAAAAATGATAATTTATTTTAAGACAATTTTTTTGTTTTTTGTAAATGAGTCGGTAATTATAGGACAAAAGGAGTACATTTTTTAGTTCTTATAACATTATAATGTAAACTGTTTTAGTCTCCACCGAAACGTCAACATAAATTTTTAAATGATTTTTTTTTCAAACAGGTTAACAATGTTATATAAAGTTTATCCACACAAAAATATCTCAAAATTCAATTTATTTATTCATATTTTTGTGATTTTTATCAAGTATAAGTAATTTAAAAATTTCATATTTAATTCATTCTAACTTAAAAAAATATAAATTTTGTAGAGGAATGTTTTATAATTTTCTAAATATATTTCCAAAAATTCATTAAAAATTTTAAAAATTGAAGCACAATTAAACATTTTTCACTCTAAAGAAATTAAAACTACTAACAATATAATTTTTACAGACTAAACAATATCTTTTTTACAAGAATTAAAAATAAAACTTTATAGAAACTACAAATTTATTTAAACTTTTTTTTTACCCCCTGGCCGAAGATTTATTAGCATGTAATTGCTCATGTCATAGGTTAAGTAATTCTTGTTTGGTGGTTGGAGAATGCTTTGAAATCATATTATAGTGGCTGGGTTATTTTCTTTTCATTGACCGATGTATTTTGAAACTATATCTTTTCTTTTACTTTCACTCGTATTAAACATTCAAAAAATCATCATATTTTCTCTTCACTTTTATTCTTTTAACCTTCTTTCCTTTTCTTTTGAACTTTTTTAACTGCATGCATTTATAACTATATTAAAATATTTTAATTGTTGGGAGTTCTCACTTCCCATTATGTATCGATTTCACCATTAATTGATGCATTTTGAATTATAATAGTTTTCACGTGTCATGGTTAAATAGTTTTCATCTTACTCATATAATTCAAATACTATATAATTTTCTTTTTTCATTCAGATAATTTATACCAATTTTTGAAACTATCACAGCATCAATGATAAACTTAATATTCAATTGATAGACATAAAGAGTTGTTTGCATCCCGTCCGATACAATGGATCAAAATATTTTTCTATAATAGTTATCCAAAGAAAAAGTCAAAATATATTTTTATCAATTTTCCTTAAAAAATGCTAACAAGTGACTTCAGAATATTTTTAAAAATCTAAATATAAAGAAGAAAAAAAATATATTAAAAATTGTGTAACTCATACTTTAAAATTAGAAAAAGCATGATTTTCTACTAAAAAATTCTTTTTTATTTTCTTTAACAAGTACGACAACCCTTGTAACACTTTTCCATACATAGCACAGAGCATATTCTAGTATAAATTAACTTTAAAGTAAACTACAATGCAATTGCATATCTTAATTATTATTTTTTGTCAAAACCGTAAATGACTAAGTACATATAGGATTTGACAAATTCTCTGTAATGATCTGTTTCTATTTCTTGCTGGCTTATCATGTGAGTTCTGTCATGTTGTTGATGCTTGAAAACTGTAGTTGATGGTTGTGGAGATTTGCTTGATTGTAAGATTCCTGAATACTGAATTAGTTGTCCCAACAAAGTTTCTTCACCTTGGTGTGCTGCAATACAACACGTTTCCTTAATTTCTTATTATTCAACCAAACTGATATTGACAGTGCTTAATGCTGTTGGGGTTGGAGATCTAATTTCTTTTTAATTAGTTTTGTCCAAATGTAATATTACTTCATTTTTCTAAAGATGTAGTTGCTGTCATACTTTGTGTAATAGGCCAAATAGCCACCCATATCTCTTCTTTCCTTTGGCGTTTCTAAAGACTTTTGTATTGTATTTTGCGCTTGCTTGCATGTGATTTTGTAGCCTCTTTGTAACCCCTTGATTATTCATTTATCGTGTTGAGTTTGGATTTTTATTAATAAAATTTTACTTATAAAAAAAATTAATAATGTAAATGAGCATAGAGTCGGCTCAAGATTAAAGATACCAAAACAATTACTTTAACCTCTAAAAAAATAATTTTTTATATTATAAATAGTATCTAATTTTTTTACTTAATAAAATGTCTCATTTTTAAACCTCTTTAGAATTAAAAATAATAAAATTTTATCTAAAATGAATATTTTTGCAAGAAATAATAAATCGATTAACTATATTATTAATTGAAAAAGAAGTATTATATGAAATTGTTATATAAATTTAATAAATAATTTTATATTCGAAAATGTCTAATAAATAAATTTTGATAAATTTTTAGTAATTTTATTAAAATATTATTATAGGTTTTATAAAGTCTCAAAATAAAATTTGTCGTAGACTTCCCGCGTTTGACTGGTTGAGAAATATTTTTGCCTGAAAGGGATAGCAATATTTAAAACTAAAATAATGATTCTGTTTTGATAAAAATGTCTCTTTTGATAAAGAAATCATAGTTAAATGCCCCATTTTCTGCCCTATTGGCACATTAGCCGTCCTAAGTGATCGAGACGACTTTTTTTAGTCGTTTATTGCATTCTTTGTTTTTTGCTACTTGTACTATTTTTTAAGCCACCTATTATACATTTACAAATTAATATGTCTTAGTATTACAAAATTAATTGATTAATAGCAGAGCCTTTATTAAATTTATAAACTTAATACCACCTTTTAAGTTTTAGATTTTTTTGATTTTTTAAGATTTTTAATTATGAAAATAATTTAAATAATTATAAAAACTAAAATTAATAGACAAATATATTAATATTAATTTAGTCAATTTGTAATATATAATATATGAACGCTAACGTAAATGAATTAATAATAAATTAATTTAATTATTAATTAAAATTTTAATAATGTAGGTAGACTTTTTTTTTCTTTATAGGAGCTTAGAATTTGTCACGGCACTGTATTAGTTTTTTCCTACATCAGATATTTTCCTTTTTTGTTATAAAAAGTCGACTTTTGTTACAAGTACTTTAAAAATAAATAAATAACCTAATAAAAGTCGACTTCAATATTGCTGCTCATTCTCGTACATCCAATGAATAAATTTCCTATTAAAATAATGTAAACAATAAGTTGGTTTATTGTTTTCAAATTCATCAAAGAGAAGTGATTTAGAATAACTTTTATTTGAATATATCTCTTTAAATTGTTTTTTTTTACTTTTTTTTTATCTAAATAAATTATTTACATATAGACTCTATTTTTCTTTTGTATTTTATTTGCGATTTCGTCATCAGAGTGTGTTATTGTTTTATTTGTTGTCTTAATATAATATTGTTTGTTTTTTCATCTTGTTGTAATGTTCGTTTGGTTTAGATTGATAAATTAATTTTAATCTATTTCAGATTCAATCAATGATTTTGACGTCATCAACGTTACACATTTAATTTTATCACAATTTTAAGTATTTTATTGTTTTATGTTATTAATTTTGATGATGTAACTTTGTTTGCAAATTTTTTTTCTTCAATTTTCATAATTTTGAATTTATGTTATTCTCTGTAGAAACTGATACACAAGGGACATGCATGAAATTCAACTCACGTCTCATCTTGTTATATAATTAATATATAACTCTACATTCTAATATTAAATTAAATGTATATGCATGTGCATCCGCATATTATTATACTTAGGATTTAATGATCATTTACTATCGGTGTAAATTATATTATACTGATCACTATAAGAAAACTCGTTTTTTGTGGCAGTTAAAAGTCCTACAAAGGGGAAAAACAACCACAAAAGACACATTTGTCGCACCCTAAGTCAGCCACAAATAACTCAGTCACAAAATTTTGTGGCTGTCAAAACGGCCATAAAGGTTGTATTTTTGTCATTGTTAATAACTGGTACTCAAATTGAAGACTTTAGATATCAACTTATGATGGTTACTTGCAAAACAAACAATCTGTTTGTAGCTGTTATTTTTCAGTTAGTTAGTTGTAACTTCCTTTCCTAATTACTCATGAAATGTAACTAACTAGTATAAAATGTCCAATTAGTCATGATGAAGGGCAGCATAAGGCAAAAACAGATTTGCAGAATTATGCAGAAAAACTAAAAGTCATAAGAGTGTAGTAGCTTGTAATCATTTTATCTCATATTAGTGATATTTCAAAGTCGGATCCAGTCCTCCAGATGTAAGAGTTTAACTCTGAACTAGGTTAACAATTGATATGTGTTCATTTTAGCATTGCAATTTGTTCTGTTTTGTGCTATTGCTGCAAAACTAAAGCAATCATATTCTTCTTGTCTGTAGCTTTATCATTCTAGTTTTGGGAGAAAGAATTCATCAGTTTTAATTCTTCATCAAGATCCAGTTCATTATTCATTGATTTATCAAATTGATCAAGGAAATAAACAACAGCCACCATTTGTGAGAGTTTAGACTATCACAAAGTTAAATCTGATTTAAAAAATCCACAATTTGTGGGGCTTAGGGCGCCACAAATTGTCCCTTTTGTAAGGGTTTAGGCAGCCACAAAAGATAAAATAAATAAAACAACACGTTTGTGAGAGCTTAGGCCACCACAAACTATCCCGTTTTGCCCTCCACAAATGGATAACTTTATTAAAAAAAATTGAAATTAATATTAAAAATATATATTATAAAAAATTAATATTAATATAATTTAAAAATTGAAAATATAAATTTAAATAAAAATATTATATATAAAAATAAAAATAAAAATATAATTTTAATATTAATTAAATTATTACCACCTAAAAATATAAAACATTCTAAAATTAATAAATCATATCATACAAACAAAAAATAAAAAATACCATAATTAAATAATAATGTATAATATATTCATACAAACCCAAAATAAAAATAGAAAATATTATTCGAATACATCAACCATCATAATAATTCCTCTGATCATTAGCTTCACTCCCTCCATCATTATTTGATAGAATATTACTCGACGACAAAAGTCCCTCAAAAGTATTATTAATTGGTGTTGGACACAACATAGTTTGAAATTGCATTTCATCTTCAAATACACCACCACTAGTCGACAGAGCCATAGATGGTTGAGGTTGATTGAAATTTGGTCTGATCAAGCCAGTTGTTGACATAGTTAACCGGTATGGAGTTTGATCTGCTTGAAGTTGAGGAAGCTGCTGTGAAAATGACAGGATATACTGATAATTATAAAAATGTCGTTGTTGCTGAAAGATTGGTTGTTGTTGTTGTTGTTGCTAGAATAGTGGTTGTTGCTGCAAGTACTGAGATTGTGGATATTGTTGTTGTTGTTGAGGCGGGAATTGCTGATGAAACGTAGGAGGAAATGAGAATTGTTGTTGTTGAAAATGCTGCTACAGATGTTGCTCTTGAAACTTTTGTTTCCATTCTTCATTTAGTTTATCTGCTGCTACAGATGTTGCTCTTGAAACTTTTCTTATTGCTCACTCATCCTTGTTCCTTTAATTGGTCAACATTGTCAGTCGACGAACAATGAAATCGATTTGTACTTACATAAGAATAAGATGTCTCAATCTTATATCATGTTGGGCCTTTTACAAATGTTGACAATAAACTATTGTCACCCAACACACACCCTTTGTACTTGCCACCGCATGTTCATAACGCTTGAAGAAGAAGAAGAAGACATTGTTTAAGACCATTCCTTCCAGGAAAATTCCTATCATACATCCAATTACGGTCTATATCCATATATGTGCATATATATATGTGTGTGTTTATTCTGAAAATTAAATAAATTATATACGATCATTATTTAGATCGATGTTTTATATATAAATTGCTTTATTTTTTAAAAGCATTGTTTTGTTATTAACATCTACAAATTACTAAATAACAAATTATGACATACTTTATATGTCAATTAAAGGAGCATTTACAAACAATATAATAAATCATATTAGAGACTATATATAAACTAAAATAAATTTTAAATGATATTTAATAAATTTTTTCATAAAATAAGTCTCTATAAATCAAAATAGCGACGGTAAAAGTATATAAATTTTATATATAAACTCAACTACAACTCTTTGTAACAACTAACAATAAATATTAATATCATCAATTTTAATAATGTTTTTTTCAAAAAATAATTACATTAAAATCAACATGTTTTACATTTATTTCAAAATTTTATTTTCCATTTTGACTTTATGTTTTTAAAAATATTTTTTATGAAAATTTACTTAAAAATAGTAGATGTTATTTAGATTTTTTTAAAATAAAAAAAAAATGTTATTATGACATTCAATCACTTAGATATTCATTATTAGAGATTTTAAC
>JBBPBQ010020323.1:51157485-51203971 GCA_037974755.1 Cicer yamashitae
TATTAGGTAGACAGTCACATATAATATTGGTGACTTATCATAGTCATTGACTAACCTTCAATTAACATGTTTTTAATAGAAAGATTTAATTAAAAAAATAAAATAGTTGAGGGATTTAATTATGACTTTTTTTTACATTAGAGATTTATTTAAAAATTCTTAAATAGTTCAGATCAATCAATAAATTAAACTTTAAATAATTTGTGTTTGGAGCAAATAAAATAAATAAAAGATGGTATTTGAAGATTTCTTTAGTGAGTAATTGATAACTACCTCTAAAATTCTTTAAACTTTGAACCTAGTTCATTGAAACATTTTTAATAAAAAAAAAAAGATACCATTTGATCCTAATTAAAAGATATTGGAAGAAAAAAAAACGATTTGACCCAACATATAAATCGTTTTTTATTTTTATTTTTTTATGGTTAACGATATTGAAATATTTGCTCCTAATTAAAGGATAGCAACGGAAACTGGTTTGGCTATGCGTGAATTATGTTGTGATTTGCCTCTTTTGTTGTGCACCTAAAGTTTGTTTGTAATAATTTATTTTTCAAAATAAAATCTGCAAATATTTATTTTCTTTTAAGGTTGCATCTTTTTTCAGTTAATACATAAGTTTTTTAGCTCAATTAATACAAAGTTTATATGTATATGTAAAGTTTTGATTTCGATTTCCTGTTGTACCCTAGTACCAGTCTGCAAATCATTGTTTGACTTGGCTTTTAAGTATAATGTAAATAGCTTAGGCCCACTGTACTTTGTTTTAAAAAGACAATGTCAAAATTTCTAAAAAAGTTTATCAAATTAAAAAGATTATGCTACATACTACATAAAAATATTTTAAATTTAACAGATTTATCTATTTAAATAAATATAAATAATATCTTTTTTATTACTATTATGAGGATATTTGGTTTTTCATTTGCAATTATAAATATAATTTTGCAACGAAAAAGTAAGTTGACATTACGTTTGGATTCTCTTGTCAATTGATTCTATTACTTAATTTTGCTCTAAATGCACGTTTAATTAAGAGTAAGATAATGAGTACTTTTGAATTGTCTATTTAATGTTTGGAAGTATAAAAAGAACTTCCTACCCATTTTGCCAATAATATAAAATACACTAACATCAAAATTCACATTATATTAATATTATAATATATATCCTCTTCAATAAATACACATTTAAAAGTACATTTGGTTATATAATCCAAACAAATTTTATTTTATAAAATGATGTTTATAAAAAAAATATCAAAACATAAATTACATTATAGAAAACTTAATTTTAACTAAAAGTACGTCACTAAAATGAAATTTACTCAAAAAGTATATTTGCAAACGTTAATCCAAATACACACTATAATTATTATATTAAACTTTGATTTTTTTGTTAGATAATAAACTTTTAGTAATTTAAGCATATTAATTTTCTTTAGTTTCTGACATATTTAAATGTATTATTATAAAATAGAATTGCAGTATGATGTCATATAAAGTGAAATTCTTTAAAATGTCATGTTAAATATCAAAATAGAAAAATATTAAAATAAAATAAATTTTTAAGTAGACTAACAAGTCATATTAGAGTCTCATCAAAACCAGACCCATATCTAAAATGTAAGTCTAAAACACGTCACACGCTATGTAACCACCAACGCATTGAACTCAACCAAAATTTCGAGAAGCACGATCCAACAAATAAACATAATTATATATCAAAGAGGCAAAACAAGCAAACCCCAAGGGTTGTTGGCAGCAGTGCAGCGTCAATGTTTTTATATTGTAGACACGTCCATGGCCTCCTTCCTTCTTTTTCTCTCTCTCTTTGTGATGGCGTGTAGGGTTAGAGAGGAGAGAATGAGAAGAAAGAGATGCAATCTACTCTATTTAGAATGTGTGAACTCAATGTATCTAAAGGTTCTTAATTACTGTCTTAATGATCTACCAATGAACTATTTGTTGGAGTTTTTACCGTAGAAGTCGCCTTATTTTAAATATAGTTACCATATAAATCAAATATTTTTTAACTGGTTGTGATTCATTATTAGTGTAAAATATTCTATTTACCTTAATGGTATATATAAATTCAATTATTTAATTATTTGTTCAAATACATATTTTATTTAATAATTTAATAAATTCGTTGACTATATAATTATTGGATAAACTCTGTATTGTCTTATTGTAATTAACATACTCACTTGTAAAATATTATTAAAATTATTCTTTTGAGCAATTTAAATTATATCATCCTTATGACTTTGTATAAATCAAATCTAGATGCATATCTTTTAGAGTATGTTTGGTTCAATTGAAGAAACAGGAGCAAGTGATTTTAATTGAGGGGAGGGAATGAAAAAGAAATAAAGATGTGTTTAATTCAATTGAGGGAATAAGATAGATTAGTTTAATTAAATTTGTGTTTGGTTCAATGGATATGAATTTTAAATAGTTTAGTTATTCTAATCTCCTCTCCTCCACTCCAAATTCCTCCAACTTGGGGGAGAGCAAAAATGATGACTAGGAGGGATTTGACACATCTCTTTTCCTAAGAATGAACCACACACAAATTATTTAAAATATCATATTCTTTCTGTCCTAAAGGCCAACAATTTTCTTTGGTTATTATTTGTATCATAACACTTACTATTATTTATATAGTTATATAAGACATTTTAATTTATTATGTAGATTTATTTAAAGTATAAAAAAAGAAAATTAAATTGCCTTTTAAAAATCAGTAGATCCTTGATTTCTAATTAATTTTTAAAGAAGGAAAATTCATGTATCTAAATTCAAATGCAAACTATTTGTTAATGTTTTAACTATCTTACAAATGATAACACGTATTTATAGGATAGTAAGTATGAGAATTGTTGATTGAATATCACATACTTGTTGTCATTTGAGTACACGTGTGAGTGTTTTTCCAATATACATGAGTTTCATCTTCTATGATTTCTAACCCATTCATTCTTTGTTTGTTTGTTAGTTTTGTGCCTTTTAGCATTTGTTTAAAGTGATTGTGGCAACGTTGCAAGAGCGAGAGCGAGTGTTGAAGCAAACACCAAAAGAAACTTAGATTTTTTTCATTGCTTGCTTTTTACTTTGAGAACCATGAGCCATTATTTATGATAAGCAAAATGCATAATAGAAACTTACATTGTGATTGCATAATGCATAATAGAAACTTATGTTTATTAAACCACAAAAGATTTTATTTGTCTCAACAAGTGTTTTTGAGTTAATTCCAGTCCAACATCTCATTGTAAATTATATGATGTAAGAAAGGCACAATGAAATTCACAATCAATCTCTCTTTCTCATTTAACATAGTTTAAGCACAACAGAGAAGATAAAAGAAGATAAGAGAAATATATTGCTTCAATTATCTCGTTGCTTATTGCATTGCATCTCATTGTTTCTGTACGTTTCCTTCTTGATTTATTAGTTTTTGAAGATTAAAGACCTTAGTGTTCTATGATGTTTGTCCTAGTAACCGTTTGGCATTTGTTTTAGTTTTAGTCTTTTAACTTAATCTTTAGGGTTATTTATTTTTAATAGAAGTACTTATGGCACTACAAGAAAATACTTGTGTACCTACGGAATAAATTAGTCTGTGGATAAATTAGTTGTTATCTACGGAAAAATCGTGGGTATTTTTTTATAAAATAAATTGTTTTTTTTAAAATTAATTTCGACGGCTATTCCGTAGGTAAAATTAACAAAATCCGTGGGTACCGAAAAAAAAAAATGAGGCTCCCACCTAAATTTTTCGAAATTTTTTCGTGTTATTTTTGCTATAACTTCTCTGTAGGTAATTTCTTTTGTGTTGAGTTTTTTTCTTCAGAAAAACACTTCATTCTCAAAACCAAAAAACCAAAACCAAAAACACTTCATTCTCAAAACCAAAACACTTCAGAATACAACCTAGACAACCCTAAACCCTTCTTCTTCTTCTTCTTCCAACCTCCTCCAAATACCAACTCGCTCCGCCGACCCAGAATGCTTTCTTTCTTACAAGTCATTGTTCTTGTTGCCTTTACTAGATTAGACGCCTTTTGTGCTCTTCAAGACCTGTGACAATTCAAACATCTCTTAACCATAGTGCCTCTGATCAGGATCTCCAACAGGTATGCCTTTATGATATTTGGTTTATTTGATGTTTTCTACTCCTATATTTACTTAATGGTAATATTCTTTGCAAGTCAGCACCCCTCATTTGGTGAAAATTCCTTTATTTTGTTACTAATTGTGGGAAGTTATCAAATAGGGGGAAGTTGTGACTCTTGGATATATTTTGGAAAATAACCACTTGTTAGTTATGGGTAGAGGGGAATGTCATTTATAGCTCTCCTTTTGCAAATGAAATACTTTTCACAATGTATTAGTTGAAATTACTATGACAAGTTATATTAAGCATGTTTTCAAATGATTCTATGATATTATCTCCCTCACAAGGGCTTGGGAGTCATCCATTTATGAAGTCCAGTGACTATTACATACTCTAGATTCTAATAAGTATTTTTTGGCTCAAACCAATTATGAATTTACCATTGTTGGCTTCAAACAATTATAGACAAATTTTAAATGAAAGTTAAATGTCTATAATACTGGTCATAGATTTATTTTCAAAATAATTAATCTCAAATGATTTAAAACTTACAAGAAAATGTAGTAATTTGTTTTATTTAAAACTCTTACACATAGAAGAATTTAGTTTACAGATTATTATTAATCCCTTTCAAATCACTTTGGTAGAAAATTTATTAAGACCAATAGAACTTTGGTAGAAAACTTTGCAGTTCGTGTTAAGTTCCATTTACTAGCATTGGTTTCATAGATTACTTATCATAGAACTTTGTTTTCATTTTCATTTAAAAAGAAGTTATAAAAGCAACATATAAAAACTATAGAAGATATAATAAAAGCAACTGAGATTCTGTTGTCTAACACACATACACAACAACATTTAGAAGATATAAAAGCAATTGGGATGTATAGTATACTGTTGACCATGAAATAATGAGTTACTTACAAGCTGTTAGCAATCAAAGTAACAGAATTTATCTATTACACAATAATGTTTGTTCTGTCAGTCAAACTATAAAGCCATTAATATTAGCAATGCTACCAGATTCAACCGATCAGAAAGCTTTGTTGATATTTTCATGTCAATTAATATCGTTATACTATGCTTTTACTCTGTCTCACATTCTTATAATTTTTTTAGATATTCTACAATTAAATGGGAAGCTTATTTGTAAATGTTGTTTTGCAACAATCCAATGTTGATTGGTTTTGAATTTATCTTTAATTAGAAGTTCAAAGTTCAAACCGTGGTAGACGATTTAGATTCACAAGTTAACCTTCCTATATTTCAACAGTGAGCTTGGAGGCTTACTGGCACTTAGAATCAAATTCCAATTGAGATATTAATTTCATATAGTTAAGAAATGTTTGTACAATTTTAAAAGGTCAATATGGTGATGTTTGTTTTTATTCAAAAAAATAAAAAGAAACTATTATGTGAATAGTTTTATGGTTCTATGAAAGAAAGATTTTATTGTTCACATATAACACTTTTTCTAATAAAATGGATAATCATCATAAAATGTCTAATGGCTTTGTTTTTGTAATTTGATAAAGAGAATTATTATTAATAATAGTAATATTAATGATAATTTGTTGATTATTCCAAACGAAATTTGGAACAGTTATGATTATACCTCATTGCACATCTCATTGACTTTATGTTTTTTTTTTTTTTTTTGTGACGAGTCTCAATGACTTTATATGTTAGTTAAAACTCAAAATTAAAATATCTTAATCATCATAAAATGTCTTAATGGCTTTAAATATTTAGTTTAGTTTTTGACAAAGACTTTATATTTTAGTTAAAACCTATAATTAAAATATCCCAATCATCATAAAATGTGTCAATGGCTTTATATGTTGGTTAAAATGTTTGTTTTAAGGATA
Source organism: Cicer yamashitae (assembly GCA_037974755.1). Taxonomy (NCBI): domain Eukaryota; kingdom Viridiplantae; phylum Streptophyta; class Magnoliopsida; order Fabales; family Fabaceae; genus Cicer; species Cicer yamashitae. Next base: position 51,163,476 of record JBBPBQ010020323.1, read on the forward strand.
TGTACTTTAATATAATTATGTTTTATACATATATCTACTAAAAATGATCTGTTTTGTTGAAATTGATGCTATGATATGAAAAAAGAGGGCTCTTCTCTTATTCAATGTTAGTATAAAATTGATTATATTGTTTTTATTTTTTTGACTAAAGATTATACTATTTGTGTCATATTTGATAACATGATTAGATTGTTTGCAACAAAACTAGGGATGGTTCTCGTGAGTAGTGAGATCTTTCTCCACAAAGCTTTGACAGAGTAGAAAGTTCTTCCTTCGGCTGTTTTATCTACCAATTAGGAATCCAAGGAATAATAATGTAATACATGCAAGACCAAATTAATTCAGTTAATTAAGACAATGATAATCTCTAGCTTACCTAGTAATCCAATTAGAACAAGTCTTGCATCAAGTTCATGCTTACATCAAGTTCAGATGCAGCTAGCAACATTGGCAAAAAGTGTTGCTTCCATATAAGCTGAGTCCTTCTGTCGTCGTCGTCATTCAGATTATGATGAGGATGAGTCTAACGATGATGACAGCGAGTAGTAATACTGATTTCAGTGTCTGTTTTATTTAGTAGTTATGACTACATATTTTGCTTAGACTTGTAGGCATTATCTATATATATTCTTACGATAGTGTCGTTATGTGTATTTTTAAACTTATGGTAGCGACAATGTGCTTATTTTGAGAATTATGGTAATGTAAGTTGTGTTTATTTTGAGACTTCTGGTAGTCACTATTTGTACTTTGAAAATACTATTTATATAAAACTTCACTTTGTTTTGAAAATGATGTGTTAATATGCTTACAATTTATTTTAAAAATACATTAAAAAATACAAGAAACAATATAATATAAAATAGAATAAATATATTTTTTCATTACCCACGAAAATTCTATGAGTAAACGATAATTTACCCACGGATATGTCATAGATAACATTTTAATAATCAAATAGAAATCAGTATAATTTTTACGGATTGTCCGTAAGTAATGTTACTTGTGACTTATGCGTCGGTAAGTATCTGGGTTTTAACCCACGGAAAATCTATGACTACTTTACCCACGGAGAATCGGTAAGTCATTCTACCTACGGACGTTCCTTAAGTAAGTATATCCCACTGCCTGTTCGTGGGTAAAAATTTTCCTACCAGCGAAATAGCTACGAACTCGTGTCCGTGGGTAATCCGTAAGTAATTTTACGTTACCTATGGACTTTCCGTGGGTACAGATAAAATATGTCGTAGGTAGAGACAGTTTTTCTTGTAGTGTGGGTCACTACAACAATTGTGGTCTCTAGCAACACTTTTTTAAGCAACGTGTATAAAGTGTTGCTTAAAAGTGGATAAGACAACATTTTATATCTGTTGCCATCATTGTTCTTGCAACAGTGTATAAACGTTCCCTAAAATATTTATGGGAACAATTTTGAAACGTCTCTGTGGTAGCTCTTTGGCAATATATGCACCAAGGTACCAATGAAGATGATGATGAATTATTTCAAGATGACGATGAATTTCAAGATGACGACAAGGATGACAAATTTGAAGAGGATGATGTAGATGATAAATATGAAGAAGACACACTTGAATGATTTAGATGATGATTTTATATTATGGTTTTTTGGATGATTTTTTTTATTAGGCATGTACTCGATTGAAGCATCAAAACTTCAACAAACTATATATTTTGCTAGACTCGTACTTTAAGTATTAAACTTTATTAAATTATGTTAGACAATTTGTTTACTACCATTTATTTGAATACAACTTTGTTAATAATTTGTGTTATATTTGCGTTATGTTTTCCTTGGTTCAATATGTATATGTAATTAAATTGATTATATATACAATAATTTATTATTATAAAATAATGGCAAAATGTCGGATTTATGATTTGAATTAAAATAATAAAAAAATGAAAATTTATTTTACATATATGAATACAGTTTAAAATTGTTGTCTATAAGTTCCAGCAACATTTTATCAATGTTCTCATTGTATTGTTTTAAAAACAACATTTATCAATTGATGTCAGATATGACAACAATTAAAAAATGTTGCTTTAGGCGCGTTGAAAAATTGTTCTCTATTCCCATAGTTTAGGCAACATTTATAAATAGTGTGTCCAAAAGTGTGAAAAAAATATTGTCAAAGGTATTAGACAACGCTCGCATATGAGACGCGCGAAAACTGTTGCCTAATCTCTTTGGCAACATTTTTCCATGTTTTGGCAACATTTTTCAGTTGTTGTTAAAAAGCAAAAATGTTGTAGTGGGTTGTTGTTGGATGAGTGGTAATCGTTTGAGTGAAGAGTATCAAAAAGGAGCGGAAGAATTTTTACAATTTACTTTTAAATTTTGTTTTCTAAAATTTATAATATTTATAAGAATTTTTAATAGTAAGTTGTCTACAAGTGAAGAACTTCGTTTATAATATTATAACAATTTTTATGTATATAACATTTTTTTGTGATATTCAATTTTAGAGTCAGAGACAAACTTTAAATTATGAGTGTGGCTACTATGTTATGATACATATGTTGAACATTATAATAGTTGATATTGTTGATTCATAGACGCCGCAAGTCCGTAACACAGAATTTTCTACAATTTGTATTTATTGATTGTGTTTTTTTATGTCAATATGATATTCTAATCTTTTTTAATATTTGTTCAAATTTTTTATGACTCAAGATAATTTAATCTGGAACAACTTAAAAAAGTTCAAGAACACTATGTAAATTTCATTCTGGAACTAATTGAAAAAAAATGACACTGCTTGAATATGTGTATTGAATATTGCTACACTACACTATGACTTTGTAATTTTGTTAATAGACTATTTTGTTGATTTGATGATTAATTTGAATTTTTGACTGAGTTAGAGACCAAAGTGACAATACTCACTTTGAAGGACTAAAATTGTGGTTTACCCTAAATAAAATGGGTAATCACTATGATCAAATTTTTTTAAGAGTACTATAGGGCCCCAAAAAATCTTAAAAGATAAAAGTTCACCTAACACAATAGGGCCCAAAAAAAAATTCAGAATCTAGAAACATAATTAGATTTTATGAACAAAAAAAGGACCCAAATTTTTTGACAAAAATAATATAATTATATTTTCAATGTTATTGATGTTATTTACAATTTTTTGTATTTATGTTTTTGATGTTATTTACAAGTTTTTGGGTTATTTACAATTTAAATAAAAAATCATTCTTTTTGAGTTTTTAATATTTTTTTTAGGCAAAAAATATACCTATAGTCATTTATGTTTAACTCAATTTAGTCTTTTAAGTTACATTACGTATGCACCTTTAGTCCTTTACTTCAATTTTGACAATAATTAGTTCAACTGAAAGTTTCTGATCATTAGAAACTCTACCAAATGTTGCAACAACATGTCTCTCGTACTAATCCTCCATAAATAACTTCATCAAATCTTATAAATTGTTTATATTTCTTGATTTTCTCATTAATAATTTAAACACGTATAACCTTTAAAGCAAAGTAATAAAAGTCTATCCACATAAATGTCCTTAACTTTCTTCAGGTGCAAAGTAGTTTGGGCAGTCATTTTGTTACGATGTTTCAATTAAATCTTAACATTTCATTACAGTAATTCGAGAAAATTTTGAAACTTAAAAAACTATATGAGTAATTTAATATATCTTAAAAGTTAATAGTGCAAACTGAATGTAATTTAAAGGACCTAAACGAAAGTTAAGCTAAACAAAAAGAATTAAAGATGTATTTTTTTTCTTTTCTTTTATTAGAGAACTAATTTTTAAGATTAGAACATGATATCCAAAAAAATGTTTGGGACGGCCTGGGTCATTACCACCTTTATCGGTTCATGATAAAATTTTATGTATTTTAATATACAAATTTCTCATCAATTAGAAACATGTTTAGAGAATTTAGATGCTCCATCTCAGCTATTCTCCTCTTCTGTTTCAACTATTTTCTCTTTCTTGTATGTTTCAGTGTATTAGTGTTTGATAGAATTCTAAGAGTCTTATACAAAAAAAAAAATCTAAGAGTCAAATTTCATGGCTTAAGAACCATATTTATTGTGATAGTAGTATTTGTATGAATATAAGTTGTTTGTACTTTGTACTATAGCTCGAAGTAGGAACGATCCATGTCAATTAATAATTGGATTAATGCATACATACACAATAAAAGCATCATGATATTTAGAGCAATACATAAGTAGCAAAGTATAAAAAGCATCAACAAACTACGAACATCAATAATAATAACAATGAACTAAGAAATATGCGGCACCCCTTTTGCTTTAGTAGGAAATTTGAATGAATTTTATGGGTGAAAGCGAAAGAGATAATGAATAGAAATGCATATTTGTACTGTCTTTAAATTTTAGTTAAATTGACAAATATTGATATTGTTAAATTACACATTTTATCTTGAATTACGATAAAATTTATCATCTTTTTTAAAATAAAAAAATAAAGGCTTAATTGTAGTTTTAATTCCTCTATTATTACCAATTCACGGAAATGATCTCTCTATTTTAAAAGTTGACAGGTTTGGTCCCTCAGTCAGATTTTTGAACTAAAAAATGCGGAATTGACATATTTTTAATGACGTGATATACAATTCTATCATATAAAACAATCTAGATCCATTAATTATTCATATGTCATTAATAAAATTAAAAATATGAAAAATTTCTAAAGTTGAAAACTAAATTTTTACTGCGTTTTATTCCAATTTCATGGGTGTTATCATTTTATATTATCGTATCATATGTCACGTTATTTAAAACATCTCACTTTATCATTTTTTAGTTAAAAAATCATAATGAGGAATCAAAACTGTCGACTTTTAAAATAGAACGACCAGTTTCGTAAATCAGTAAAAATAAATGGACTAAAATTGCGATTAAGCCAAAAATAAAAAAACAGATTTATATTGCGGAAAAAGTGAACAATTGAAGAGAAAATGATCGGAAATAAGAATGACTTGCATAAATATATAGGGAATTCAAACAGTACAGAACTTCAATTTTTACGTGAAGACATGTTGGGTAAATTGTTTGAGCATCTTTAATTAATGGGAGTTTCAGAGGTAATAAAATATTATTTTGGTGTGTCGCATGTGATTTAGAGTTTAGTAGATTTTGGTGAGTATTTGAATGATTTAAAATGAAATAATTTTCATAAAAAAAGATAAAAATTTTAAACAAATAAAAAAATAATATAATATTAATAAAATTACAAAATAATCAGATAGAGTGAAAATTAAACAACTGTTTTTTTTAAAATAAATTAAGCACATGTTTTGTATCATAAATATATATATCATCATAACATTATCGAATAAATTTAACAAAAATCCTTAACAAAGTTTTCAAAATATTCGTGCAACAACTGTATTATGTATATAAACATTAAATAAAAGTGCATTTTTTTAGGAGAAGTAAGAATGTATATCAATATTAAAATAAAAATAATATTTACAAATATGGAAATTCAAATGAGATTATTTGTGATATATGTTTTTAAAAAAGCAATATAACATAAATTTAATGTAAATATATATGCTTGAAAAAATTATTCAAATATTTAAAATTTTGAAGACAATTAAACATGTTTAATTTCAACAAGGACTAAAACTATTTGCATGATAATATTTTAAACACTAAAAATTATAATTTTTACAAAGACTTAAAATAAAATATTAAAATTTTATACAAATTAAAATCTTATTTAACCTTTAAAAAAAGCTAATTTGAATAGATATTAATTGGTTATCGGTAACTTACCCACAATCATAATTTTCCAAGATGCCTATAATTTTCCATTTAAAAAAATGACTTTATTAAAAGTAAATATAAATAGGTTATAAGAGGATGTTAAATTGTATGTTCGGCTTTTAACAAATTAAGAAACCACAAATGTTTTTAGCATGACAAATTTCAAAAGAGTTGAATTTTTATTGCAAACTAACTAAATAGAAACTCCATTCATTATCAGCTCTCAAATTTATGAACAGCATTAAATGTTTGATTGAAACTCTCATTTGTCAACAAATATTCGCGAATCATTGACAGTAAATGATCATATAATTATTTTACTTATTACTACTACTCATGTAAGGCTTTCTTTACGTAAGGAGTAATTATATAAATTTTGCCCTAAAAAATCTAATTACGCAATTGGTTTTTATCGCAGTACGTTTAGGTTTCAAAATTATATTTAATATCAAATTCTTAACTGAATTGACAAATATTCTTAAGTCTTAAAATATTAATAATAATATAAAATATGTATAATCGAAAGGTGAGTAGAAATTACATGTGTGCGTTTTAGAATAATAAAGACTCCCCGGTTGCACCTCTCAACAATAAAATGAGAATTTTTGTTGAATGAATATGGTGGCTAAAATATTATCATTTATTTAAAAATATGCTATTATTGTTTCTGAGAGTCATTAAGTTGGGTAGTATATCATTTCTTTAAAAAAATGTTATGGATAACATACAGAAATGATATCTATGAATCCAAAAATCGCTAATGCCAACTTATCATGAAGCATAAAATAGTTATGCTTATATTTATATTTTAGAGTTTAATTACATATTTCTCGTACGGTTCAATAACAATTACTAACATCCACTGTAACATTTTTGTTTTATTGCAACGCATAAAAACCGTTGTTTAACGTTAAAAAATCGTTGTCGTAATTTATGAGAACGGTTTTCTATCAGTGGGGAACCAAGACGTTGCATTTGCCTTACGTAAGAGTTTTCTTTTGAAACAACAACATTTTGAGAAAACCGTACTTTTAGCTACCTCTTACAAAATAGTTTTTTAAATTTACAACACCAACAGTTCTATGCTGTTGCCAAGTTAAAGATGTTCTTATAAGAATTTTTTTTAATTAAGGTACAACAACACTTTATAACCGTTGCAAAAAATAAAATATTAAAAAAAAACAGTATTGTAAATTATTGTATTTCAGAAAAATGATTTTAGTAAAACATTATTATATTAATACTATAATAAATTTAAAAATATAACAGTTGCAATAATACAAAATTATTGTAATATACTATAATAAATTTAAAATATAACAATTACGATAGTACAAAATTATTATAATACTATATATATATATATAGTTAAAGTTCATTGTCCCATAGTGGTCAAACGCAATATATATGATATGTTTATGTTAGCAATGTGTCAAGCAAACAAACAAAATAGGTGAGGCGTTGTAACTGTTGATCATTCATACGACGTATGTACTGATTCAATTTCTCTGATTTATATTCTAGAGAAAATAAGACAATCAAAATAACAAAAATAAAATGCTTATTTATAAAAAGAAAAAACAAATATAACTTAAGTATCAACATCTATCTCTTCATCTTATGCTTTCAAATGTTAAAATTCTTCATCGATATCACCATAATTCATCTACGAAACAAAAATAATATATTCAATAAGTAAAATCAAGAATAAATGATAAAATGTTAAAGTCTATAAATGTGATTGTAAAGTCAAATCAGGACACATGTCTATGAGAGCAATACATAACCATTTTCATATGAATCAATTTAAATGAAAAATAGACTTCAAAACAAATATAGCAGTCTCAACACACTACAATCAGAATCAATATTATTATCTTTATTCATTTATAAAGTAACAATTATTTCTAATAGTATCGATTCAAACATAAGTCAATAACAATTAACATCAACATATAGAAGAAGAATGAAAAATATATAAATATAATACTACCGTTTTATAAAGTAATATAGTTCTAACAGTACTATTTCTAACAGTAAATAAAGTTGAATGTATAATATCATTATAGTTCTAACAGTACAATCATATTTAAACCAATGGAGTGGGAAATGATAGACAATTTGTATAAAATATGAATGAAGGAATTACTTGTATGCCATTTGTTACTATCATTCAACAACTAGTAGTCATCCTCACATTGAGGTTTTCTCAACTTAACTGAACTTATTATAAGCAAGTTGGACAAGGTTACATGATAATTGATAGTTGAATTTATGTATTAGTTTAGATAGATTAAAATGTGAATTACCAAATTCAGATATGATTTAAATTGTTTCATCTACTCTTTTTTCCTTTTCCTATTTCTCTCCCAAGTTGTTTCAAATTGGTTAGTATTTTTTAAACCGACTCTGCCTTTATATCCAATCTTTATATGTTTTTTTTACTATCATCTCTTCACCTAAAATTTGGTACCTTGTTCAAATACACACTTTAATAAGAAACATAAAATAGAAGTAAAATAACAAAGTGGGACATATAATGATTTGGCAGAATTCAAAATTGCAATAAATAAATACCTTAACAATGGGGAAACCCCAACTAGTTCAACTTTTCTGGAAAGTCCAATAGCCTTCACATGCTTTTGGAGATTTTCAACATGTCAGAGACTCAAGTTACAAGCATGTCACTATGACAATTAAAGAGCAGAAAAAACTAGTAAGAGATAGATGTATCAATATTGTCAATCGCAGAAAATAGAGGTTTCTCAAACTTTACGGCTCTACACTACTACCACATTGCTATAGTCAGCTAGTCGCTATTTGACAATACTTCATATTAAATAGCGTATTGTAGAACAATAGCAAGTTGTTCAAATTCTGCTACGCTATATATAGCACTATACCGCCGCTATTTGACAACACTAAGATGTATGTGTAGGTGCACAAGATTAATATTGATAGGTTACTACTTATGAGAAATCAAATTATCATTAACAGAATAATACTAATACTATTCTCTAGAACAATATTATCTCTACCATTATGATCACTTCAAAGAGATATTCCACAAAATACCAAAACACATCCATAAATACTTGACAACATGAAATTCAAAAAAATTGATTGGCAATTTCCTGCTTCCAGCCAAGAGGGGTTAGGTTTGCATCAAAAAGAATGTTAGATAGGTAAGCCAAACCTATATACTTGTGCTTTTAATAAGCCTTCCTAACTCAGACATAATTTTGTGTCACCTAGAATCAAATTTAATTTTTAGAGTAATCCAGAAACCATTAATTAATTCATTTCAAGATGCTTACAGAGTTAATTTTAGAATAATGCACAAGAAAAAACCCTAATCGGCAGAGGTTGAGCGATAACAGAGCAAGGATGAAAATACATACCAAAAATCACCAAGTCACAAAGAGGTAGAAGTTTTGCAAGCCTCACAAGATACAAAAACCCTAATTGATGTAGAGTTCGAGCGAGGCAAAAACAGTAATCGATGCGGAGTTGCAAGAAAATGGGAGAAGCCTTGCAAGTCAAGAGAAAAACCCTAATCGATGTTCATTCATAAGCTTCTTTCACCAACACATGTTTTTCTCCTTTTCATTCAGAAACGAGGCCAAGCGAGAGAGTAGAGATGATTTGCACAATAGAGTTTGCGAGAGAGTAGAGAGGATTTGCACAATAGAGTTTGCGAGAAAGAAGAGAGGATTTGCGCTAACACTGTTTGCTGAGAGAGTTTGCGAGAGAGAAGAAAAGATTTTTCTTAGAAGATAAGCGCGTGCGGGAATGAAATATTTGGGAAATTTTTTTACTTTGGCTATGAGAACAGTTTTATTAAAAACTAAACAAGAACGGTTATTAGATGTTGCGTAAATATATCAATACACAACGAGAACGGTTATGAACTGTTGTTGTAGAAATTATAAAAAATTTTGTTCTACTACAACGAAATATAAAAACCATTCTCTATTTGACTCTACGAGAACGGCTTTTTTACCATAAAAAATTAGGCGTTGCCGTAGAACCAAAATGTTGTAGTGACTGCATTATGCATTAGAAGATAAGCAAAATAATTCAATGATGAATACCACATAAGATGAAAATTCTCAAAGCTACATAAAAGATACTTTATTTGAGTGTTAAAGAGATATAATATCATACTAACCCTAGAGATCACATTATTATAATAACATAACAGATACAAATTAATATATAAACACAAAGGCATAAACAAAAGAGAATTGTTACATTTTGTTAGAAACAAGTATAAACACACGTAACAGAAGCAAACAAAAAATCATATCTTATGTGACTTTGTTAGATTTTGTTAGAAACCTTCACATACATTCAAATGCCAAAGGAAGAATAAAGTCAAAATTAAGAACTTATGCGTTGATTTGAGAGACATAAGTAAACAACACCATTTCAAAAAACAATGATTCATATTAAAAAATGAAACCTAAATTTCTACAAAAAATTGTTTTGAGAAAAAAGAAATCCCTAAATTTCTATTGAGAAAAGAGAAATACAAAAATTTATATTCACAAATTGAAATTACTATTGATAATACAGAAATCCATCATAAATTTATTTTCAAAAAATCATAAAATGATAACAATAGATAATATACCAATGATTAATAAATTTGTGGTGAGTCTGAGAAAAACGCACATGGTAGTAGTGGTGGTGGGTTCACGGCAATGGGTGGTGAGTGAGGAACTGATTATGGGCAAACGAGAGAGGGAGGCTTTTCTAGTGGTGGTGGTGGGTTTTTTGGTGAGTGAGAAAAAATGAGAGGAATGTGAAGTAAATGAGAGGAATAGTGACAGAAACGAGACGAATCGCGAGTTTATCGTCGCCGACAAGACTGCTACCGTCAATGAGGGTGACAGTGACGGAAATGAGAGGGTGAGGGTGAGCGGGAACGACAATGTTGAGTGAAAAAGAGTAAGTGATGGTGAGGGAAAAAATAGAGTGAGGGTGATGGAAAAAAAATAGAGTTAGAATATGTGATATAGTTTACTAGCAAAAAAATAGTAATATATTTAATTTTACTAATAAAAAAATATAACGTCGGTCCCACTGACGCTAACAAGTTGAATAAAATATTAAAATATCAAAGTGTTAGTCATATTTAGAGTAGCGTCGGTCACCGACACTAATTATTAATGAAAAAAATAAAAGGTTTAATTATAATTATAGTCCCTTATTTTTATTGATTTACGAAATTGGTCTCCCTATTTTAAAAGTCGACAGTATTGGTTCATCCCTTCGATTTTATAACTAAATAATATGACGTGAGATGGTTTAAATAATGTGATATATGATATGATGATGTAGAATGCTTAACACCCCTAAAATTAGAATAAAACGCCATAAAAATTTAAATTTCAACTTCAGAAATTTTTTCATGTTTTTAATTTAATTAATAACATATGAATAATTAATGCATCTAGATGATTCTATATCAAATAAATGTATATCATGTCATTAAAAATATGTCAAATCGTCATTTTTTAGTTTAAAAATATGAGAAAATAATAAAAAATTATCGACTTTTAAAATAGATAAATTAATTTCGTAAATTAATAATAATAGAGGAATCAAAACTGTAATTAAACCAAATAAAAAATAATTTATTGATTAAGAGTATCTCCAACGGTGAACTCAACATGGGTTCATCAAATAGGTTCCACAATTTTAATTTATACATTAAGATTTTATTTATAATTAATTTTATTACAACTTAAAATATTAATTTAAATAGTTCAATTAATATTATTATACATTATTTTAATTTAATTTAAATTTAAAATAAAATTGAACTTAAATTTGTATAACAATAATAAAAATTAAAAAAAAAGGTAACGGTCATAAATTTAACTGAATTTTACATAACTAGACTAAGAGATTATCGTATTTGCTTTCCGTCGGAGATGTTAGCGTTTACTACACCAATGCTAAATTGACACTAATAAGGTCGATGTCAAAAACCGACGGTAAATATAGACGCTAAAACAGATTTTTTAGTATTGATTTTTCTACATAATTGCTCGACGTGGGACATAAGTATAGCATACCACGGTAACGTCAAGCAAGCATCACCTTATTTCTTCCAAAAGTTCCGATGTGGAACTTGCATAAAAATATTTTAATATAGATGAGCGCACACATAACATTTATTCTAATACTTTTATTGCTTTTTGTTTTTGTTTAATAAATATAATTTAAATTGCTTACCAGAAAATTAAAATATCAACTTCAATCCACAACTTTTTTAACTATAGTTATTGTTTTTATAATTTAACTATAGTTACTGTTTGTATAATTTAAAATAGTTACTGTATAGTAAAAAATATGTTTAAAAAATAGTGCTCGTTTTACATCTTTGATATAAGTGCTCGTTAATTGTTGTATAGTTTAAATAGTTGTATTTTTTTAATTATTATTGCTTAATATACTATATTATAAAATAAATATATATGTTTATTAATACTGGTCTGACTTTTGATATTGAACCTCCGTCTATATTAGTTCGATTTTAATTATCTTGATCAATATAACTAAAAGAATAATAGTTTATGCCAATAAATCAAATAAATTAATTAGATGTGATTGTCGAGTATTGAACTAGTGATTATATGAATTTGTGATGAGTATATTGATGTCATTCTATAGTTAATGAAATAGTTGTGATTCTAACTTGACAATCTGTACTAATGATGATCATCTTAATGGAGTACCATAAGTTAACGAAGGAAAAAAAATTAAATGTTAGATGTCTTTGACATAGAGATTATCTTATCACAATATAGGTAGGATTTGACAAATTTAATGATGTGGGGAACTACACCTGAATGACCCATATCATGGAGGTTTTGTTTTTAGTCTTACAAAAAAATTGTTAGACTTTGGGGTATTTTAGTGAGAAATTTCTATGTGATGTGGAGGTAGTCCTAAATATCATAAGCTACCATGCAACACAATTTTACATCAACTGTCACGTATACGAGCATGCAAAATATTATGTTGATTTGTGATTGTCTTATTTTATCTTGATGGTTCTTGTTGATTGTGTTGTAAGTGATACAGTATTTACTTGATGTTCTATATATTATTTCACTTGTTTTATACTATTACATGTTTTTTATAAGCCCACTTCATTCGTTGCTTGTGTGTGCATGTTTACGAAAATGAAGTTATTACAAGTTGTAGTTATTGTCTTGGAGTGAAGTAAATGCTACTTTGAAAACTCTGTTTTTCTATTTGTCATTGATTTTAGAAAATTACAGCTCTGATACGTGATACTGAGAATTAAATTTATAAGTTGTATTTTACTTATTTATTTAGAAAATATATTTTGTAAGAAGCCTAATTAGTACTAGTAAAATTTTGAAATTAAATTAAGAAATTATAGTTAAATCAAATTTATTGATTGAATGCACTATTTTATTTGAGGAATAATGTTTAAAGTGTTTCACTTAAATCACATATAAAAATTTATATTTCCTTAAAAAAAAAAGTGTTATTTATACGCTGTAAATTCTTTACAGTTATCTAATATAAATTATTATTATATGCAGTTTAAGGTGTCATAAATATGACTCATCATTTTTTGATAATTTTTTTTTTTGGTATATTCTAATTGTGAACCATAACAAAGTTTTTATTTGTATTTGTATCAAAACCAAACAAATACATGAAGAATTAGCTCTATATGATCATAGTTGCTGGTACAAGACACTTATTTTATTGGTGAGCGTACAACATAGATAACAGCCTAAATACTTCACTCCAATTGAACTACAATGCTATTATGATTTAACATTTTGGGTACTAAATTTGGAGGTGTCCCAGCTTCAAACGATATGATCAATACTAGTTTCTTTTGAGAAAGTTCTGATACCATTGTGCAGAAAGTTTTGGGTATCTTTTTAATCCATCTTTGAAATCTACAAAGTTCAATCCAAACCGAACTGTAAAGCCATTAAACCATTCAAAATCATCCAAAAGTGCCCAAGCGTAATATCCCTTAACGTTCGCGCCAAGCCTGTATTTTTTAAAATATCAAATGTTAAGAAATGAAAAATCATAGTAATAATAATAATTAAAGTAACTTTAATAATTACTTTACAACTGTTATCACGTGTATTTTTGTAATATATCAAATGTTAAGAAATGAAAATTCGTAAATTGTGAGTAAATAGAAAAATAAATGATATTTTAAAAATAGACAAAGGAAAAAATTATTATTATATAAAATAACTATTTTATAATTATGATTGCGTGGATTTGAACTTCTTCCATAAAAATTATAGAGTCTAATTTTTATTATTGAACTGACACGTCATAAATTACGATTATATATTATATAGTAATACTAATTTTTTTGTTACTTTATATAAAAATATTAGAGGAAAATGGAAATATAGTAATTTGATATTTAAAACTAAAAGAGTATTTAATACTTTCTTGTTTTAATAATTGGAAGTTGGTTTTTTAGGAAAAAAAACTTGAATTCGGATTTGGAATGTGCTAAGTTGGTCGATTTAAGAAACGTAAAAATCAGGTTTATTTAATTTTATGAAAAATCTTGTTGATATTTGATTCATTAGGTGAATTATATTATCCTCGAATGTGTTTATCGGGACTTACTTTTTCACGGGGATAACTTTATCCTTGTACCTTTCTAAAAAACTACACAACTTAAAAAGTATATTTGGAACATTAAAAAAAACATCTATACTTTTTTATTTTTTAATATATTTTCTAATGACTCATACCCAAACCAACACAAACTTCATCGAGTTTTTTGTTCATATTTGACAAAAAAAAAAAAACATTATTAGTTTTTGTCTCAATTCAAACCAAAAAAAAAAAAGATTTTTTTAAATAATAAATTTAGCAAAACCCAATCAAACAAGACCATGTACACACCAAAATATTTATAGACATTATATTGTACTATTATATGAGATAAATTAAATTCATACTTAAAATATTTAAGAAAATAACTTACTGAATTGCAGAACGCATATAGTAGAAATGACGATAATAATAATCAATTCTATAAGTATCCAAAAGAGCTTCTTCCACTGAAAGTGTTGGATCGTTGAATTCATTCATACCTGTATATTAAATCTCGTATATATTATAAATATGTCATGCACATTCTTTCAAATTTAAGCATACAGTTGTATAATATGATTGTTCAATATAAATTCTTCAATTATAATCACATTCAAGAAAATTAATATGATTTAGTTGTGTATTTACCATTTTCATGGATGTAAACCACAGGATTGTTGTATCTATCTTTAATATATAACAAAAGATCTCGAAGTCCCTTTGGATATACATATATCCAAACTGAAGCAGCCTAACATAATTATAAATTGTTATGTATTACATCAAATGGATTTAAAATATAACACATTGATAATTTGTTATTAAAAAAATTAAATTAATGACAAAAAATTAGAGGCAAATAAATTTCTCATCACTATATTTAGTGAAAGAATTAGAGACATATTTCACATTTTCTCCTCAAATTTTATGTCATTAATTCAGTTTTTTCTAATTGTTATTTTATTTTGTCAAACACTCACCCTTGGGCCTAGCGGTATCCCGTTTTTTTCAACTGCAATTGTGAAAATAATGAAGAAAAAAAATCAAATTCAATATATTTATTATAATATTTAGTGAACTAATTTGTAGAATATATAAATGTTCTTACATGAAGTATTGGTCCTAGGATCTGTTGTGTAACTAGGTGGCGCATTGGGTTGTGGAGGAACATTATTAATATAGCTAGAAGAGTAATAGTTTATGCCAATAAAATCAAATGAATCCTTTACTAGACGTGATTGTGCTGTAGTGAACTTAGGCAATCGAGTTTTCACTATGTTTTGCATGCTTATAGAATAGTTTCCAGTTGTTAGTGGTTCCATATACCTGAAATTAATCAAACAAATTAAAAATCATCTTGTTAATATTTTCTCCTCCTTATTGGTATTTAAATACCTTGTTATTATTCTTCAAATAATTAATAAGTTAAATTGTTACTATACTCAACGCGAAACTAAGATATTGTAAGTATATTTCATAGTTTTAGTGCCACGGTCCAAAACAGACTCAATTGGGAAAAGGTTTAAGATTTGTTTTGTGCCTAATGCTGTCCGTTAATAAATAATGAGTTTAAGTTATATATTGAATGTGACTCATAAAAGATATATTTACTAAAGCTAATTTACTTAATAATGAAAGATATTATTAAATGAACTACCATCCAAATTGGAAGTCAAGTGCTCTCCTGGCAGCCTCGTCATCGGATATGCTATTGTCTCCGAGTGGTAAGAACCAGTTAGTTACCAATGTTATGCCTATTTGCCCCTTTTGTTCTTTCTGCACATTTATACATATACTACTTTTAAATAACAACTACCATAAACTGTTACAAACTGCCAACAATTTAAGCTAGAGATAGTTTTAAATTGTGAATAAATTGAGAATTAATAAACCTGATATTTGGTTCTATACACTCGTACGGCGTGTGCATGAGCAAGAATTTGGTTGTGTGTAACTATATAAGGTTCTGTGCCAGAATTTCCACCTAGACACGTTGGACTTGAACATCGACCCGGTGCTGTTGTCCCAATTGCATAACCACCATTGCTAAACAACCATGGCTCATTGAAAGTAACCCAATCCTTCACTCTATCTCCAAATTCGCGGAAACAAAGATCCGCATAGTCTCGAAAATCATTTCTGAAACGTTAATATGAAATTCAACAAACCATATATAGTTATGAACACATTGAGTTTGCTATTATAGAAAAATGACATTTGAAATAGATACTCACATTACGCTAGAGTTTAAAAAACCACCATACTCGTCTTCCAAAGCTTGAGGAAGATCCCAATGAAAAAGAGTTATTAATGGTTTTATACCTGCAATTTTAGTGACGAATAACTACTTAATAATTAAAATGATAAAATATAAAAGGCTATAATTAGTTAGGACAGTGTGTTTTGAAAGGTACCATTTGCAATGAGTTCATTAGTGAGGTTGTTGTAATAATCTATTCCTTCACGATTGATGCCAAGGCCTCCGTTCAACTTTCCCTCTATTGGTACATAGTAACAAAAAAAGTTATGTGAAAGCCAACCAGATAAAAAACATGATTTTGAGAAGCCATGGTTGTTAAGATTTAAAAAAAAATGATTTTTAAAGTATTCTTATTTTTTTATAATATTTTTAAAAAATAATTTTAAAAATAAAACTTCAAATGAGAAATTGGTTTAAATAGTTTATCGTATAATATCATTTTAAATATTTCATTTATTTGCTACAACTTTTTAAATAATAAAATTTAAAAAAAAATTAAAACTAAAAGTTATTTGAGAAACTTTTCACAAATAACATTTTTAAAAGACACTTTTTTAAAAAAAAATATATAATTTCTATCATGTTAAAATATTTAATAATAGATATCTCAATTATTGAGTATCAAAATTAGTTTTTTAATTAATAACAAATAAATTTAAAACAACTTCTATTATTTTTTAATAATTATCATAAAAATCATTTTTTTTAATATATAAAATTAAAATATTTTTGAAAAATCTTAAACGATCGAACCCGTATTATATTAAAAATGGTTGTTAAACAACGTTTGACTTACTTGGGAGTACTCTTGACCAAGAGATTGAGAACCTGTACGAATCCATATTCATAGCTTTTATAATTTGCACATCTTCCTGTAGTAATAAATACAAAACAGTTATTTTATTTTTGTTATATTAGTTCTAAACCTTCTTTATAGATATCTGGACGATGATATGTAATGGAATACACATGTAATTTTTTTTAGAGAAACATCACATATCAATTTGACTTTATAAACATTCAAGCTAACCCATAATAATTATTTCACACGGCCGGATTAATAAAAATAAAAATATACTTATAAAATTATTTTTATTAATCATTTGATATTAACTGTTGTCATAAATACATAATAGAATATAATAATAAATTTGAAAATGATATACATAATATTAATTAGAACATAGAATTAAAATAAAATAAATGATATTATTGTTTTGACTTGCTAAATAATATTATAGTGAAAACAAACATAAACACTTATTTTAAAACGTTTTTCTTTTTCTAATATACTCCCGTTTGATATATTGGATTGAGGGATAACCTTATAGCGGTGATATTGATCAACTGTAACATCTGCATTGCTTCCATCCTTTATTCTTTCTGTACATGTATATTGTAAATTTGCATATACACAATTTATAATTAAACAAGAAAGGAAAAAAAAAATAACGTGAAGCTTTGTTGGATTTCAAATCAATAGCTTATCATCGAATCTAATTAAAAAATTTCAACGCGTTAATTAAATTAGTTAAATTTTGATTTATATACCAAACTTGTATATCATTGTCATCATCAAATCCCATACTGATATCATGTTTTAGAAATTTAGTTTTTAAAATTTCATTACCACAATCCAAATTATATTTTATTGGAATTTAAGTGTGAGTGGTTAGTCTAATATCGAACGAAGGAAATGTTGATTATATAAAAGAAGTTATTTATATAGGTGGGTCTATTAAATATATATTTAACGCATTGTTGTTGACGCGTTCCTTTCAGACTTTCTAACAAGTAGTATAAGAATAACGATGTGGTAACCTGATCATAAGTCATTAAAATATGCGATTGCTTCGAAATATATATATATATATATATATATATATATATATAATTATTTAACTTTAAGGTATTATAATCGATATAATAAAATTTGTCACTCTCATAGGGTTTTGTATTGTATATTCTAAAAGTCAAATTTTTTATCTAAATAAATAGCATTTGATCAACATGGTGTTGAAAGAATTAATAATATGTCTTTCCATCAATAAAAAAACTTGGGTTCAATTTTTAATTTTTAGAGTTATCCATTTGAGTTTTTTTTAGGCAAGCAAACATATGTCGTTTGATTAGCAATATCTTGCAAAATACAATGTGGAATAAAATTAAAATCCTGAGAGTCGTTCATTGGAGATATAAACTAACTAATTTGTAAAAATTCAAATATTTCACTGCTGATTCGAGAATTAGACTCACAGTTGATTAAAAAATTAATTTTGTTGAGATATTGAGGTTGAGGTTTTCACTGAAGAGGCAAATACCCTATTTAAGTGTATTAAATTGAACTTGTTTGTTTTGCAAAATACATATAGTTTGACTTAAAGTATAGGTAACACAACTAGTTAAATTTAGAGTTAAGAATTGAAGAATTTGAGTTTAAACTCAAATGAAAAAATAAATACTAATATAATAATTAATTATTAAATTTGATCATTTAAAAAAAAAAAATTAACCCAGATAAATGTGGATGTATTATATGTTAGAATCCTTTTATATTTAATGCTTAATAAGATTAGTAGTTGTTTAATTACATCGACATTACGATCATTACTGTGCTGTCGCCTATCATCAATTAAAAAAAGGCTTAATTGTAGTTTTAGTCCCCCTATTTATACTGATTCACGAAATTGGTCCCCCTATTTTAAATGTCGACAGTTTTGGTCCCTCTCTACGATTTTTTAGCTAAAAAATGATGACGTGAGATGTTTTAAATAACATGACATATGATACGATGATGTAGAGTGATTAACACCCATGAAATTAGAATAAAACATCGTAAAAACTTAACTTTCAACTTCGAAATCTTTTCGTATTTTTAATTTAATTAATAACATATGAATAATTAATGGATTTAGGTGATTTTATATCATAGAATTGTATGTCACGTCATTTAAAATATATCAAATCGTCATTTTTTTGTTTAAAAATCTGAGGGAGGGACCAAAACTGTCGACTTTTAAAATAGGGGGACCAATTTCGTGAATCAGTATAAATAGGGGACTAAAAAGAAGATAACTAATAATTAATTAGTATTTTTTTTACAAGACTAATAATTAGTATTTAAATACAATAGTTTACATAATTAATGATATTTTTTATATAGATAAAATTATAAATGTAGAGATAAAGGGATTATAAGATTAGTTTGATTATTAGAGCGCAAAAATTAAGAAATTTATTGATAAAGAGGTCGATGAGTTTGATTCTTACTAAATTATTAACAACACTAACTTGTTTAATCTTGCGAGAGAAACTTATATCCATAGAATATTTAAAGTATCAAAAAATCATTGCATCATTAGCTGTACGAGACCCATATTTAGTATTCTATGCGATATATATTATATAGGAATTATATAAACAAAATATTCTTTTATCTATTGGATGAGCAGTGGTGGAGTTTGAAGAAAAAAATATTAGATTGTTAAATTTTTAAAATTTAAATTAATAAATTAAATACAACATTTTACAATGTAAGCACCAAGAAAGTTTTGCAAACGCAACAACGAAGAGATGGAGAATCAAGACTGATTAGAAACTACACAAATTTAGGAGAGGTGAAACTGCATGTATAACATATCAATCAATCTAGTTCATTTTTTTAGAGGAAAAAATCTGAACTAAATAATTAGTTTTGTTGAATTTTTATAATTTTTTTTTATAAAATTTGAACTAAGCCGATGAAGAACATAGTAAATGGTTTAACAAATTAGACTCGAACACGAGAAAAAGAAAAATTCAAATCAATTTAATTTATTTCTAATAAGTTTTTGAGTTTATTAAATTATTGATTTTATTTTTATACAAATACCATTTGAATTTAAGTAGAAACATAATATACTTTTTTAATTAAAGTTTATTTATTTATTTTTGTTATAGATTATTTTTTAACAAAAATTATTGGAGATTTATAACCCACCCATGCTCCGCCATTGCGTGTGAGGGTTTTAAACTCGTAATAGTAAATTTGATTCTTATTCATTAAAACAATACAATTATAAAATAGTAATAAATTTGAATCTCTTATTTAAAACTAAAATTGTAATTGAAGACTCTGGTATCATATGTAAAGATTAGCCTTGTATTTATGATTATCGAATAAAACAACTTTGTATTTTTAATGAGTTTAAATTTTATAAACGCTAATATAAAGATTCTTCACACGGTTAATCATAAATTTCTACGATCATTCAAATTGTTTTTTTTTTTAATTATTAAATCAAATTGTTTAATTTAAATATTATAAGTTGATCGATAAATAATAATCGACAGCATAAAAGATATTTATACTAATAATACATACTTTGTTAAAAAAACAATAGATATTAATTTATAAATTATATTTTAAATGAATTTAATTCATATACTCTGACAGTATAATTTTGTTTTTTATATTGTCCATCAATCATAATCGTTAAATTATTATAGATATTTGATTTTTAAAATAATTATCTCTAAACTTATATCTATAAATAGTTGTGATATGTTGATAATGTAAAACCTTTTATACACGTTTTAAATTTATAAAAAACACCTTTTTTTTTTCATTTATGATTTTTTTTCAATTAGGCTTGTAATTGAAAACTATCCTAATCTTAAAAGAGAGTGGTTGAATCTCAAGGTTTTTTGTACTGCCATGAATCAGGTAATTCAACAAAATCAATAAACAAAATTAGGTATACGTCTAAAACCGAGTAGTTTTTAAAAATTTATTAATTAAACTAGAAATTGAATCTAGCAACGCAATATTCATGTACGTTAAGGCTTAAGACAGATCGTGAAAGAAAAAAAACCTGGATGATTATGAGTATAGGTATCCCAGATACTTGGTTCTCTACCACCTTCGT
The DNA here is from genome assembly GCA_037974755.1 of Cicer yamashitae. Lineage (NCBI taxonomy): Eukaryota > Viridiplantae > Streptophyta > Magnoliopsida > Fabales > Fabaceae > Cicer > Cicer yamashitae. Next base: position 51,185,066 of record JBBPBQ010020323.1, read on the forward strand.
TCGCTGCACCTTCAAACTATTAAGAAGATCAACTCAAGTAAATATTTTCAGTTTCTCATATAATATATATTATATCTCAATTTTGTAACTAAGGAATGCTCTCATTTACCGGTATTTAAGATAATTATATTATTTTTTAAAATATCATAATAATAATTAGAGTCATGCTAATATGTGTCCTAATAGTACATGTTAAAGATATTAAAAGTATAATTTTTTTTATAAAAAATATCAATGTTTAAATTTTTAAAAAATTGAAAACACAAGTTTTAAAGTAAAATTTTTATATTTAAATTATCAACACGTGTCCTTAGAGTATAGGCTAGTTTTTCCTATAATTTTATATAATCATTATTGATAAATAAATAAAATTCAGCCCTTAGATTCATTGATTTCTAGATTTGTCTTTTGGTTTCGAGTATCATAAGTATAACTCATGCCACAAAAGTTGCATAATTACTTAATATGTTGCAACACGAGTTAAAATTTATAATATTTTTCTTCTTTGTATATGAGTTGTGTGTTGTTACAACTTTGTCTTTGTATCCACATGCATATTTTGATTGTTTGATCTTGATCGAATATAGACGATGTATCTAGAAAATTATAAGACAAAAGGCTAAAATATTTTGTAATAATAAATAGTATATAAAATTAAAGAATTTAAAATACAATGGTTAAAAAATGTCTGAGTTATGTAATATATTTCATTTGTATGTATATATATATTTGAACGGTTCAAATTTAAAATTTAGTATTTTAGATTTAATAAAAATCCATCTACTAAAAAAAATATGGATCCTGAAATATATGTAGTGGTGTACTTGTGTACAATCACACTACACTTATCAAAATCAATTTGTACCCAATTTAAATCACTCTTCTTTATATATTTAGTGCGTGACTCAAATCCTGAGTTTAAGAAATATGTATTAATATGACATGCAAAGCTTGTTAGTTATTTCAACCAAACGAAAATATTATGAGAATAAATTTACTTTCAATAAAAGTAAGGTTTAATTGCAGTTTTAGTCCGTCTATTTTTACTGATTCACGAAATTGGTCCATCTATTTAAAAGTCGACAGTTTTGGTCCTCCCTCTAATTTTTTAACTAAAAAATATGACGTGATATAGTTTAAATAATGGGATATATGATACGACGATGTAGAATGATTAATACCCATTAAATTGAAATAAAACGTTAAAAACTTATATTTCAACTTTGAAATTTTTTCATGTTTTTAATTTAATTAATAACATATGAATAATTAATGCATCTAGATGGTTCCATATCATATAATTGTATATCACGTTATTAAAAATATGTTAAATCGTCATTTTTTAGTTAAAAAATTAAAGGAAGGGACCAAAATTGTTGACTTTTAAAATAGGGGGACCAATTTCAGTAACAATAAGAGAACTAAAACTCCAATTAAGTCTAAAAGTTAAGTGCATAGTTTGTAAAAAATACAATAATTTAAGTTCACACTTGTAACTTAAATTAAAATTTAGAGTTTTATTTGTATTATACTTAAATTTCATTATAAATACTTTTTAAAATTAATAAATTTCCGATCTAAAATTTATGTTATTGATAAAAAAAATTGTTATAAAAAAAATTATTTAAAAATAAAAATTGAAAGAGTTTCATTTATATGCATTACTTGATAAGCTGATGAACCCGCCCCAAAAATGAAACCCTTAGGGAAACTGCTTCGATTGAGGGTACCGATTTCAAGAAGAGGATCTTCTGCATTTGTGAAAGCAAATGTTAATGAGATCGCAACAAATAGAGCAAACATACTGGCCACAGTAATCATGTTTTTTTTGTTTTGCTTTACCACTTTACTTTTTGTGTTTGAGTCACTGCCTATTTATACTAGGAAGAGTTTGCCTATTGATCCATATACTAGTTTAATAATGATTGATTAAATATATTTTTTGGTTCTAATACTGGTTCTACATATTAGAAGGACACATGTGCTGTGGTCTTTATAATAAATTGCCTGATCAAAGTGTGATCCATGTTAATATTTTTAAAGTCCTTCCGATCGACGCGGGTCTAATTAGTTATTTTGGGGTTGCGATCACACGTAGTTTTTTATGTTTTGGGTACCAATAAAATATTTTTGGTTAAATTATTTTTTTAATTCTTCAAATTATTTTTAGGTTTTACTTCTGTTTTTTTTAAAAAAAAAAAACCTCATAGACCACAATCAACTATCGCAGAAAAGTAGGTAGACCATTTTTAATGAAATTAATATTTATCAAAAAGAATATGCGAGGAATATTAAGATGAGCATAGTTTCAATCCAAACTTAATATCATAATTAATTTAAAAAGGCATATTTTAGTAATGATAATTAATTTCTTAACATATGTGAGGAAATAAAAAATTGTTTATAAAATAAAGTCGAAAGGAGTACTCCCTTCAAGAGAAATCATAAGTAATAAATAATCAAATTATGCATATTATGAAATATTGTTGATCACATGTAATATATCCAATTCCAATTAAGAAAATTAAATTTATATCCTAAATTACCCTCAATAAATAGATCATTGAAAATATAAAAGATATATAATCTCTCTAACCCATAATAATTAAGTTATTTGATCATTTTACCCATTAAGAAAATTGAATAAATGAAAGAGAAAGAATACTACTTTTATCAAATTATCATTGTTCAATAATGATGCATTATCAATATCATAAATGCATACTAGAAGATATTATATTGAAAATAATGCAAACAATACTACATTTGTCCTATATATAGGACCTCCTTTACTAAATCACGATAATTAAAAAAACTGGTTGTAATATTAAATTTATTGACGATTTGAGTTATTTTACAATTTTATCCTTAAGGAGAGATAATTTGTTTATGTTTTTATTATAATATTTATTACAGATTACAGAAAAAAGATATAATTTAATTACGGTTATGTTAGTAAAAAAATGAAAGACGTCTCACAATAAAGGTCAAAGAAAAATCTCAAGAGGGTTTTATATTTAGGGACAGGTTATTATTAATTAAATGACACATTGAGAAAATGTGCATTGAAATTTGAAAGAATAATTTATTTTGGAATAATCGTTTATTATAAATCAGTCAATTATCGCGAAATAGAAGAAATATATAAGAGAGAAATTATTAATTTTTACTTATATTTTATTTTAAAAATTAGAACCAAATTTTATTTATATTCAATTTGGAATAGAGTATTATTTTAAAAAACGAGAAGAAATATCTTATTCATAATATCTAATTCAAGTGATAAATATTTATAATGTTAGACTAAATATTATATCTCATGTTTGAATATAAAACTTTGTAGTTATATGAGAATTTCTTTACTATTTTATATTTACAAACACACAAATGATATTTACACAGACACAACATTGAAAGATCTTAGGAGACAATGTTATAGTATTTGGTGGGACTGCCGTTTGTATGAACATGTAGTAATCTGATACGGTAATACCTATATATAATTAAATTTTTTCATTAATGCATGTTTTGAAAATATGATTTCCCTATAACAATGATAATTTGAGTTTAAAAATATCAATTTCTATAACATTGTCCCTAAGACCTTTCACTAATCAATGCATGTTTTAAAAATATCAATTTCCCTATAACAAGGATAATTTGAGTTTAAAATTATCAATTTCTACAACGTTGTCTCTTAAGACCTTTCACTAATTAAATGCATGTGTTTTAAAATATCAATTTACCTATAATTTGAGTTTAAGTAGCAGTAAAATTCCATGTGCACCCTTGGGTTTGACACTCCGTAAGTTGGTGAACCATTTCAGATATATTAAAAAAAATATAAATAAAAGAGAATACTATTTTTATCAAATTATCTTTATTAAGAATTGGTGTATTACTAATGTCATAAATAAATAATGAAAGATATTATATTAAAAATTATGCAAATAATATTAATTAGGCGTAATTGCAATTGTAGTCCCTCTATTTTTACTGATTCACAAAATGAATCCCCTATTTTAAAAGTCGACAGTTTTGGTCCTGCCTTCTGATTTTTTAACTAAAAAATGATGACGTGAGATATTTTAAATAATGTGACATATGATACGATAATGTAAAATGATTAACACCTATGAAATTAGAATAAAACGCAGTAAAAACTTAGCTTTCAACTCCGAATTTTTTTCATATTTTAAATTTAATTAATGACATATGAATAATTCATTCATCTAGATGGTTCTATATTATAGAATTGTATGTCACGTCATTAAATATATGTTAATTCCGTATTTTTTAGTTCAAAAATATGAGGGAGGGACCAAAACTGTCGACTTTAAAAATAGGGGACCATTTCCGTGAATTGGTAATAATAGAGGGACTAAAACTGCAATTAAGTCTATAAATTAAAAAGTACAATTAAAAAAAAAGTGCATTAAAAATTGAAAGGATCATTCATTTTGAAACAAGTTTTTTGTAAATGGATCAATTATTGTGAGATGGATGGAGCATTGATCTCGTATTAATTACTAATTCATTCGCTCATTATTATAAATAATTTTTATTTGCATAAATTAAAAAAAATTGTTGAAGGCAATTAATTTTTTAGATTTAATGTAAAATAAAAGTTAAATTTACTAAATTGTTTTTTAATATCAAACAATCAACTATATTTGCATTAAATATTTTTGAATTAAAATAAAAGTATGTTAGGAATATTAACATTAAATAGATCAAAAATATTTAACTTTTGTTTATAAAAGCAATCAAGATTTGAGCTATTTTTCTGTATATAATAGTGACCGGAAAATACCTCTTTCTCTATATATTTGATTATCTTAATAATTATCTATCTCCCTTTTTATAAAAAAATATTACTATTATCTTATAATAAATAACTCATTTGAGAATTTCATATAATTTAAAAAATATATATATAATTCATATAATTTAAAAAATATATATAAATGAAAGAGAAAATAATACATTAACTTAATCATCCTCTTCAAATATTTGTGTATTTGCCATTAGAATAAATGTTAAGTAAAAGATAATGATTTGAGACTCATACATGTAGTATAAATTAATAAACAAAAAATAACATATTTCATTAAAAATTAATAGGATAATAATTAATTTGGGAGCAATTATTTTGTATATTGATCACTCGTTGTGAAACGAAAAAAATGTCTTTTAAATTTTCAACTTAATAATTTTTTATTATAATATCGTTGATTATTGTACATCTTTTTTAACTAACAAGAAATATTCTACACGGAAAAATAAAGTAATTTCTCTCTCCCAAAAAGTAATCTATTTAGAAAAATAATACAAAATTTTAACAAATTTAAAATTACTACCAAAATTTTTAATTTAAGTAATTCAATCAAAATCATCAGTATTATATTTAGAGATGGATGTAGTGTGTGTATAAATATATAGAGTTGAAATCCTCTCTATTTCTTAAAAAAAAAAAAATAGATATAGTAATTAATGTTCTTTTTAAACAGAGCAATTAATGTCTTCTTTTAATAAAATAAACGATGTCTTAGAATTAATGTTTTAAAAATTGAATTGGACGGTCAATTTGATCCCGTCTGATCGAGAACCGATGGGAAAGCCTATCCGAGCCGCATATTTGATCGGTTATGCTATTAAACTAGTAAGTCTCGGTCAAATCTGGTGAAAACCAACCACTCAGTTCATCGTTTTTTCTACAACCTAAAATATCATTTTTGTTTTTACACAAATGAAAAACATCACTTAAATCATATTTAATATGTATTCAATTAAATAAATTAAATTAAAAAGTGCATCTATATATATATTTAACTTTTTTTAATTAAGAGGCTTTGTCATATTTTATAAGTGTCTGTTCTATTTTAGAAAATGTTTAGAGATCGAGTTATCTAATTCAATTCAAGTGAACACAAAAAATATAAAATTATATAGTCATTGAGTTATATAGACGTCTCATCGATTCAATTCAGTTCAGTCGTGTAACTAGTGACCCAATATCTTTACCGAGTCGAATATTGAGCCGATTTTTTAAACACCGTTTACAACTTTAAGAAAATAAAAAATAATCATTTATCCACTCCATATTATTTAATGCATTGTTTACTAAAATATTTTTTTTATCGCATTTAGGTATTAATAAAACATTACTAATAATTTTTTCCATTATACTCTTAATCACTATTAATGGTTTTTTGATTAAAATGTGTTCAATTTAATGAATATGAAAGATATATAGTAAAATGTATGTCTTATGTCTCACATTAAGTTTTATTTTATTTTATTTCGCAATATATATATTCCATTGATTTTAAAATAATGAATATTACATCGTAAATTTAGAGTAACATTAATTCTGAAGAATAAAAATTGTTGTAAAAGTAATATTAAGTATATGAATTTAATTTTTATAAATTATTAGTGTAAAACATTTTATATTGACAATGTATAATAATAAATCATTTATGTGATTGTTAAAGTAATTAAAATTAAAATTATACATTAATAATATAATGATTATTATTTATTGAAAATGTAATAATTTTGTATGCTTAAATTTCTTATATAATAGGAAACTATACAAGTTAAAATAAAATTAGTCGTTGAATTGGTCATCTTTACACTTAGTCACCGGATTAGAACATAACTTACTTTTTCCGTCAACTTCCGTCGCTTTCAACTTTTTTTATTAGCAATCATACTGTATTAAACTAACAGGTACAATGCAATTGGAATTTTTAATTATTATTATTAGTTTTTTCGAAACCGTAAATGACGAATAACATAGGACGGAGTAAGTAATATCTTAAAACAATAATAGTGATTTGTATTGTCTCTTCTTACACCATGCGTTTTACATTTGAAAATATAAAATAAATAAAATTGCTGTCAAATGACACATTAGTCGTTTGATCTCTTTGTTTTTTGCTACTTGTACTTAGCAACACTCTTTTAACAATTCAATAATAATATTGCTGCTCATTTAATAAATAAAAATAAAGAAAAAATTTCCTCTCAAATTGTTTATTTTCATTTATTTAGATAATGAAAAAAATTACGTTGGTCTTACTTCGTTGTTTATAAAGTCAAAAAAATCAAACGGGAGTAGGTATGCACGAGGAAAATACACTACTCCTACTTATTTTCCTTATTACAAATCCCTTTGTTATTTTTAAAATGAGGAAACCATCAATAATTTGGTCTATGAGAAATAAATATTTTAATTTGGTCTTTTGACTTTATAATTTTTTTATCCATGCTAAACTTTTGATGTTAATATGTGTTCATTAATTGTAATATTGACAATTAAAATTACTTTGTAGGATATTTTTGAATTTGTCCCCTAAAATATTAATATTCTTATTTAGTCTTAGACTCTAAATTATTTCTCAGATTCATTCTTTCTTTAACATCAATTACTAAATTTCCTGAATGGCAGATGATTTGTCCATTAAATATATATAATGTTGTAAGTCATGGTCATAGAAAAAATTTGAAAACATTAGGTAAATGATAAATTTTCTCTTAAAATAATGTAAAGGATAAACTTGTTTATTTTAATTTTTTTAGATAATGAAAAAATAACGTCAAGGCTATTGTTACATCCCAAAATTGCAAGGTTAGATATGGCAGCAAAGCAGTCTGCCTTTTGTTGCCTTTGTTATTTGCAATAAAATTTTAAAAGCAAAAAATACGAAGAAGGTTGTTCTCATCCATGCTCCATAAGAGATTGTTGTCCAATTTTTTTGTCATTTTCATTTGTATACATTCTTAAGTTTTATTATTATTTTAACCTTGTAATTGCCCCATGGCCACAAAACAAGCACATTTGGAACAAAAAGAAGATAAATACTATTTCTTTATCAAATAATATTCATTTCAATCACATACTGACACCAGTCTTCCTTTATCTCTGTTAGATTTTCTTTAGAATATGTTGGACTGGAATCGTCAAAGTACTGTGCGATATAAAAATTGAACATAAATAAGTTAGAATCAAATATATACATAGTTTATATATGAAAATCAAATAATTAAAATACCGTACCGTTTCTGGGATTATAATTTGATTCTTATCAACAATCTCCTTCATGAATCACAATATATAATACCCACAGTCGATGTTGTTAGTTTGACGAGGGCACTATAAAATAAAACATATAAGTCAATAATTATTTGTGCATTGATTGTAAGTGAAATTTAAAAGCATATATTTCAAACCTTTATTGGAATCCATGTGATGTTATTTGACTTTAGCTTCGACATTGTCGCACCTCTTTGAGCTCGAAAAACTTGTAAAGCACTATCGAATAAATAAATGTGATTATTATAGCATTAAGAAACACATTATTTATATATATATGTAAAAAATAAATGAATATTACTTACATATCGAACAAAGTCTTTATCTCGGGGCGATTGTTGTAATGGCCGTGCAAGGGATCTAGGTAGTATATAACTTCAGAGGTTGCATTGATTGCAATTAGCACCCAATGTGCCCTACAACAACAAAAATTTAGTTTACACTACTAATAAATTAAGATCTCATAAATTAAAAAAGATATAAATAAAGAATATATAATTATGTACCCTGAATTATATGGTGCAAGGAACAACTTATCCTTCTCTTTATTTCCTAATAGTATATCTAAAACGTATTTCTTTACATTCACTGGATCGTGTTGAAGCATCGATATCTTATGCGGAGACAAGAATGAAAATTTATTTGACAATCTGCGCGTGCACACGAACTTCTCATACAAAAACCTTCAATGAAAATTTCAAATTAGATTAATTACCAATAAATTAAATTAATTACAAATAAATGCGATGAAAAGTAATTTTTACCTCATGTATATGCTGATGACAGTAGCACTCAGCTCCTTATGGTCGAGTAGTTCGTATATGTGCTCTTTTTCAAAAAATTCTGCATACGCATCTCCGAATAGAGCTTTATCCATGCTTATTATTCGTGAATCGTTGTCGCTACCCATATTTTTTTTTCCTGTATGTCAAGACACGACCCATATCGAGCAAGTCGTGGCTGACTTATTTTAGGAGCAGGAGCAGCAACTGATTTTACACGATCTAGTTTTTTAGCAGCAACAACTTTGGCCGATTTATTACCCTCCAGCTTTTGCAGTTTGCCAGCTTTATTACCCTCCAATTTTTGAAGTTTGACGGCTTTTTTTTTACCACGAACATCCAGTCGTGGTGCGGCAGCTGGCTTGCTGGCTTGCTGGGCGGGTGGTTTATTAGATTGAATCTGAAAAAATGAGGTTAATCAGTTTGTTAGTTTATTGAATCTGAAAAAATGACAAACCTTACAGAATAAATGTGACAAACCTTTTCGTGCGATGTGACTGTTTCGTTTATGGGAATCTTCTTATCATTCCCTTTAGACTTTGTTTGAATCCAAATAAATGTGAAATTAAAGTTAACATCGGAAAAAATTCAGCAATTAAATATAATCAATTAAACATACATTTCAATTAATTAAACATACATTGTCAAGGGCAACAAGATGTTTGGGGCATGCCACGTAGCTGCCAATTGCTTCGCCCAAATAATTCAGATCTGCATCGTTGTCCGGTACAGGCAACAGTGCATTTGGTTCCAAAGAAATAACTGACGATACTTTGACATGGCCCGCAGGGATTGGTGTGTTGTGCAATACTTCGCCCAGAGTATTGCACAATGTTTCCTTTCCGACCTTCTGATGAGTAGGGGAGGATAAGTACAACACGCATGGAGTGACCCCCTAAATCAATGGTTAATACATAAGTATGTGAAACAATTAGCTTGAATGAATTTCTTATTTTATTAAGTAATTAATTACCTCAGGAAGACTGTTGAGACCAACGTTGCAACTTGCGTTTTCACTCTCCATGTGAATTTCAGGTTGGGGCTGGTCCGCAAGTTGCTTGTCTTTATATGTCTTCACCAAGAGGGTCACTTGCTCCGTTAATACTTTGATCTTCTCTAATACTTCCTCGTTAGATGGATTTTGGCGCTTCTCTTGTGAAAAATAACTTCTAGGAGTTACGCCAAATCCTTTCCCCCTCACGCGGCCGGAATATTCAGGAACATTCAACACTTTACCTAATATGTCCCGGCAACTTGCCTTGTTGTCCTCTTGATTTTCCGATTCAAGATTCGCCTAAAATATATATAGGATTAAAAAGATAAGTTCAATAACATTTTTAAAATACAATATTAAAAAATATTAAAGTGATAAATATACTTACACAAAGTTCTATTACTTTTTGAACATTTTCGTTATCAACCACTCCGTCTTTATTTACACGAGCTTCCTTCCACAATATATGACGACCCAACGGTTGATTGGATTGGGTGTCTTGTAGCTATTCTCGTTAAGATCATAAACAAAATATTAGTTAGATAGTATAGTTTATAATGTACTACATTAAATAAAAGTGATGTTTAATTACTTACAAGTTTTTGCTCTAGACGAGCATATCCCATACGAGATTTCTTGTATGGGTGGGGAATAATTTCTGCCCTCTCGCGATCTGCCTTACTAATATTCTATATAAAAAAAATAACAATCTAGTAAAAATTTAAAATACGCTATGAATATGAATAATAAAACACAAATGCTAATAAATTAATCACTTACAACAAATGCGGGGTCGGAACATTTTGATACGAATGAGCTCAATTCCTCATTTGATATATAATGTTTATATATTTTTGGAGCTTCCGCATTCGTATTTCCTTCACGGTCTTTTAAATAGCAATTTGAGAGGTGAGATCTAAAGCCCCGATGTATTTTCCCGGCAACTCTTAGCACATAACTCTTTCTCACCACATCAACAACAAAAGCTGACTGCAAACCTAATAAATATATAGTTTGAGTAAAATACTTCAAAGCAGTATGTAAAAATTTATAAGTAACAGGGTGGAGTAAAAAAATTACCTGTATATCAGCCCACAATACATCTTTGGCATTCTTCAATGCCTTATCTCTCCAATCATCTATTGTGATGGGGATATTTTGACGAACAACAGCTCCAATATAACTAACAAACATGGAACTGTTGAGGTCAATTGTTTGACCACTCTTATTCCATCCCACCTAATAAACTCATATTCTAAGTACCTCAAATTATAAACAGCAAACAAAGTAAACATCAAACAAAGTATAGTATAAATAGCAAACAAAGAAAACAACAAACAAAGTATACCTCAAATTTTTGCCCAGTACTTCTTGCTTTTATAACATTTTGCATTATTTCAACATGCAGTTCAGTATAACTTCAACAAGTTCAACATGCAGTAGTCTAAGTACGTAGCAGTATAAGTTAACATGCATTTTAGTGAAACAAAAAACTAATAAATACAATACCTGAAATAGCTCTTTTTAATGCTTAGGGTTACGGGTTCAAAGACGAACAGCGCAGAAGACGATGAAAACGAGGACGAACGAAGACGAACGATCGTAGGGTTATGGGGTTCGCAGACGAAACAAGAACGAAGACGAACTAAGTAATGATGTTTATGATGTTTACGTACGATTGTAGGTGTATGATGTTTACGTAATGAGAGTAAGTAATGAGGAAGAAACAAGGGAAACTGAAACTCTCGTAGGGTTCGTAGGGTTCGCAATGAGAAGGAGAACGCAGAGGAAACTGAAACACTCGTATGAAATTTACGTAATGAAGATGAAACTGAAGAGGTTTACTGTTATATATAAAACCCTATTACAACGCTTTTTTGAAAAAGCGCTGTAATAGGTCTCATTATTTTATTTTTTAAAAGCCTACTAGCGCTTTTTTATAAGCCTTTTAAAGCGCTTGTGAGAAAGCGCTGTAAAAGACCTCCTTATTTTTATTTTTTTAAAAGCCTTTTACAGCGCTTTTATAGAAAGCGCTTTAAAATGCCTCTTTGTTTTATTATATGCAAACGCTGTGTGACCCTTTTACAGCGCTTATTCAGAAAGCGTTGTAGAAGACCTCCTTATTTTATTTTTTTAAAAGCCTTTTAGAGCACTTTTTTAGAAGAGCGCTGTAATAGGGTTTTATATATAAAATGCATCTTTGTTTTATCATGTCCAAAGGCTGTGTGACCCTTTTACAGCGCTTATGAAGAAAGTGCTTTAAAAGACCTCCTTATTTTATTTTTTTAAAAGCCTATTACAGTGCTTGTTTAAAAGAGCGTTGTAATAAGGTTTTATATATGAAATGCCTCTTTGTTTTATCATGTCCAAAGGTTGTGTGAACCTTTTACAGCGCTTATGAGGAAAGCGCTTTAAAGGACCTCCTTATTTTATATTCTTACACAACCTTTGTAATAATTTATTTTCTTCCAAATTATTTTCTTCCAAATTAGTTAAATTATTTTTTCATAAGCCCTGTAATAATTTATTTTCTTCCAAATTAGTTAAATTATTTTTTCTTCCAAAGTGTGTTTAATTATTTTATATTCTTACATAGCCTTTGTAATAATTTATTTTCTTCCAAATTATTTTCTTCCAAATTAGTTAAATTATTTTTTCATAAGCCCTCTAATAATTTATTTTCTTCCAAATTGTGTTTAATTTTTTTTTCCAAGTAATAATTTTTCTTACAAAATTATAATTTTTTCAGGTCAAGTTCAAGCTAAATTACATGTATAACTTGAACTTAAACTGTGTTTAAGTTCAAGCTAATTAGTTAAACTGTTTGAACTTGAACTGATCGGGTCAAGTTCAAACAGTTCAAGCTAAATTACATGATCAGGTCAAGTTCAGTATACAATTACATACAGTATAAGCAGAAAATTACAAATTAATAGTTCAAGCTAAATACCAAAATGCTCAATTATGGCAGATCAAACAATTAAATTACACATGAACTCAGTTCAGATTACATGGCTTAAAAACAATTAAACACATTAAGATGCCCTTCTTATTTTCTTGGTGGGATTCACATTTGTTTGTCCATTACTGATACGAAACGATGGATTAATCCAAATTCCCTCATCATGATCATCTCTAAGATATAAACCATCATCAGTTGAATCAATTTCATGTGGTTGTGATGTTGCAAAGAAAATATCATTACCAACATATTCATCATTATTGTTATCATCACTTATTTTATTGGTCGATAGGACAACGGACCATTTATCACCAGTAGCAGCAGTGACATAAAAGACTTGCTGAGCTTGCGACGCTAAAATAAAAGGCTCATCTTTGTATCCCACCCTATTAAAATCGACAAGCAAGAACCCTGACTCATCAATCCGAACGCCATTATTATTATCGACCCACTTGCAACCAAATATGGGAACACGAAACATTGTGTAGTCTAGTTCCTATATGCACTCAATATCTCCAAAATATGATAGATTTGCATATATTGGGTACTTGTCTTTTGCACTTGAGATATGCATCGCTTCAGCTACGAGAGTGACTTCGCTATTTTGCATAGTGGTTTGATCATCTTGTTCTTTGGTACAAAATGTGTAGCCGTTAATTACATAACCGGTGTAAGAAAAGACATGTAAACTCGGACCATTTGCTAGCCACCTCAATCTCTGTGAAATTCATCCGGGGTCTACATCAAACTTTGACTTTATGTGATTTTTTAACCATGTTATGAAACTTCGATTGTGCTCTCGAGTTATCCAATTTTGATTCCTATTCATGTTCAAACTAGATAACTGATCCATGCGTATTGTAACATACGGTTGAACCTCATCATCGTTGTGCAGAACATACAATTGTGCCTGCTCCCATTCTGTCCTTGATATAGTCATTAGTCTTTTTCCTATTATCCCTTCTCCTGATAATCTTCCCAAATGACGAGACATGGGAAGCCCTATGGATTCAACATTGGACAGATATTCAGTACAAAATTCAGCAGCTTCTTCGACAATGTACCGTTCAGCAATACAACCTTCTAGTCGACTTCTACTTTTTACGTACCCTTTTAATATTCATATATCGTTCTATCGGGTACATCCATCTCATATAAGCTGGCCCACAAAGTTGTGTCTCCTTAACAAGATGAACAGTAAGGTGAACCATTATATCAAAAAACGAGGGTGGGAAGTACATTTCAAGCTCACACAAAGTAACAACAATTTTCCTCTGTAATGTCGGTAATTTCTGAGGATCGATCACTTTACTACAAATTTCCCTGAAGAAGAAACATAATTTAGTTATGGCTCGACAAACTTTTTCATGTAAAATTGAATGTGTACCTATTGGTAGCAAATGCTCCATTAGAATATGAGCATCATGGGTCTTCAAACCTTTTAACTTGAGGTATTTCCTACAAACTAAAGTTTTAATGTTTGAAGAGTATCCTTCTGGAACTTTAACTTCGTGTAGAAATTTACACAAAACAATTTTTTTCTTTCTAGAAAGAGTATCAGCGGCTGGAGGTAGATATGTGCGATTTTCTTTCTTTACGGGACCCAATTCATTTCTTATTCCCATATCGACCAAGTCCAATCTTGCATTGATGCCATCCTTAGACTTTCCTGGTACATTGAGTAACGTACCAATAACACTATCAAATACATTTTTCTCAATATGCATCACATCGAGAAAATGTCTTACATACAATGACTTCCAATATGGCAATTCAAAGAAAATTGACTTTTTCTTCCACCAAGTTTTGACCAGCTCTCCCGCAAAAGGTTTGCCAAATTTATTGGTCAAACCTTGTACTTTCTCAAGTATTTGATATCCAGTCGATGCTACAGGAGCTCTATCTTCCTCTGATTTTCCATTGAATGCATTTCTCCACCCACGATACTGATGACTATAAGGTAAAAATCTACGATGTCCAAGAAATACATTCTTCTTACAATGTTTCAACCGCATCCAATTTGTACTCTCTTCACATATAGGACATGCACACTGACCTTTAATGCTATATCCTAATAAATTACCATATGCTGGAAAATCATTAATTGTGCCGAACAACATAGCCCTCAAATTGAAACATTCTTCCTTATACCTGTCATAAACTTCTACACCTGTCTCCCAAATATTTTAAAATCTTCAATTAAAGGAGCGAAGTATACGTCGATATCATTCCCCGGTTGTTTGGGTCCAGAAATTAACAAAGACAACATCATAAACTTACGCTTCATACATAACCATGGAGGTAGGTTATAAATCAACAAAATCACAGGCCACGTGCTGTGTGAGATGCTTTGAAGACCATGTGGATTCATTCCATCAGTAGAAAGTGCAAGGCGTAGATTTCTCGACTCTATCTCGAATTCAGGATACTCGTGATCAATTTTTGCCCATTGCGGAGAATCTGCAGGGTGTCGAAATTTTCCATCTCTAATTCTTTCATCTGCATGCCATGTCAAGTGTTTTGAATCTCCTTCACTGCGATACATGCACCTAAATCTTGGTATTATAGGAAAATACCACACGACTTTTGCTGGAGTAGATTCTTTCTTCTTATATCGAGAGACATTGCATTTCGGACACGCCTTTAGTAATTCATATTCATTTCGAAATAAAATGCAATCGTTAGGACACGCATGAATCCTTTCGTAACTCATACCAATAGAACACAAAATTCGTTTAGCCTCGTAGGTTCGACTAGGAAGTTCATTATCATCTGGCAACATATCTTTTAAGAGTGTTAGTAATTCTGTGCAGCTTTTATCAGACCATCCATTACTCGCTTTTAAGTTGTACAACTTTAATATCGCCAAAAGTCTTGTGAATTTAGTACAACCATTATATAATGGTTTCTCTACATCACTCAACAAGCTCTCAAACATTTTAGGACAATCACGAAGATCTTCTTCAACTGCTTTTGCAATCTCCTCAAATCGGTCCGGCTCATATGTATCTGTGTCGAAATCAGTTGAAACATATGTATCTGTGCGGGTGTTTCCATTGATTTTCTCACCATGTCTTATCCAACATGTATAGCTTTGATCAATTCCATACCATACTAAATGTCCTTCCAATTCATCTGCTCTAACGCGTTTTCCAAAACAACATTTTAAAAAAGGACAAACGACTCTATTTGGATCTTTTGCATTCATCACTGCAAACTCAATAAACTCCTTCACTCCATTTTCATACTCTTTTGTCAATCGATTGACAGACATCCATTTCCGGTCCATTTATATGACCTATATATATAAATGCAGTTACACAATAAGCATGATTTCAAGTCTGATATATATGACCTATATATATATAATACACATATCTTATAATATTGGTCCAAAATTGATTTCAGAACAGAACATATATATCATGAGACCATATCTAATATCATGTAAAAATTTATCAGTTTGAATTAGTGACAACAACAAATAAATAAAATACAATACCTAAGACAACGTTGAAGTGAAGAAAGGAGGGTTCGCAGGGAAGAGGAGATGAGGGTTCGTAGGGTTTGGACAACGTATTAAATTTGTTTTAAATTTGTTTTTATTTATTTAAAGTGAATGTTTTTTATTTAAAACGAATGATTTTACAGCGCTTGTTCAAAAAGCGCTCTAATAGGTCCTATAAAAATGTGAAAGGGCAAGCCTATTACAGCGCTTGTATCAAAAGCGCTGTAATAGGTCATTTGATTATGTGAAAACGCAAGGATTTTACAGCACTTCAACAAGAAGCGTTTTAAAAGCTATGTAACATAAGGTGGAAGCGCTACATTTTACAGCGCTTGTGTTTAAAGCGCTCAAAAAGCGCTGTAAAAGGCTATGTGAGAGCGCTTCAATTTACAGCGCTTTCTAAAAAAGCGTTGTAAAAGAGTTGTAAATATTATGTGCAAGCGTATGTGACCCTATATGACCCTACAACAACGTTTTTTTTACAACGCTTGTAAACAAAGCGCTGTTGTAAAAGACGCGCTATAAAATGTCATTTTTGGCGTAGTGAAAATTAACATGAAAACAATAAATAAAAACTAAGACATTGGTTCGTAAAAAATGATACATGAAAAGCAACAAAGATAAAAAACAAAACAAAACTATTATACTAGTTTGTTTTAGAGAAACGAAATCTACATGCCGAATTTGCGAGATTGTTTTGTCTCCCCTTTTATCTCCGTCTCCGATTTTTCTTTTTCTTTTTTTTATGAAATTGGTAATTATGGAGAAGGTTGTGTAAGATATGGCACAACAGAGAACTATTAGCGGCTTTCTAGTGGACGGATTCAAGCACCTAAAACCGGTCTCTATTTCTTAATCTCTCATTCTTCTCCTTTTTTTTTAGTGTTTCATAACACTCTTATTGATATTATAAAATTAGGGTTACGTAATTTTTTAGAAAAAAATGTCTTCCATTATGACTAATTAAGTTGAATCCTTAAGGTTTATTTTTTCTTTTAAAAACATTCCTTAAATTCCTAAAATCATATTAAATATAAATCAATCAAATCAAAATCATTCATATTTAATTAACTTCATAAAATTTCATATTTATTAATCTATGTTTAATTTCGTTTTATTTTCTATTAAATAAAAATAAAAAGTTTTGAATTATTATTTTTATTACCATGTTATTATTAGACCAAAAAATTAATAAATAAAAATAAATAAAAAGTCTAACATATATTTCTTTTTTTTAACAAGCGAATATCATATGAAAAATAAAATAAAAATCATATATTGAATTAAAAAAATTAGGATAAAAAGTCCAAAACACCATTTTTGTTAATTAATTTTGTGAATAATAAGAAAAGGCACACAAAATTAGGTGTCGATAGCTATCCCTCTTTACTTAGAATTTACTTGAGAATCAGTGTAAA
Organism: Cicer yamashitae; assembly: GCA_037974755.1. Classification (NCBI taxonomy): domain Eukaryota; kingdom Viridiplantae; phylum Streptophyta; class Magnoliopsida; order Fabales; family Fabaceae; genus Cicer; species Cicer yamashitae. The sequence goes on from JBBPBQ010020323.1 coordinate 51,202,831, forward strand.
TAATAAGTAAAGACGAAAACTCTAATTTTGTCCAAAATAAGTTAGCATTGCAAAGAAGGGTAAGAGTCGTGTTTTCGACTTGAGTGTTAGTCATTTTCCAGGGTTAAGATGTGGGTCATTTTCTCGGCTTGGGTGCAAGTCGTTTTCCCAGCTTAAGATGTTAACCCTTTGCTCAGCTTCAGGGGTGCGAGCCATTTTCTCGGCTTGGGGTGTGAATCGTTTTCTCGACTTAAGATGCAGGTCGTTTTCTCGACTCTTACCCATTTTTGTTAATTTTTTTTGTGAATAATAAGAAAAGGCACACAAAATTAGGTGTCGATAGCTATCCCTCTTTACTTAGAATTTACTTGAGAATCAGTGTAAATAATAAGTAAAGACGAAAACTCTAATTTTGTCCAAAATAAGTTAGCATTGCAAAGAAGGGTAAGAGTCGTTTTTTCGACTTGAGTGTTAGTCATTTTCCAGAGTTAAGATGTGGGTCATTTTCTCGGCTTGGGTGCAAGTCGTTTTCCCAGCTTAAGATGTTAACCCTTTGCTCAGCTTCAGGGGTGCGAGCCATTTTCTCGGCTTGGGGTGTGAATCGTTTTCTCGACTTAAGATGCAGGTCGTTTTCTCGACTCTTACCCATTTTTGTTAATTTTTTTTGTGAATAATAAGAAAAGGCACACAAAATTAGGTGTCGATAGCTATCCCTCTTTACTTAGAATTTACTTGAGAATCAGTGTAAATAATAAGTAAAGACGAAAACTCTAATTTTGTCCAAAATAAGTTAGCATTGCAAAGAAGGGTAAGAGTCGTTTTTTCGACTTGAGTGTTAGTCATTTACCAGGGTTAAGATGTGGGTCATTTTCTCGGCTTGGGTGCAAGTCGTTTTCCTAGCTTAAGATGTTAACCCTTTTCTCAGCTTCAGGGGTGCGAGCCATTTTCTCGGCTTGGGGTGTGAATCGTTTTCTCGACTTAAGATGCAGGTCGTTTTCTCGACTCTTACCCATTTTTGTTAATTTTTTTTGTGAATAATAAGAAAAGGCACACAAAATTAGGTGTCGATAGCTATCCCTCTTTACTTAGAATTTACTTGAGAATCAGTGTAAATAATAAGTAAAGACGAAAACTCTAATTTTGTCCAAAATAAGTTAGCATT
>JBBPBQ010020323.1:51203981-51242667 GCA_037974755.1 Cicer yamashitae
GTTAAGATGTGGGTCATTTTCTCGGCTTGGGTGCAAGTCGTTTTCCCAGCTTAAGATGTTAACCCTTTGCTCAGCTTCAGGGGTGCGAGCCATTTTCTCGGCTTGGGGTGTGAATCGTTTTCTCGACTTAAGATGCAGGTCGTTTTCTCGACTCTTACCCATTTTTGTTAATTTTTTTTGTGAATAATAAGAAAAGGCACACAAAATTAGGTGTCGATAGCTATCCCTCTTTACTTAGAATTTACTTGAGAATCAGTGTAAATAATAAGTAAAGACGAAAACTCTAATTTTGTCCAAAATAAGTTAGCATTACAAAGAAGGGTAAGAGTCGTTTTTTCGACTTGAGTGTTAGTCATTTTCCAGGGTTAAGATGTAGGTCATTTTCTCGGCTTGGGTGCAAGTCGTTTTCCCAGCTTAAGATGTTAACCCTTTTCTCAGCTTCAGGGGTGCGAGCCATTTTCTCGGGTTGGGGTGTGAATCGTTTTCTCGACTTAAGATGCAGGTCGTTTTCTCGACTTTGAGGGTGTGAGTCATTTTCCTGACTTAAGATGCTGGTCGTTTTCTCGGCTTTGGGGGTGCGAGTCGTTTTTCCGACTTAAGATGCGGGTCGTTTTCTCAGAAAATCTGGCACAAGCAAAAAATCGAGCACAATTGTTCCCCTCAAATTAGTTATATTTTGACTGCTGAAAATTATTGGTGTGGCTTGTCCGCGTGTCTAGTTTTGTTTCTTTCTTTGTTTTCAATTACATTTTCATAAAATAAAAAAAAAACGCAGACTTCTTTAAAAATGAATATTGGAGCTTAAAAAAAACAAATAGACTTGGAGCCAAACATGATTTTAATTAAACTAAAAAGGAAAAAAATAAAAAATATATTAAAAAAAAAAATCAACCCTAAATCTAACTAAAACAAAAAGAGGATAGATAGGGGGACTGGATGGAGGTAAAAAAAGAGAGGAAGAAAAAAAAAGGCTTAAATGTATTTTTAGTCTTTTATTTTGATTAAATTTAATTTTTAGTCCTCTTATTTTTAAATACGAGATTTTAGTCCTTTATTTCAAATTTTATTTGATTTTTGGTCTTTTTCTATTTTTAATGTGGCTATTTAATTAATGATGTGACAGTTATCTGGCACTAATAAGTTGAAAAAAATGAAAACCCGTAACATATATTTTCATTTAATTATTATTAATTTTTGAATATGTTTTTATAATTGAATAACTAGATATAATATTATAAAAACAAATTCTTCTAACAAAACATTAAACACCTTCATCAAAATCTGGATTTGTTTTATCATACATCAAACAACCCTTCCTCATCTTCATAACTTAACTCATAAATCAAATCATAGACATTAACTAAGTTACAACACCACCTTGCTTCATTAACTTCAACTAGGGGCGGACACAATTCAGTTTTGAATTATAACTGTTTGAAAACTGAACTAAATTGCTTTTCAATTTAAAAATTGAACCTAATCGATTTTTAGTTCAAAAAATCGAACCGAACTGTTTTATAAATTGGTGAATTGATTTATTATTCTAATATGAACCGAACTGTTTTTAATTTAGTTTTTTGTTCCTATATGCCAAATTTTACATAATTACCCTTAATTACTTCTGAAAAAACAAATTTCGTTATAGTTTTTTCGAACAGACTCAATTCAGTTTTCTCAAACTCAAAACCAATTCGGTTCAGTTCTGCAATTTAGTTCAATTTTTAGTTTTTTTGAACACCCTTATCTTCAAGACATAAAATTAAACGAAGAAAACAAAAAATCCCAAACCAATTATCTAAAATTCGTCCACCCCCTTCATCATTGTTTTCGTCTATCTTCATTATTTTCCTTTTCTACTCCCGTGTTTGAAATAAAGCATCGTTTCTTGTTCATCCTTCTCTTCTTCCTTTTTTTTTTCTTCTTGTTTTACGTTTTTTCAAATTGAATAATTTTTTTCCCATCTACCTTAGTATCAACTTTCTCCACTATTTCAGCAACTTTTTCTGCCGTCCTAGAAAAATTTGTTCTCTACAACTCTCCATTTTCCTTGAACATCTCAGTTAAACGATAATGACAACGAAGAACTTGTTCGATTATGACTGGGATTTTCTCGATATACGCAGAGAGTCATATGATGGTGAGAATGACGACGAGTGAGAAGATGGGTCTTTGTGTTGAAGATAGTGAGAACGACAAGCTTGAAGTGCGAAGAGAAGTTTGAACAAGATGATGAAAAGACAAAGATGAGAAGTGAAGAGAGGAAATACGAAGAAAATGAAATTGAAAGATGATTTCTGAGATTAGGGTTCACTTTAGGGAAATTTTAATTTAGGGGGAATGAGATGATAATTTTAAAATTAATTTGAAAGATGATGTTTTGATGTGAATGGAAGAATGCTATAGGTTCATATATTGTTAATTAATTAAAAATTTAATTTACTAAAATAAAATATTTATCTATTCACCTAAAACAATGAATTAAACTTTTTTTTTTTTTCTAATTTGTCAATGTCACATCATTGTCACGTCATAAATGACATAGTCTCCTATCACAACAAAATAAAGTTTAAATACATTTTAATTCCTATTAGGTGTGAGAAAAAGTCAAGCCGACCGACAGGAGCTTACGGCCTAGTCTACTTAGGTCTATGTTTACCATGCTTCTAAAAAAGCCTATTTAGTTAAAAAGGCTGGACTACAAGTCACATAATAAATCTATTTAGTTAAAAAGCATTTTAGGCCAGCCTATTTTAATAATAATATTTTATTTTACTACTATAATGATTATTTTAAATTTTGATCTTTTTGTTAGATATTCAACTTTTAGTAATTTACTCATATTAACCTTCTTTAATTTTTGACATATTTGAGTGTATTATTATAAAATAGTATTGAAGTAGGAAATGTATAAAGTCATATTCTTCAAAATGTCATGTTAAATATCAAAATAAAACTTAATTTCATTGACATATTAACTCGTTAATCTATTTAAATATATGTTTGAGTACTTATTCAAAAATGTTAAAATAAAATAGACTTTTAATTAGGCTAACAGGCCATATCAGAACTCAAGCTTAAAAAGTAAGCCTATGATAGGCCATAGGTCGGACTTACGCCTTGGAATTTTTGACATACCAGACTCATGCATAACAAAACCTAGTTCGGCCCATCCTATTACCACCCCTAGTTCCTATTTTAATTAATCCGTAACTTTGATCTCTCTATTTTTAATTTCGTAATTTTGGTTTCTCTATTTCTTAAAATTGAGACATTTTGTTCCATCTGCAATTTACGTCTTTATTTTGATAAGATGATATCATTAGAATGGTTAAGTGAAAATCATGTGACGTTTTGTTGATTTTTAATTAAACAATCCATTTTTAATAAAATATTTCATTTTTGAAACATAATTAAAATATTTAAAATAAACTTAAAAAATTAAAATCAATAATAATCACACTCATTATTTCTAAAAAAAAATAAAATTATTTATCAAAAAAGGAATTCAACTTTCCCTCTAGTTATTGTAATTTCCTATTTTTTATTTATTTATATTTTTTATGTTTTACTTAAGGTTGTAAGAAAAAAAATTATTATTTAAAATGTTTTATTTAATTTAAAAATAATAAATGTTAGACATGATTTTTGGTTAATCATATTATTCAAACCACCAAAATTAATAGTTAAATCGATAGATATAACAAAATCTCTTATTTTTAAAAAGTAGAAGAACTAAAATTGTAAAATTAAAAAAAAGGATACTAAAATTACGAATCAGCTAAAATAGAAAAATTTAAACTACTAATAAATGACACACCACATCATTAAAAAATGAAAAATTATGCCAAATGCATGCATTTAAGCTTGTATTTAAAAGGAAAATTAAAAATTAAACTTAGACAGGTCGCGCTGGGGAATTTTCTGGCGGGATCGTGGTGGTTGGCAGCAGTGAGAGAAGATGGAACCCTTTCTAACTTTGTTCTTTTCCATCTTGATTTTCTTCTTCCTCTTCTAGCTTCTTCTATGGTTTTGTTTCAGTCCCAGAAAAATCCCTATGGTCTTTTCTTTTTTTTTTTTTTCGCTTGATTAAAACACAAAAAACAACCCTCTCCATTCTGTTTCTTTTATTTATTTTTTCTTTCAGAACCCCCTCTTCTACATTTTTTCCCTTTTGTTTTCTTCTCTTTTTCGTTTGATTCCTATTTATACTAAAAAAATAGATTACGACAGCGAAGCAGTTTGCATCTTGTTGTCTCTGTTTGCATTAAAACAAAAATATATGAAGAAGGTTCTTCTGATGCAAGCTCCATAATAGATTAATGTCCTTTTTTCTTTTTTTTTCTTTTCATTTGTTCTTTAGTAATATATTCTTAAGTTTTTATTATTATTTTAACCTTGTAATTGTCCCATGGCCACCAAACAATCATACTTGGAAAAAAAGAAGATAAATATATATATTTTTTAAAATAGAATTTTAATTTGTTATTTTTCACATAATATTCAATTTGGTGATTTATCTTTTTTTTTAATTAATTTTTGTCTTTTATCTTTTAAAAATATTGTATAATTTCAACAAATTTTATAAAATTTTGTCATTGAAATCTCTTCTGAAAATTATCAATATGTATTCACTATAATATTATTTAAAAAATATATTCATTTAACTTATTGAATTTAATCTCGTTATCAATATGTATTCACTATATAAAAAATATATTCATTTAATTTATCAATATGTATTCACTATAATATTGTTTAATATTTACTTGAATTTTCTATATTTTAATCTCGTTCTGACTTGTTAAAGTTGCATACTTAATTTTAAAATTTATCATAAATTAGATTTCAATATTGCTCACGACAATAATTATATGGTTATTTGAAATTGATATGATGACAATTATTAACATTTATAATTTATAAAAAAATAAATGACAAATATACTAAAAAATAATAAATGACCAAATCGAATATTTGATAAAAGATAAAAAAACAAAAATTATATTTGAATCTCTTATTAAAAATTTCTAAAGTGGTAAGCCACATCAATATTTTTCTAGATTTTTATTTTTAATTCTTTAAAAAAAATTAAAAAAAAAACCTAGCAATGTTCACCATCTTCTTAAAATAAAATTCTTTAAAAAAAAAATTAAAAAAAAACCTACCAATGTTCACCATCTTCTTAAAATAAAAAACTCTCAATCGGCTCTTGGTAAAAAAAAGACCTGGTCTTCATCTCTCTCCCTTTGATTCTATCTCTCTTGGTACCTTTTTTTCAACCCAACTCAAATTGAAACAGTTTATTAAAATCAGAGGCAGCAGAACCAAATCCAGTAATCTCTTCGGTTGACACGACAGAAATAAACGTCTTAAATTTGTTGTTTTTGAGTTTCAAAAAACTGTTTCAAAATAAATTTATGCCACCAAAGATATTACTGGGTTGAGTCACGGACTAGGTCACTCTCTTTAAGATGTTTCACGGCACTGCCCAAACTGTGCAAGGAAGACTATCAACCACGAAGTCCTCTAGATAAAACAGCCCAAATAAAATGTATCGAAGTTCAACTGCACCGTAGAAAATCGTTCTAGAATTACACCCTCAATATGATGGTTAAAGCCACTCGCAATATGGTACTATGACCACTTATAAATCAAAGGGACTACGACACAAAAACCGCTCTAAAACGATAGTGGTATTATGACTACTCAACAATCGTAGGTACTACGACATAAAAGCCGCTCTAAAACCACAGTTGCATTATGACCATTCAAAAATCGAAGGGACAGAAAGAAATGGGAGAAGTGGCTCATAAATACATCAAGCAAAATAGGGAGAAAAGAGAAAGTTGAGAAATGCATCCAACTTTGGTGTACTTTTCACACGAGTTTGACACTCTATATATATTGATGGAAGCAAACCCACATATGTTTTCTATCCAATGTGAGACTTTAGTATTTATAGAGTTGAAAACTACTCAATAGATGAGAATTTTCCAATGTGGGACTTCAACGATTTTTAAATTCACACACTAACATACTCTATGTTCCAATAAGTTTAATTCATTTAGAAGAAGAAGGAACGAACCAGGAAAGAGCTATGTTCCAACAGGTTTAATTCAATTAGAAGAAGGAGGAACGAACTTGGAAATAAAGTTGCTGGTATTGCTTTATGTATTGCTTTATTTGAGAAATAAAGTTTAAAGTATTTCACTATACCTTGAGAAATGTAATACATTAAATTACTTGGAAAAATTTAAAATTTCCTTTAAAAAGCTTTCATTTATTAGCCGTAAATTTTTATAATTATTAAGTATAAATTATTATTACAATATTATTTTGTAGTTTAAAGGTTCACAAATATGAGTCATTATTTTTTGACAAATATTTTTGGCATATTCTAATTGGTGAAACATAACAAAGTTTTTATTCGCATTTGATTCAAAATCAAACAAATACATGAAGAATCGGCTCTCTATGATCATAGTTGCTGGTACAAGGCACTTATTTTATATGTGAGCATACAACAGAGATAATAGCCTAAATACTTCACTTGGATAATAGCCTAAGATTTAACATTTTTTAGGTATTAAATTTAGAGGTGCCCCAGCTTCAAACGATATAATCAATACTAGTTTCTTATGAGAAAGTTCTGGTACCATTGTGCAGAAACCTTTGGATATCTTTTTAATCCATCTTGGTAGTCTATATAGTTTAATCCAAACCGATGTACAAAGCCACCACCCCATTCAAAATTGTCAAAAAGTGACCAAGCGATAAATCCCTTAACGTTCGCGCCAAGCCTGTATTTTTGTAACATCAAATGTCAAAAAATGAAAATCATAAACTGTGTGAGTTTATAGTAAAAATTATATTTTAAAAATAAATAAAGTAAAAAATTATTATTAATTAAAGTGACGATAATAGTTATTTTATAATGTTCATCGTGTAGATTTGAAATTCTTCCATAAAAATTTTACCATTGAGGTGACACGTCATAAATTATTATTATATAGTAATACTAGTAGTTTTTGTTACTTTGAATAAAAAAATTAGATAAAAATCTAAATATAGTAATGGATATTTAAAACAAAAAGAGTATTTAATACTTTCTTCTTTCAATAATTAGAGATTGATTTTTTAAGAAAAAAACTTGAATTCTGATTTGGAATGTATTTAATTGATCGATTTAAGAATGTAAAAATCATGTTTATGTAATTTTATGCAAACTTTTGTTGTCATTTCATTTATTTCGTGAATCATGTTATCCTTGAACTTGTTTATTGAGTCTAACTTTATATTCTCATACTTTTCTAATAAAAACTGTATTTAAAAAAAATATATATATATTTTCTAATGACTCAACGAGAACCAACACATTTTATCAAATTTGGTTCAAATTTGATGAAAAATTATTGATTTTTGTTTCAATCCAAATAAAAAGAATTTAATTTGTTCAAATAATAAATTTGGTCAAACCCAACCAAACAAGACCCATGTACAGGTCAAATTATGCATACATATTATATAGTATTATTATATCAGATGATTTAGATTCACACTTAAAATATCTAGAAAAAAAATAACTTACTGGATTGCAGAACGAATGTAGTAAAAATGACGATAATAATAATCAATTCTGAAAGTATCCAAAACAGCTTCTTCCACTGGAAGTGTTGGATCATTGAATTCATCCATACCTGTATATAGTATAAAAGTTTCATGTACATTATTTTATATCTAAACATGATGTTATATGATATGACGGTTCATTATAAATTCTTAATTATAATTGCATTCAAGAAAATTCATATGATTTTTTTTTGTGTAATTACCACTTTCATGGATGTAAACTATAGGATTGTTGTATTTCTCCTTAATATGTAACAAAAGATCTCGAAGTCCCCTTGGATAAACATATAACCAATCTGAAGCAGCCTGACATAATTATAAATATTTGTTATGTATGACATCAAAAGGATTTAAATTGTAACGTTGCTAGAAAAATAAAATTAGTGACAACAAATTAGAGATGAATAAATTTTCTTAGTGCCAAATTTTGTGTAAAATAGAGACATACTTCACATTTTTCTCTCTAATTTTTTGTCATTAATTAAATTTTTTTAATTGTTATTTTGGGTTACCGGACACTTACCCTTGGGCCTAGGGGTATCCCATTTTTTTCAGCTGCAATTGTGAAAACAAACATAAAATAATCAAATTCAACATATTTATCATAATTGTTAATGAGCTAACATGTAGAATATATAAGTGTACTTACATGAAGTGTTAGTTCTAGAATCTGTTGTGTAACTAGGTGGCACATTGGGTTGTGGAGGTACATTACTAATATAAGTAGAAGTGTAATAGTTTAAGCCAATAAAATCATAAGAACCATTGACTAGACGTGATTGCTCTGTAGTGAACTTCGGCAATCGAGTTCTCACAATATTTTGCATGCTTAGAGAATAGTGTCCAGTTGTTAGTGGTTCCATAAACCTGAAACCAATAAAATAAATTAATAATTAATTATCAACTTGTTAATCTTTTCTACTCCTTATTTGTACTTGAGCATCTTGTCAATCTTTTTCAAATGATTAGTTATTTGTAAGTATATTTCATAGTTTTAGTATGGTCCAAAACAGCTCTAATTTTGAAAAATTATAAGATTTTCTTTGTTTGCATAATGTGGTCCATTAAATGAGAACCACTTGTCATATTACAAAAATGTTTCTAAGAGTTGGTAACAGTATTTTAATATACATTTTAAATAACGAGCGTAAGTTTTTTACTAAAGCTTCCTGAAAAAAATAAGTTATTTACTGAAGCCTATAGTAAATTGACTTAATAATGAAAGATATTTATTTAGTTACCATCCTAATTGGAAGTCAAGAGCTCTCCTCGTAGCCTCTAAATCTTCTATATTGTCTCCGAGTGGTAAGAACCAGTTACTTACCAACGTTATACCAATCTTACCATTTTGTTTTGCCTGCACATATATACATATGTAACATTAAAGTAACAACTATGTAAATAATAATAATAATAATTTTGACAAAATATTAAATTAACACAGATTTTTATTCAAAATAATAGTTTTTAATTATTCTTTTTAGAGTAACAATTTTTTAATTATTAATTCAAGTTTTAATAAATATTTATATATTAATCCTTCTCCCCTTTAAATATGCACGAACCTACCCTTTTTAATTACCTTAAACCCTAAAACAAATTAAATTAGAGATCGGTTTGAGTTATGAATAAATTAAGAAATAAACCTGATGTTTGGTTCTATATAGTCGTACGGCATGTGCATGAGCAAGAATTTGGTTGTGTGTAACTATATAAGGTTCTGTGCCAGAATTTCCACCTAGACACGTTGGATCCGAACATCGACCCGGTGCCAGTGACCCAACTGCATAACCACCGTTGGTAAACATCCATGGCTCGTTGAAAGTACTCCAAACCTTCACTTTATCTCCAAATTCTTGAAAACAAAGATCCGCATAGTCTCGAAAATCATTTCTGAAACATTAATATAGAGTTCAACAAATCATTTTTTTAACAATTCAACGAATCATAAACATTGAATTTGCTACACTATAAAAATGACATTTGAAATGGAGACTCACATTATGCTAGAGTTTAAGAAACCACCATACTCGTCTTCCAAAGCTTGAGGAAGATCCCAATGAAAAAGAGTTACTATTGGTTGTATACCTACAATTTTATTGACAATAAATAATATTTTTTAACAAATAACTACTTAATAATTAAAATGATAAAATATAAAATGCTATAATTAGTTTGGACGATGTATCTTAAATGTTACCATAAGCCAACAATTCATTGGTAAGATTCTTGTAATATTGAATTCCTTCGGGATTTTTTCCTCCGCTCAGCTTTCCTTCTATTGGTACAAATTAATAATAAAAAAAATGAATTCAAAATAGTTGGCATGAAATATAGCATCTAACTAGATAATATTATATATCTTAAAAATGGTTGCTAAACAACGTTTGACTTACTTGGGAGTACTCTTGACCAAGAGATTGAGAATCTGTACGAATCCATATTCATAGCTTTTACAATTTGCACATCTTCCTATAGTAATAAATACATAACAGTTATCTCATTTTGTCAGATTAGTTCCTAAACCTTCTTTATAAATATATACTTAATGGAATATACATGTAAGTTTTTCTAGAGAAACATTACATATCAATTTAACTTTATAAACATCAAACTATTTCATATTGAACTAATTAATTCATCCCATAATAATTAAATACATAACAATATTATAAAATTATTTTTATTAATCATTTAATGTTACATATTGTCATAAATATATAATGGAGTATAAGGAGTTAAAGAATAATATACATAATATTAATTATAGCATAGAATTAAAGTTAAATAAATAATATTATAATTTTGACTCCGTAAACAACATTATAGAACAAACAAACATAAACACTAAGGTGACGGATTGAGGAACAACCTTATAACGGTGATATTGATCAATGGCGACGTCTCCATTGCTTCCATCCTTTATTCTTTCTGCACATATACATCGTAAATATGCATATTCACAATTTCCTCTTTTGAAATTTCATTATCAAAATACAAATTATATTTAATTGATAATAATAATAATAATAATAATAATAATAATAATGTCAATCAAAGAAAATTAGTTACTGTATTTAAATAGGTCAATAAAAATATATAATTGCTTCAATATATATAAGGAAAATTACATTTACCTCTTTTGAGGTCACCTTAAATTACACTAACACCCCATCTAATTTATAAAAAACACTCACCTTCTCAAGTTTTTTAAAATTTATTAATTAAACTAGAAATGGAATCTAGCAATACAATATTCTCTGTATGTTAAGATTTAAGATAGATCAATAAAGAAAGAAACCTGGATGATTATGAGTATAGGTATCCCAGATACTTAGTCCTTTACCACCTTCATTCGCCGCACCTTCAAACTATAAGAAAATCAACTCAAGTAAATATTTTTAGTTTTTCATATATTTTATACTATATCTCAACTTTGTAAGAAATTCTCTCATTTATTTGTTTTTCATTTTTTACATATTTTTACAATATATATAAATTTATTATAAGCAGCTCATATAAAGATGTTGCAAGTAACAATCATATAAAGATGTTACAAGCATCATAAGTGCAACTCATATATGAAAAAAGTTGCAGAAATATTTAATAAGCTGCACAATTCAAATTCACACTATTTTTCTTTTTTTGTATTTTGGTTGTTTGCATTTACAGCATTGTAACTATATGGAGTCACACGTATTAGTCACACGTATTTTGATGGTTCGATCAACATCGTACACAGATGATGTATCAAAAATAATATAAGACAAAAGGTTATAATATTTTGTAATAAATACCATATAAATTTAAATCACAATAAATTTTTTGACAAGAACTTAAAATAGAACAATTAAAAATGTATGAATTATGTAATATATATTTTAAATTTCATAAAAATCAAGATCTACTTTAAAAATTTATACTTGTGTGCAATCACAATTCACCTAATCTAAATAACTCTTCTTAATATTTAGTGAGCATAAGTATCGCCACTAAATTCTTTTAAGAAATGTGTTTCAAAATTGAAATGAGTTTAATAAATAATTTATCCGAATTGAAGTATAAATAAAAATAACAATCTTTCAATTATATTTTTGTTTATATTTCAAAGTAACGCGTATTAAAAGAGCGACCATGCAATGCTTGTTAGGAATTCCAACCTACTGAAAATATTATGAGAATAAATGTACTATTTAGTAAAAAATATAATAATTTAAATTTACACTTGTGACTTCAGTTAAAATTTAATGCTTTATTTGTATTATAGGTAAATTTCATCATAAATACTTTTTAAAATTGATGAATTTCAGACCTTGTATATATATGTCTTCTCTACTCTAAATGATTCATTACAAAAAATTATAAAATAAAAATTGGAAGAACTTAATTTATATATGCATTACTTGGTATGCTGATCCCCCTGCCCCAAAAATGAATCCATCAGGGAAACTTTTCCGAGAGAGGTTACCGATTTCAAGAAGAGGATCTTCTGCATTTGTGAAAGCAAATGTTAATGAGATCACAACAAATAGAGCAAACATATTGGCCACACTAATCATGTTTTTTTGTTTTGCTACCACTTTACTTTTTGTGTTTGAGTCACGGCCTATTTATACCGGATGGAAGACTTTCCATATTGATCCATGTGCTAGTTTAATAATGATATTTATTGATTAAATATATTTTTTGGTATTATATGATATTAGAAGGATACTTGTGATGCGGTCTTTATTATAATAATAATGTTTGATCATTTTGTGATCCATAATAATATTTTTACATGTACTTCCGATCGACACGGTCTAAGCATATTTTGAGGTGATCACACCATTCACACGTGTTTTTTATGTATTGGGAACCATGATAAGTGATGGCTAGCATGGTCTTGTGCATAAATTTGTCCATCATGGTCACATGAATTCAGACCGATGATAAAACTCTTACAAATTGTGCAAGCCTGGCGTCTATAATTTTGAGATTAATAATCATAAGTTTGTGAAACTAAATGCTCGGCTTGCATAATTTATATTATGACAGCTACTAGTACGTTTTTTAATAAATAAAATTTATTTTTTTTTACTAAAATAAATGAAAATTTATTAGAAATGAGAAAATTGAATATCAACGGCTATAAAATATAACGTAGATACAATTTAAATAGTAGTTGCTGCAATATTAGGATGAACATGAAACATAGGTAGCAATTTGTTACTTTGACATGCTCTATTTGAACGAATTTTTTTTGCAATTATATCTGTTTTGGCCCGAGCAACTACAGTTTGTTTGCCTAACACCTTATCACGAAAGAAGATGGATTCTTTTATGTTATCTTTCTTCACTTCTCCTCCACTATTTGGAGGTTCTTGCTGGTTACCGCTTGTATCCGACAGAAGTCGATGTACCATAAAGTAAAAGGCCATAAAAACCTTAACAAAATAATTTCTTTTTTTCAAATTTAACTAACGATATAGTTAACCGTCAACATACGTATTGATTACTTTATTAATAAACAATAAAATATAAATAAAAATATAAAAAGGAAATGCAAATGACAATACATTCACTTGTTTATATATATATATAAATCCTAGATCAAACAATGAATTCGTTTAATAGAATGTTCGAGCAATATAAAACATATAAGAAGATACGACGCTTACGTAATATTTAGCTTTTATGTTGAAAACAATTTACATTATATATATATATATATATATATATATATATATATATATATATATATTACAAAACTCATCACAAGCACTTAACACTTAATTTTTTATGGAAGACCTGATTTGCGGTACAATGCACTACATTATATGACCAAATAATAATTCCAAGTTTTTTCATCAATCAAAATAAATTAAAAACATAACCACCATTGTAGTTAGGATGTGAGAGTTAGGTAGTAGAGTGATAAGAAAGGTTCATGGTTGGATCTCCGCTCTCAGTAAAATAGTAACGTACTAACATTGGTTTTTATAAGAAGAAAAAAAAAAACATAACTATTGTTTTGGTCCTAAAAGTGTAAGATGTTGTAATACTGTCCCTTTAGTCGGTCTAAAGATCAAATAGATCTTCCATTCTTCAAAATATCAATAATTTTAATTTTTAATATTAACTGAGACGTCAACACTGTTAAACTTTCAGACATAGACGTGGACAAAATGATGTGTGTCAAAGTTAAAGCAATGTACATGTGTGATGTGACCAGAGATTAAAGTGACACTTAAATGTTTTGTCTTTCCCTTTTTTCATGATTTGTAGACCAGTTATTGGTCTTGATGGTTATGTCCTTAAAGGGTATTATGAGATATGATTTTTGCTGATGTGCGCAAAGACCCAAATGGCCAAATGCTTCCAATTGCTTTGGTTGTAGTTGAAGAAGAGACAAGGGATTCATGGAATTAGTTCCTTAAATTATTAATTGATGACTTGGTTGGACAACAAACATGCAAATTCTACACTTTTATATATGATGAGCAAAAGATATTCATTTATGTTCAATTATTCATTATTCATTTATGTTAATTTCTCTTATTTATGTTAGGGACTGTTGCCGACAATGGATGAGTTCCTTCTTGGGGTTGAACAAATGTTTTGTTTAAGACACCTCTATAACAACTTCAGAAAAAAGCACCAGGGAAGAAGCTTAAGGAAATGATGTGGAAGGCAGCCAAGTATATCATCAAGCATGGAAAAGAGAAATTAAGTATTTGAGGAAGGTTAACGAAGAGACCTGCAAATATTTGGTAAATATTCCACCAAGGTCTTGGTCAAAGTCAAGATTCAGTTTCAATTCTAAATGTGATGTGCTTGTCAACAATATCTCAAAGACATTCAACAGTGTCATACTTGGACCTAGAGGAAACAAATGCTTGAAGACATCAAATCGTAATTAATGGAAAGGTGGGAAACAAATAAAGCTAGATTAGAAAGGTACACTTGTTTTGTTTTTCCTTAAATAAAGAAAAAGTAAGAAAAAGGAACAAGAATTATCAAGAAGGTGGATGTGTAGGTAATATCATGGTTCTGTTTTTTTAATTCTTGTTATGGTATGACTGTTTTATCATAAGAATTTTGGTTATGTGTGTTAATTATGTCATCTGTTAATTTTGACTATATGTTTATTCTTATTGAACAAGGTATGCTGGTGGAAATATATTTGAAGTCAGTAATATCAATCACACAGAAGATGGTATCACTAGAAAATAGATAATGTGCATGCAAGAAGTGGATCATTATTGGAATTCCCTGCTACCATGCAGTTTGTTGCTGCAACTTCCTCAAACAAGATCTAGAAGACTTGATTCCAGCATATTATAGGCGAGAGACATATGAGGCTTGTTATCGACCTGTCATTTAGCCAACAAATGGACATAATATATTGCCTCAAACTCCATATCCTGATGTTTTACCACCACTATTAAGAAGGCTTCTAGGTCAAGGAACAAAGATAGTGATGAAAAAAATAAAGACTCAACAATGATTAGTAAGAAAGGGATGCCAAGTAACAAAGCATCGTGTCCAAGCCAAACCCAAGAAAGCCAGACTGAAACTAAATTGGCCCAAGCCTAAACTCAACCGCACCATGCTGAAACACAAGCTAGAAAGACCCAAACTCAATATGTCCAAGCCAAAACGCAACCTGTCAAACCTAAAGGAAGACCAAAGAAAAACTAACTCATGCAACCCCAATCACAACCTGCTCAGCCCCAGCCTACACAAGCTCAATCTCAACCTACACAAGCTCAGTTCCAGCATGCACAAGCTCAGCCCCAGCCTACACAAGCTTAATCTCATCATGCACAAGCTCAACCCTAGCCCGTACAAGCACAACAACCTCAGTCTAATCCTACAAAATCTCTTAGAGACAGGACTCAGAAAAAACAACTTGCACAAGCTCAAACCCAACCTATTGAAGCTCATTATCAAACTTCTCAATGTCAACCTATTTATGCTGCAATACAACATGTTCAAGCTCAATCAAGTCCTTTTAGGCCAAAGTTCTAAACATGGAGGATATAGTATTAGGATCTGTCAATTTTAGATATGTCATTTTGTTTATGTCTTTATTTAAGCTCAATCAAGTACCTTTTTGCCAGTCAAACACTTTATGATCACTTTATATCATTTTGTGTCTTCTATACCACTTGAATGATGTTTACTTTGTTTTGAATGGAATGGAGTATGTTTGGGAAACGAATTATGTGCATGAATGAATTATGAATGAAATAGACTTTGGCAAATGGCAGAATGATAAGTGCTCAATTACCATATATTTGTTATATTTGTAAAGCACTTATTAACTTAATTTGATAGAAAACAAGTTATTTTATCTCCAATCCTTGTAAATATTTAGTTACTAAGGTTTGAAATATAAGAAATGATGATACGTTGCATATTTCCTTGTTTTTCTAGGTAAAATGAGAGTAGTAATTAAAGAAAAGAGCAACCAAGATCATTGGAGCCACAATTAATGCAAGCAAAATACATTAATAGTTCAAAATACCACAATTTCTGCTACAACAAACTCAACCATTACTACATACTTATAACAAATCAACTAAACCAACCTTAAGGAAATTACATCAACTGTAGTAAGCTCATTTCAGAGCTAAGATCAACAATAAAACAACACATGTTACACCGAACAAAACACATAAAAATAGAAGCAACTTCATCTTAATAATGGTTGACTTGTGATCTCCATGCATTTTAAAATGACATTCCTAAGAGTCATCATCTCCAAATCCTTTTAGAGGCACTCGAAACATTGAGTATGTATCTATTATGGTATTCTCTGTTGTGCTTGAGGCATATAGTCTGAATCCCAAACAAAGTAATTGCATTTACATTCAATGTAATAACTCTACAATTGATGAACAGAGACAACATTAAAACAATTTTTTATTTTTATTGAACTAATCTAAAATACATAAGAAACAATTCAATATCCCAAATCAACAAGAATTGAATAACAAATTTTTAATTTGAACCAAAAACCGTAAATCCAATAACCCTAATATGAGAAAAACCAAAATCCCAAAATCCAATCTAACAACCTCAAATAAAAGAATCGAAAATCATAAAGGTATTGATGTTTACCACAAAATTCCTACAACCCCAAAATTTTCTTCCTCTGTTCGGACCCCATTTTGTCATTGTGCACATCCCAGGTTTCAGACCACAAACACAATTTGGCAGCTCATGAATTCAATTTGGCATCACAGGAATGTGAATTTGACCCATTTGAACATGAGGAGGCCATGGATTTCAATCTTTGGAATTGTGAACTTGAATTTTCTTGGGTGGGAGAGGAGAAGAACAAACAAAGGTTTTGGAACTATGAAGGAGAAGAAAACGAAACCCAGAATTTTTTAACATTGCCTTAACGGAAACCCACAGAAAGGGTAGCAACGCAATTATTTAAGAACATAAAATACTGAAATGGGAAAAAAAGATAAATGACTAAATCGTTATCTGAAATTAAGTTGAAGGACAACGGGGATAAATATGCCAAAAATATATTAAATAAATGATATTTTAGAGATATTATCTTTAAACAAGATATAATCATTGAAAAAAATGTATTTACAGTATTTGAAGAGACCAATGACTATGAGGGTCTTCATAAAGATGAAAGTTATTAGGAGATAATGGGGTAAACCACAATTCTAGTCCTTGAAAGTATAAGGTGTTGTCTCTTTGGTCCCCTGACTTAGCCAAAAACTCAAATTAGTTATTAAATCATCAAAATAGTCATTCAAAGATATAACTTACTATCCTAAAAGTTTTTGAAAAATACAATTTACTGTCAAAATAGTCAATGACCGTTATAATGTCAGAGACTAAATTGATTGACATATAATGATTCAGAGACTAATTAGAGTTTTTTGTTGAGTCGGTGACCAAAATTACAACATCATATACTTTTATTGACTAAAACGGTGATTTACCTGAAGATAATGTTGTAGTATTTGATGTTTCTGACATTTATAAGAATTAGTGCATGTTTTTAGAAAAACCAAATATCAATTTCCCTATAATTTGAGTTTGAGTGACGGTAAAATTCCATGTGCACCCTTGGGTATGAAATCTTGTAAGTTTTTTTTAAAGACAAAAAACAAATTAGGGAAAGGAAAAATTATTATTAATAATAATAACACTAATGAATATTTTACAACTATTCTATATAAAATTTGAACTTTGTCCCTTGATATTATAATTTTAAACTCTTACCACTAAGTTGACATCTCGTATGTTAGAGAATGAGTGTTCACAAAAAGAACTATTGTAAGGATTTAATTTATATACATTATTTGTCTAACTTTTTTTTACATTGTCAACTCAATTATAACGGTTAGACAATTAGAGATACTTGACTTTTAACAAAACTACCTCTAAAGTTATTCTCATAAATGGTTATAATGTGCTGACAATGTACAACTTTTTAGAATGCATAACAATTAATTTTTTTAATATATTAATATTTTATTAATATTACTAATCCCTCTGCTCATTATTATAAATAAAAATAATAAAAAAAATTATTTTTACGGAGATTAAGAAATTTAATTAAAGACAATTAAATTTTTGAATTTAATGTAAAATATAAGTTAAATTTATTAAATTAAATTTTTTTTTAATGTCAAACACTCAATTATGTTCACATTAAATAATTTGGATTAAAAAAAGAATATATTAGAAATATTATAATTAAATTGTTCAAAAATATTTATATAAAGTGACTAGAGAGTACCTCTTTCTCTGTATATATGATTCTCTTAATAATTATGTACCATTGTCTCACACTGAGTGGCTCATTTGAGGATTTAATGCTTCATTGTGGGATGAAAGAAATGTCTTTTAAATTTTCAACTTTATTTTTTACTAAATTATATCTAATTAATGTACATCTTTTTAAATAACAAAAATTCCAATGACACTAACGAAAATCAAATCCGTAATTTTCTGAAACTAATATGTTTTTTTTTATTTTTTATTATTAGACCAAATCACCGGAGTTATTTCACTCTCCATATTATTTAATGCATTGTTTTACTAAAATATTTTTATCTCATTTAAGTATTAATAAAACATTAATTTTTTCTATTATACTCTTAATCATTATTAATGGTTTTTTGATTAATTGTGTCCAACTTAATGACTATGAGACATAGTAAATTGTACTTCTTCCATATATTAAGTCTCATTTTATCCTATTTCACACATACTCGATTCCTTTCAAAATAATCTATATAATATTAAATTGAAAGTAACATTTATTTGAAATAATTTATTTTTGTAAAAGCAACACTTATCGCAAAATAGATGAAGTATAGAAGTTTAATTTTCAGTATAAAATATTTTATATTATCAATGTATAACAATCAATCATTTATATAATTATAGAAATAGTTAAAATTAAAATTAAATATTATCAAATATGATGGTTATGATTTTTTTTTATAACGAAAATTATAATTTATTGACGGTGTCGATGGACATTAAAAGTGTATAAATTAAATTTACAGTATACTAAGAAGATACACAAGTTAAACTAACGATAAAAATTAAAGATAAAAACATAAAATTAATCGTTGAATTGGTATTATCTTAACATAGAGACAGATTTTACCTTTTTTTCATCTATAACTTTCCATCATTATTTCAGTTTCTTTAGTATCAATGATATTTTATTAAACTTACATAGGAATTTTAATTATTATTATTTTTGTCAAAACCGTAAACGACGAATACCATGGACGGAGCGATATTTCGAAAACAACAATAGTGATTTGTATTGTCTCTTCTTACACATGCATTTTACATTTGAAAATAGGAAAAAAATAAAATTGCTGTCGTCCTATCTTGACCTCCTTGTTTTTTACTCCTTGTACTCAGCAACACTCTTTTAACAATTCAATAATAATAATATTGCTACTCAACTTCGTACTTCAGATGAATAAATAAATAATAAATTTCCTCTAGAAAAGACTAAACGATAAGTTTGTTAATTTTCACGTATCTAGATAATAA
The DNA here is from genome assembly GCA_037974755.1 of Cicer yamashitae. Classification (NCBI taxonomy): domain Eukaryota; kingdom Viridiplantae; phylum Streptophyta; class Magnoliopsida; order Fabales; family Fabaceae; genus Cicer; species Cicer yamashitae. The sequence goes on from JBBPBQ010020323.1 coordinate 51,223,653, forward strand.
CATACATCAGACGGAAGTGTAGGTATGCACGAGGAAAATGCACTACTCCTACTTAGTTGTCTTATTATAAATCCATTTGCTATTTTTAAAATGATGAAACCACGATACTTCTTCGATTTTGTACGATCTCATTCAGAAAGAAACAAGATTTTGTAGATTTCAATTTGATATATTAAATTATAATATTTAAATTTGGTCTTGGACAATAATAATAATTTCTTTTTAAAATGTGTTTCTTAGATGTAACGTTAGACAATTAAAAAAGGAGTTTCTATGATATATCTTTAAATTGACATATTTTAATATTATTAAATTAATTGATCAATAATTAAATGACATAGTTTCGTCAATCAGTATTATTTATTTATTAAAGTTTAATATAATGATGACGTTGATGAATTAGTAATAAATTAATTTAATTATTGATTAAAATTTTGATAATACTGATACAATTTTTCTTCTTTATAAGACTGTATAAATTGTATTAAAATAGTTTTAAACTTTGTATCAATTTTTATTTATTTAAATAATGTAATGTAAAAGATAATGTACCATAATCATGATGTGAATTACTCCGTTATTGGGGGAGTAAAGTTTATTTAATTCAAATTTAATTACGAACCCGTCTTCCTAATTAATTATTAGGATCTTCAACCATGTACTTTGCGTTGTTTATTATTTATTAAAATGAAAGCAGACGGGAGTAGGTATATGCACGAGGAAAATACACTACTCCTACTTCGGTGTCTTCTCCCAAATCACTTTGTCATTTTTAAAATTAGTAAAATTGGAATATGATTATGCATGGCCCCCTCAATTTGGTCCATTAAAACATGAATATTTTGTCCTTTAGTCTTAATTTTATTGACAAATGTCGATATTGTTAAGTTGGATATTATGTCTTAGATTTAAATTTGGAATCTCACATCGTATATGTAAGTTTCTGATGATATTCATCATCTCGTCTACATACAAACAGAAAGAATATGAATATTGAATTTGTTTGTTGACTTTGTAAATATTTATCATATTCGTCGTTCGGTAAATTAATGCTACTAAATGTTGTTGACGTGTGTCCATTAATTGTAATGTCGTCAATCAAAATAGTTTACAACTTTGTAGGACACTATATAATTAATATATGAAAATACGAATATTTTTATTTAGTCACTAATTCTATAAAATATTTATCAAATTCATTCTTTTGTAAATGTTCACTACTAAATATTGATGATGATTCATATGTTAAGTGCACTCTTGTAAGTCTTAGTTGTAGGATTTAATACTTTAGTGATGTCTTAAGATGTTTATAATAGGCTTAATTTCAATTTTAGTCCTTCTATTTTTACTGATTCACGAAATTGATCCCCTTATTTTAAAAGTTGACAGTTTTAGTCCCTCTATCTGATTTTTTTAACTAAAACATAATGATGAGGGATGCTTTAAATAACGTGACATATGATACGATGATGTAGAATGATTAACACTTATGAAATTGAAATAAAATGCCGTAAAAATTTAACTTTCAACTTTTGAAAATTTTCATATTTTTAATTTAATTAATGACATATGAATAATTAATGCATCTAGATAGTTCTATATCATAGAATTATATTCCGCGTCATTTAAAATATGTCAAATCGTCATTTTTTAGTTCAAAAATTGGAGGGATGAATCAAAACTGTTGACTTTTAAAATAGGAGGACAAATTCCGTGAATTGGTAATAATAGAGGGATCAAAATTGTAATTAAGCCTTTATAAAATATATGTGTATCGGTGTTTGTGGGACAAAGAACACTTATTTTATTCACATTGCACGCAATCATAGAGAAGAAAATAAAATGCATGAGTTACAATGAAATATATAATATATATATATAATGGTTAAAGTATTGTATTTGTGTCCTATTTTATGTCAAATTTTGTGTTTCCATAACATTGCTTTAAAAATATATATGAAAAAAACATTATTTTTAAGATAATATACTATTAATATAATGTGAAATAAAATAAAAAATTAATAAAATATGATAATTTCGTTCGGTGAATGGGGTGAAAAAGATACCCAAATCAATAGAGATCAAGATTTGATCAAAATTTATCTACAACAAAATATGAACAGAATCAATATAAAGAATTTACAAACGCAATCTGAACAAAATACAAACATAATCAATCTGAATAATTTACAAACTCAATTTGAACAAGATACAATTCAGAATTAAACAAAGACTAAATTGAAGCCCTAATTTTAACTATAAATAGATATTCAAGGTTGAACAAGAAGATCATCGAAAAACAAAAAAGAGTAGAAGAACTCAAGCTCAAAATTTCAAATTCATCTTAGAGTTCAAAGAGAGAAACACTTGTTCGAATGAGAAATATTCTCTAAGTGTTTTTTCTTAGAGTGTAAGAGTTATTATTACTATCAACTTTGTTAGAAGCAAACACTTAAAGTTCCAATCTTTTGTATCCAATCCGATAGTAGTTTAAATCCTTCTACAATCTGGAGTTATTAGGTTGTTAGGAGAAGACTTGACTTGTAGGGTCGAGGTGTTTAGTTCCTCAAAAGTCTGGGGTTGTCATGCTATTTTGGGAAGACTGACTTGGAGGGTCAGCTGCTTTGTAATTCAAGGTATTTGAATTAGTGGATTAAAGCCTTCTGAATGAGGGGAAATGATGTATCCAATTTAGTGGTGAACTAGGATAAATCTATGTGTCAAATTATTTATGTTTTCATTGTTTGCTACCTCTAAATATAACTGCTTCTTATCTAAGTAATTCATAAAAACAAACCAACCTTCATCAAATTAGCAAAAAGTTATCAACTTTGGCAAACATAATTCAACCCCCCTTCTCATGTATGCAACTTCTATTGGCATCAGAGCTCGGTCTCAAGGCTAAGCACTATACAGTGTTTGAGGCAAGATCTAAGGGTTCAACATGTCTAGATTAAGTGAATCAGTAGATGAAGAAATTGAGGTATTTTCTGACTTTACTCAATCTGATTTAATTACTGCTATAAATGATTTTTTAAATAACAATCACAAATTGTCTTTAAAATTGAAAACACATTGGAAAGAAAATACAAATCTAACTGAAAAAGTTAATGTTTTAAAGAATCAAAGTGTTGAATTTAAAACAAAAAATACAACTCTCTAATCAGAGAATATGCAAATTCAGAATCTGAAAACCAGAAAAGAAGAAATATAAGGGTTTTTAGAGTAAAACTGAAACTATTGACATATAGGTTATATATTTCTTTAAATTTAATTATTGTCTAATATTATGTTTACTGTGATAACAAGAAGCTTGATCTTAAAAAGCAAAGCTAGATAAGTATTTTGCAGGTTCTTAAAAATTTAGAGGAACAAGGAGATCCACATATTCTGAACACTTCAACAGAAGTAGCATACAAGTTTGGTTTTCAAAAACAAGAAAAACCACCAAAAACAAAATTGATGTTTTTGCTGTATTGATTTCATTGTTCAATTATTTGATTTATATTATGTTATATGATAAATAGCTTGACCTTAAAAAGTCAAAGCAAGTTGAGGATACTGCAGGTTTACCGGAACCAGAGGAAACAGATGCAGACAAACCAGAAGATGACAAATCTTTAGAGGATGAATATGATAAAGTTAGAAACAATCAAGATAAGTCAGAAGGAAGATCTGGATGGAAGTACAAGTCATCTCATCTCATTGGAAGTGAAAGTGATCCTTTGAGGATTAGATCATCATTAAAAGATACCACTTTGTTTGGTTCACTCTCATCAATTGAGCCTACCTATATTGATGAAATATTGGCAAATGATGGATGGATTCTTGCAATGCAAGAAGAGTTAAATGAATTTAAGAGGAATGATTTTTGGGATCTAATACCTAGACCAAATAAGAACATTATTGGAACCAATTGAGTTTTCAGAAACAAGCTAAATGAAAAAGGTGAAGTGGTCAGAAACAAGGCAAGACTTTTGAGACATTTGCTCTAGTGACCAAGTTAGAAGACATTGACTACACTGAGACATTTGCTCTAGTGACTAGGTTAGAAACTATTTGTATCTTACTTTCTTTTGCTACAAATAATAACATTACACTATTTCAAATGGATGCTAGAGGTGTTTTTCTAAATAGTTATATAAGTGAAGAAATCTATGTTAAACAACCTCTAGGTTTTGAAAGTGCTGAATTTCCAAATCATGTTTTTAAACTTAGAAAATCTATGTATGGTCTAAAACAAGCACCTAAGGCATGGTATAATAAACTTAGTAACTTTTGCTTAAAATTAACTTTGAAAGAGGACAGGTATATAATACACTCTTTAGAAAATCAATAGAAGATGACATTCTTATTATTCAAATTTAATCAATAGAAAATCAAGCTTGGTTACAATGAGAGAATTGTTGTTGTAGCTTGGAATATTACATGACCCTTTTGGATATGCATGTGTTTGTTGTTTCAATGCTTTGGAATATTGCAACCACTTATTTTTTGGATGCTCATTCACATCTCAAATATGGTCTCCTGTATGGTTGGATTGGTTATAACTTCATACCGCATAATTCTCTTATTATCAACTTCTTATAGTTTGGACAAATTCTCAGAGGAAAGAGAAGCAAGAGGAGAAGAAGTATAAGGTGTGCAACCATTTGGGGCCATTGGAAAAAAATCAATTTTGATAGGGGACTATTGATTTTGAAGGATTGTTAGCACAAATTAAAATTATTTCTTTGAGTTGATTTATGTTCAGAGAAGGAAAGTTGTCAACTTTGCAATATTCTAATAGGTTTGATAATCCCTTGGATGTCTTTCATCTGTGTAATCTAATCTTTTTGTAATGGGTTGAAGTACCCCTTATATTTCGTTAATATATTTTACTTATAAAAAGTAAAACATTAGAAGAAAAAATTATCATAGGTGTGATTTTGAAGCCAAATAATAAACCTATCAAGAATCAGAATCACAATATAAAAAAGAACCACAACACCAACCGCATCAAGGATTGGAATCCCTAATGACCTAAAATTGTGAAGCAACAACCACCTCCGAAAATAATGTCAGGTTCACTATTTATGTGCTACAAGCCTACAACTATGGCAAATTAGATCATATTACACAGAAGTGTAGGAACATGTCAAGATATATATCATAAACAATGCTTTTTAGCATGATTCTGATTTTTTTTTTATTGTTGTGTTTGTTATTTAATATATTAAATTAAAAAAAATCCAATATTGCTGCTATGGAATATTGTTACTGGACAACGCGGCGGTAAATCGGAGGGACGGCTCGCCGACGGGAAGGCAGTGACAGCGTTGGGGTTTGCTTTTCTTTTTACGTTTGGACATAAACAAATAAAGGAAAAAAAATAAAGTGCTAAATAATAATAATAATAATAATAATAATAATAATAATAATAATAATAATAATAATAATAATAATAATAATAATAATAATACAGTAATAGTAATAGAAAATGTATCTCGGTCGATGTAAATTAATTTTATACTGTCAGACACTAAGACAATTGTAACTGTCATCATAAAATAATTATATAATCAATAACTTGTATTTACTGTCAACGATTTATACTAGCAGTGTATTTTCATTAAAATCTAATAATAATAAGGTTTAATTGCAGTTTTAGTCCATTTACTTTTATTAAGTCACGAAATTGGTACTTCTATTTTAAAAGTCGACAATTTTAGTCGCTTCATCTGATTTTTTTAACTATAAAAAGACAATATGACATGCTTTAAATAACGTCACATATGATACAGTGATGTAGAATGATTAACACCCATGAAATCATAATAATACATTGTAAAAACATAACTTTTACCTTCAACTTTTTTTCATATTTGTAATTTAATCGATGGGATGCGAATAATTAATCCATCTATATGGTTCTATATTATGAAATTGTATATTACATCATTTAAAATTTATCAAATCCACATTTTTTAATTCAAAAATCTGAGTGAAAATCAAAACTGTTATTAAAATAAAAAAAAAAAACTAATTTCGTAAATTAAAAAAAATAAAAAGTGCATTTAAACATAATAATAATAATCAAACAACGACAATGTACTTTCATCTTGCAACCCTAAAATGATATACTTTCATGTTGTGACCGTTATAATACGGTTCAAACAAAGAGAGACCAAAAAAGATTGAAAGGGAAATTCCATAGCAGTGATTGACATATAAAATTCAGAATAACAACATTATTATCATATTAATCATACAACTAGACAAAACAAATATTAAAAGGCTTACCGAGTTTAAGAATTTCTTTCTTTTTCTTTACTTTCTTTTTCTTTTTTAATAAGAGTGAATGATTATGAAACATTGGTTCAAATTATATATTTGATAAAATTTTAAATAAAATATATTTAATATTTTTGATTTATTTTTATTTTTATTTTAAAATAGAATATTGTTACGTAAGAATAGCGTGACGTAGAACAAAAGAGTCACATTGACGGACATATTCATTCATGGGTCAATAGGGGCCGAAGTGTTCACCAAAAATCAATCGTTGTGCATTTGGTTTGTTGGTCAACCATTTTGAGTTGCTTCTTCCATGAAAGCATACTTTTGTTTCTCTTGCTTTATTTGGTGGACAGGGTTGCACGCTACAACAAAAAATAATTTTAACAGCAATTATTGTGGTCTTTAGGGACAATTTAAATTATCGTTAAAACTGTTACTATTGATTGCATTATGGTCTTTATTTAGTGTTGCTAAAAACTTTAGCAACAACTTAATAAATACAGGTAAAGATCTATTTAATTGTTGTTAAAAATCAAAATCGTTTTATAATGACATATTTCAATACAAGAAAGTCCTAGCTAATTTGTAGTTACCTAAATTTGGGTCTAAAGAGGGAAGAACAATAGCTTATCGCGTTGTTCAGAAATAAAAATGAAGAGTGAGAACAGTATACAAAGCTTCATAGCTAGAAAGAGCGCATGCAAAAAAATTACTCCCTCTAGTCTCCGATTTATGGTTCTTTTGACAATTTTATTTTTGTTCAAAATTTTGATTATTTTAAAAAATTAAAATATAATTTATGATATTTTTATTTTATATTTTAAAAAAAAAAAAAAATATATATATATATATATATTAAATGAATTTTATTTTTATTTAATAAATGAAGAGTAAAAAAATTAAAAATACATAAATTTATTATTTTTTAATATATATAAAAACTAAAAGAAACAAAGTTAAAAATAATAATAAAATAAAAAATACATAAATTTATTATTTGTTACATTGTTTAGCATTTTTTTACCGGCAACTCTGACTAATTGCGATTATAAAGTTAGTCGTGGCCAATGTTTAATGGCCACTAATTTCTTAGTAATAATAATAATAAATAAAAGAAATAAGTTTATCACGGCTGTATAATTGCTGCTAAAAGTCATTCTTATTGTAGTTGGTGTTGACTTGATTTTTTTTTGTTTGTTTTTTGTATTCCTTCTTATCACTTTGGTGTATGGACTAGATTACTTCTTACATTTTTCTTTTGTTTTTAATAGATAATTTTTCATTAAAAAAATACAAATACACATATTTTCCTGTCCCTTTTTCAATAGATATTGTCTCTTCCCCTTTTTTTTCTTTTCCTTTTATCTTCCACTTTTTTTTCCCAATTTTCCTCCTTTTTTCTAAACTCCTAAGCATCTACTAATAGAAATTAATTAGATTATATTTTTTTACGAATTAAAAACTCACATTAATACTAATTAAAATAAATAAAAAATAAATATTTTTATTTTGAAAACATGCTCGAATGACAAAAATCATATTTGTCTACATAAAAATATAATACTTTAAGAGTGAGTTTCATAACATTAAAATATATTTTAATCCTTTAGAAAGTGCAAAATTGAGCGAGGGAATATGAAATAATGTAGGTAGAGAATTGATATTTGCAAATTAAGCAATTAAGTGATGAAAACTATCATCCGAGTAAAATATGTTTTCTAGAATTTTATTATTGAAGATGCTCTAAGTAGCTAACGCTCTATAGATCTTGAAATTTGTTTTTACATTATTATTGAATCACTGAACTGAATATTTTTCTATCAAGAAAGGAGTTGTTGTTGCTATTAGAATCACTACTCTAAATAACACTTGGTAAATATTGCAGTGATTCATGCAATCCTCTAAAGTTATTGACACTAAGTTTAGTGTTAGTTTAATTAGTCGATGACACTAATGGTGACACAAACAACTACAACCATGAAAAAATAAAAATAAAAATGCAATAGATCTAAATTGAAGTTAAATATTAACAAAAGTTAACTTTTTTTTATCATATTTAATTATTATTGTATATAAAAAAATTCATTAAAAAATGTCATTCATAATTAATGAGAGATAATTTAAGTAACTTAGTTGAACTTGTAAAAGAGATAAACAAAAGTAAACATGAAAAATTAATTATGTAATAGTATAAGCAGTTAATTTTGTTTAAATTTGTCACGAGAGAGTAACATGGAACATTATATTGTTGTTGACTTTTTATTCAAAGTTGTCTCAAAATCAAACTGAAACATGAAGCATCAATTCAATATAACCATAGTTGCTGGTAAAAGGCACTTATTTGTAGTTGAGCATACGACATGAATAACAGCCTAAATACTTGACTCTAATTGAACTACAATGCTATTAAGATTTAACATTTTTCTAGTGTTAAATTTGGAGGTGCCCCAGCTTCAAACAATAGGATCAATACTAGTTTCTTTTGAGAAAATTCTTGTACCATTGTGCAGAAAGTTTTGGATATCTTTTTAATTTATCTTTGTAATCTATGTAGTTCAATCCAAACCGAACAGTGAAGCCATTAAACCATTCAAAATCGTCGAAAAGTGACCAAGCATAAAATCCCTTAACGTTTGCGCCAGCCCTGTATTTTTGTAATATATCAAATGTTAAAATATGAAAATTCATAATTATGAGTATATAGTAAACATAATTAGAAGAACAAAAACTTGAATTCTGGTTTGGAATGTGCAAATCGAGTTTATTTAATTTTATGCAAACCCTTGTTGTGATTTCATTCAATAGGCCAATCATGTTATTTTTCAAAGTTGTTTATTGAACCTAACTTTATAGCGAAAAAACTACACAATTTCCGTCCTCAAGTCTTAGTTTGACAAACGTCGATATTGCTAAATTGGATGTTTTATCTTGGGTTCAAACCTATGACCTCAAGTCTTAATTATGGTAGAATTTACCATTTCAAATAAAAATAACTAATTTTTTTTATAAAAAATATATATTTTCTAATGACTCATCCAAATTAACACACACTTCAAAGAGTTTGTTTAGTTCATATTTGACGAAAAATTACCCGTTTACACACCAAATGATTCATACATATTATATTGTACTATTATATGAGATAATTTAGATTCATACTTAAAACATCAATGAAAATAACTTACTGGATTGCATAACGCATATAGTAGAAATGGCGATAATAATAATCAATTCTATAAGTATCCAAAAGAGCTTCTTCCACAGGAAGTGTTGGATCGTTGAATTCATTCATACCTGTACATTAAATGCGATATATAGTATAAAAATGTCATGCACATTCTTTCAAATTTAAGCATGAAGTTGTATAATATGATTGTTCAATATAAATTCTTCAATTATAATCACATTCAAAAAAATTAATATGATTTAATTGTTTATTTACCATTTTCATGGATGTAAACAACAGGATTGTTGTATCTATCTTTAACATATAACAAAAGATCTCGAAGTCCCCTTGGATAAACATATATCCAAACTGAAGCAGCCTGACATAATTATAAATATTTGTTATGTATTACATCAAATAGGTTTATAATATAACACATTGATAATTTGTTATTAGAAAAATTAAATTAATGACAAAAAATTATAGACAGAAATTTCTCATCACTAAATTTAGTGAAAGAATTAGAGACATATTTCACATTTTTCTCTCAAATTTTATGTCATTGATTCAATTTTTTCTAATTATTATTTTAGATTGTCAAACACTCACCCTTGGACCTAGGGGTATCCCGTTTTTTTCAACTGCAATTGTGAAAATATAGACAAAAAAAAAATCAAACTCAACATATATATTATAATATTTAGTTAAATAACGTGTAGAATATATAAATGTCCTTACATGAAGTATTGGTTCTAGGATCTGTTGTGTAACTAGGTGGCACATTGGGATTTGGAGGAACATTATTAATATAGCTAGAAGAGTAATAGTTTATGCCAATAAAATCAAATGAACCATTCACTAGACGTGATTCTGCTGGAGTGAACTTAGGCAATCGAGTTTTCACTATGTTTTGCATGCTTATAGAATAGGCTCCAGTTGTTAGTGGTTCCATAAACCTGAAACCAATCAAACAAATTAAAAGTTAATTATCAACTTGTTAATATTTTCTCCTCCTTATTGGTTTTTAAACACCTCGTTAATATTTTTCAGATGCTAAGTTAAATTGTTGCTATACTCGACGAAACTAAGATATTGTAAGTATATTTCATAGTTTAGTGCCATGGTCCAAAATAGACTCAATTGGGAAATACTTAAGATTTCTTATGCCTAATGCAGTCCGTTAATAAATAACGAGTATAAATTATTTATTGAACGTGACTAAAAAAGAAGATATATTTAAATAATGAAAGATATTATTAAATGAATTACCATCCAAATTGGAAGTCAAGTGCTCTCCTGGCAGCCTCATCATCTTCTATGCTATTGTCTCCGAGTGGTAAGAACCAGTTAGTTACCAATGTTATGCCTATTTGCCCCTTTTGTTCTTTCTGCACATTTATACATATACTACTTTCAAATACCATAAACTGTTACAAACTGCCAACAATTTAAGCTAGAGATAGGTTTAAATTGTGAATAAATTGATAAATAAACCTGATATTTGGTCCTATACACTCGTATGGCGTGTGCATGAGCAAGAATTTGGTTGTGTGTAACTATATAAGGTTCTGTGCCAGAATTTCCACCTAGACATGTTGGATCCGAACATCGACCTGGTGCTGTTGTCCCAATTGCATAACCACCATTGCTATACAACCATGGCTCGTTGAAAGTAACCCAATCCTTCACTCTATCTCCAAATTCATGGAAACAAAGATCCGCATAGTCTCGAAAGTCATCTCTAAAACATTAATATCGAATTCAACAAACCATAGTTATGAACACATTGAATTTGCTATTATAGGAAAATGACATTTGAAATAGAGACTCACATTATACTAGTGTTTAAGAAACCACCATACTCGTCTTCCAAAGCTTGAGGAAGATCCCAATGAAAAAGAGTTACTAATGGTTTTATACCTGCAATTTTATTGACGAATAACTAGTTAATAATTAAAATGATAAAATATAAAAGGCTATAATTAGTTAGGACAATGGATATTGAAAGGTACCATTTGCAATAAGTTCATTAGTGAGGTTGTTGTAATAATCTATTCCTTCACGATTGATGCCACGGCCTCCGTTCAACTTTCCCTCTATTGGTACATAGTAACAAAAAAAGTTATGTGAAAGCCAACCAGATAAAAAACATGATTTTGAGAAGCCATGATTGTTAAGATTTAAAAAAAAGTGATTTTTAAAGTATTCTTATTTTTTTGTTATAATATATTTACAAAAATAATTTTAAAAATAAAATTTCAAATGAGAAATTGGTTTAAATAATTTATCTTAAATTATCATTTTAAATATTTCATTTGTTTGTTACAACTTTTTGAATAATAAAATTTAAAAAAAAAATTAAAATTAAAATTTATTTGAGAAACTTTTCATAAATAACATTTTTAAAAGACACTTTTAAAAAAATATATAATTTCTATCATGTTAAAATATTTAATAATAAATATCTCAATTATTGAATATTAAAATTAATTTTTTTAATTAATAATAAATAAATTTAAAACAACTTCTATTATTTTTTAATAATTATCATAAAAATAATTTTTTAAAATATAAAATTATTTTAAAAAAATCTTAAACTATCGAACCCCGTATTAAATTAAAAATAGTTGTTAAACAACGTTTGACTTACTTGGGAGTATTCTTGACCAAGCGATTGAGAATCTGTACGAATCGATATTCATAGCTTTTATAATTTGCACATCTTCCTATAGTAATAAATACAAAAGTTATTTTATTTTTGTTATATTAGTTCTAAACCTTCGTTATAGATATCTGGACGATGATATGTAATACACATGTAACTTTTGTGGATAAACATTACATATCAATATGAATATATAAACATTCAAGCTAATTAATGTTGGACTAATTAAAGTATACATTCTTCATTCCATATTAATAAAGTTTTACTTTAGGTTTTTTCACACGGCCGTATTAATAAAAATTAAAAATTATAATAACATTATAAAATTATCTTTATTATTCATTTAATGTTAAATGTTGTCATATATATATATAATGGAATATAATGAATTTGAGAATAATATACATAGTATTAATTAGAGCATAAAATTAAAATTAAATAAATAATATTACATTGTGTTGACTAGGTAAATAATATTATAGTGCAAACAACAATAAATACTCATTTTAAAATATTTTTCTTTTACCAATATACTCTATTAGATTGAGGAACAACCTTATAACGGTGATATTGATCAATTGTGATGTCTGCATTGCTTCCATCTATTATTCTTTCTGCATTTCAAGTCACCACACATATACATATATTGTAAATATGCATATACACAACTTTAAATTGAACAAGGAAGGAAAAAATACCGTTAAGCGCTGTTGAATTTCAAATCAATAGCTTATCATTCAATCTAATTGAAAATTTTCATCTCGTCTATTAAATTAGTTAAACGTTGATTTATAGATCAAATTAACCTGTATCATTGTCATCATCAAATCACTTACTGATTATGTTTAAGCAATTTAGTTTTTGAAATTTCATTATAAAAATCTAAATTATTTTAAATGGTAATAATAATCTCTCTAAAAAAATTTATTTACTGTATTTAAATAAGTAAATATAAGCATATGATTGCTTGAAAAATATAATTATTTTACTTTAGGGCATTATAATTGATATAATAAAACTTGTCAGGCTCACATGTTTTTTATATTACAAGTGGTCAGGCTTTCTATGTTGGGATCTTCTTTGGGGAAAATCCCAAAAAATAATTTCGATTAAAATAAGTTAAATATAAATATTTAATGTAATGATTTATTGTAGAATACATAATCAACTAAAGACATCAAGTCAAATGTAATAATTTATTGTAGAATACATAAATCAACTAAAGACAATAAGTTAAATGTAATGATTCATTGTAGAATATATGATCAACTAAAAGACAATAATAACGTGAACACTTACCAATATTAATCCATTTTATACTTCTTTACGTAATCTAGAATCACTTTTCTATACAAGAATCCAAACACTTACTCAAGTTTCTTTTTTGTACGGCCATGAATAAAATCAATAAACGAAAAGTTAGTATATTTTTATAACTGAAAGTAGATTTTTAAAATTTTATTAATTAAACTAGAAATGGAAATTGGCAAAGAAATATCCTCAATTTCCTTCATTGTGGGTTTGAGATCGGTTGAGAAAGAAAGAAACCTGAATGATTATGGGTGTAGGTATCCCAGATACTTTTTCCTTTACCACCAACGTTTGCTGCACCTTCATACTATAGAAAGATCAAATCAAATAAATATTTTTAGTTTTTATATAATATTCATTCAACGCGATGTTATTAAATGAGTATAACTCTTAATGTAACTATTTAAGTGTAATTAGATTCCTCCTTAGAAACCATATATATATATATATATATATATATATATATATATGGTTTCATTTTAAATACTCATCCAGTTATTTTTATAAAAAATCGTTGAGTTAAAATTTGTTCAACAAAAGCTGATGTATCTGGTTCATAATATAGACAAGATACATTAACTTTTGTTGACGTATGTTTTAATTCAAATGTCTTTTATAAGTTAACAATCTAAGAAAAAACATTATAAATAAAATTATTTTTAAATAAAAACAAATGGAAGAGCTTAATTTATATGCATACTTGGTATGCTGATGATCCCGCCCCAAAAATGAAGCCAGGAGGAAAACAACTCCGATTCAGGGGAGGGGTTCCTAGAGAAAGATCTGCTCCATTTGTGAAAGCAAATGTGAATGAGCTTACAACAAACAGAGCAAGCATATTGGCCATAGTAATCATGTTTGTTTGTTTTACTTGACTAGTTCACTTTTTGTGCGTTAGTGTATGGCTATTTATACAGGAAGCAAGACTTTCCCTAATGATCCATGTGCTAGTTTAATAATCATATATGGATTAAATATATATTTTTGTTGAGGATACTTGTGTCATGGTTTGTTATAAGTTGCATTATCACTTTGTGATCACTCAATAATTATATTATTAGTTTCAATAGGTACCTTCCGACACGGGTCTTAGCATATTTTGAGGTGTGCGATACGATCACAAGTAGTTTTATTTATTGAGTACCAATAAAATATTTAAGCTATCAAAACAAAGGTTGAGTTATGAAACAAAACATCACTCTATATTAATGTGTGATAAATTTGAATTTGAATCTCCATCAAAAGATATAATTATATTTAGTGTTACAAACATCTCAAATAAAATTGTCTCTAAATGATGGGAAGTTATGGAAAACAATTTATTTAAATTAAATATTAAACAATTTATATGTTGAACTTTAAATGCTATTCTTTTTCTTCAAAATGCTAGATCCAAAACTTTGGTCTCTTAAACTACTGACATACAAAAAAAGTTGGATCAATTTTCTTGGCTACAAGGGTAAACATATTTATTTTTCATTTAATCCATTTCTCTTGTACTAATAAAGCATTTGATTTATGAATTATTTCATTTATATGTCGTTCAATATCTACTTTTTTATTCAATGTGAGATTCTACTTGACACACCAATAATATTCCCTTCAAATGTAAGTACATGGATTCATTTATAAATGTGTGACTACTCCTTTTTAAAAGAAAGATATTTCATCTACATATTCCTTGCAAAACAATATATTTATGACATCTATTTATAGAGTTTGAAAACAATAAATTTGCATGGAGATATTGTTCCATTGCACGACGATACATGCATTAATTAAAACTGACAATTACACACATTATCGCACATCGATTATCTTGTATTGCATTGTGATACAGTACATTTAAATAGACATTTATGAGCACGTAGCACGTCGACGATGGCACTTCACTATGTGAAGCGGTGATTTCCAATGTTTTTCCCACGCTTCGTGTCGCACAGTAATGCAATACGGTCACGCGGCAAAAATGAACAAGGATCACTTATTGTGGGAAGGATGGCGAATCTTTAAAAAAAATAATTGTATTAATTATTTTTTATTAAAAATTCCTAATTATTGACATATTTTTTAACTACAAATAAATACAATAAGAAAAGATAATTAATTATATCTTCTAAAGATTAAATTTTAAAAGAAAAATACAAATTATTAACAAATTTAATACTATTACTAAGTTTTTTAATTTTATTAATATTCAAAGGAGGTATTATATTTATAGACAGATGTAATATATAGATGATGACGCGGATATGATTAATAAAGCAATAGTTATCTTTTTTTAGCATAATTAATGTCTTAGAACTTTAGAAAATCAATAAATAAAAAATAAGTATATCTCAATATTATTTAATGCATTTTTTCGTTGAAATCTTTTACTTCATGTATTTAAGTATTAATAAAAACATTATATTTTTCTATTTTACTCTTAATTATTTATTGTGTTTTTTGATTAATTTATGTTCAACTTAATGAAAAAGAGAGATAGTAAAAAGTACTCTCAATTTTATATTGAGTGCCACTTTATTTCATTTCATACATATTAAAGAAATATCATAATTGAAAGAAAAATGACGATATTTTTATCAAATTATTTTTATCAAACATTGGTCATTATCATAGATGTAAAGTACATATAATAATTTTAGTAATGATATAATATTAATTATTTTTGTGAAAGAAATCTAGTTGGGGGATGGTGTTCCAGTCCAAGTTAGATGAGATTCTATGTCTCATTGAACATTTAAAAAAGGTTCTTCATAATATTAATTAGATAGTACAATTGAAGAAGAAAAAAAATCAATATTACATTGAAAATTAAAAGTGACATTTATTAAAAATATTATTTTTTGTAAAAATAATATGTGAAACAGGAAAAGTATAAGAATTTAATTTTCAAATATAATATTAGTATAAAAAAAGTTTACATTATCAATACATCATAACTATTTATGTGACTTATAAAATAGTTATAATTAAAGTCGAATAGTATTATTAATAATCTATTGATTACGATTTATTAACAGCGTAAAAATTATCTACACTAATAATATATATAGTAAATTAAATTCAAAGTATAATAGAAAAGTGTACAATATCTTTTGTGATCGATATACAATATATTTTATTTAAGCTTACAATGTACTTGCATTTGTTAATTATTATTATTTTTGTCTAAATAGTAAATGACAAATGACATAGGATAGAGTGACTTATATTTTATAAACAAAAATAACGATTTTTATTGCCTCTTCTTGCACATGCGATTTGTTGGGTTAAATATTACACATGCATTTTACATTTGAAAAAAATATATAGTAAAAGTTTTTTTAAGGCCATAAAAATATTGACACAAGTGGTTGTTTCTAACACCATTTATCCAGAACTATTCATAAATATTTTTTGTAATTCTTCTTTAATCTCTATCTTTTCTATCTCTGTCATGAGTAACTAAACTCTATTTGTTAGAGATGAGTGAAACAAGATGAAATCCTTATTTTTCAAATTTGATTTCTAGTTATATGAATGAGTTTGTTGAATTATTTTTCTCATCTATGTGCTTAATGCTTTTTATTGCTTGATCAACTTTAAAATGTTCTACGATTCGTATTTTGAAACGGAAGTAGACTTTACGAATGCTTGAGATGAGAAATTCATGATATCGTAAGCTAGGGATAGATGTAGGTCATGAAACATATTAAATTAGTTGCAAATACAATAGTTTAGCAAGAGAATTCATGTACTGTAAGACTTAATTCTAATCTTAAATCCACTAAGGAATTATAGGTTACTTTGGAATTAAAGGTTCTGTCACTAAGACATTAGGGCAAGAATAATAAAGAGAATTCGGTAATAATTCAATAAAGAAATTCAATAACTATGATCAAATTAGACACCAAGGTTGGATTCAAAGTGAAACCCATGTCTGACATTTTTTCTTATTATAAATGATCAAATTTATTACCGTTGTTAGTTTTAAATATTATTTCAATCAATTCGGAAATTTTTTGTTCAATTTTAGTAATTAAATATAATTCAATAGTAAAACGCAATCCTTGAGTTCGACACTCGGTACTACCGTTTTAATTATTACTTGCAACGATTCAGTACAATTGATGAAACTCTATCAATTTTCATTTATCGAAATTTAAATTTGTCATGTAGTGAAAGTCTAACACCGTTCATTAAATTTAAATACTCTTGTTGAATTGATTCAAATCTTAATTTACCATGTTATGAGCGTTTAATACGTTTTATTAATTCCAACAGAAATTGGTGGATTGATACAACTTATATTAGTTGGATCTCGCACTTAGTTTTTACTACTAGCTTAGTACTTCAAAAATAATTTATTAGTTGGATCTCGCATTCTTAATTTTTACTATTAGCTAGTACTTCAAAAATAATAGTTTAATTACAATTTTCATTCGTATTTTCACCAACATGTAGATGTTGTCAGCTATTTTAAAATTTGATAGTTTTCGTTTTTTTTTTTCTTTATATTTTTAATTAAAAAATAATAATTTAATATATTTTAAATGACGTGATATATGATATTATGATGTATAATCATTTAGATGTATTAGTTATTTATATGTTATTAATTAAATTTAAAAAATCAATAACTTCATAAGTTGAAACTGAAGTTTTTAAAGCATTTTATTGCAATTTCATGAATATTAATCATTCAAAGTTATCATATCTTATGTCATCGTTTAAAATATGTCACATCATTATTTTTTTAGTTAAAAAATCTGAATAAAAAACTAAAATTATTAGATTTTAAAATATAACAACCAATTTCATAAATTAATGAAAATAAATAAATTAAAACTGCAATTAAATTAAAATAAAATAATAATATAACTAAATGGTCGTCTACGTACTTCAAATGAATAAGTAAATAATAAATTTCCTCTCAAATAATGTAAAGATAAGTTTGTTTATTTCTTGTAAAACAAAAGTTTGTTTAATTTAATTTAATGTATTTATCTAGATAATGAAGAAAAAAAACGTGTTATAGTATCATCGCAATGGGCTTACTCCGATATTGCGGGAAGAAACTTTACTTATTTCAAATTTAACACTAATAGGAACTTGGATCATGTGCTTTGCTTTGTTTTCAGACTTAATTTAATAAAGCAGACGAGAGTAGGTATGCACGAGCCAAATACACTGCTCCTAACCACTTTTCTATCACTTCATGTTAAGGATATTTTAAACTCATCATTTAATGATTAATTCTTATGATTTTAATCAATTATTTAACTATTTAATCGTTATTCTATTAAACCGTCATATAATCGTAATGTTGAAATCATAGCCGACAATAAAAATAGCTAACCGTTCATTATAGTTTTGTCCATCAAATCTCAAAAATACGTGATTGATGATCATCTCTTAATATGTATGCAGACTATAATATTGTGTTTACGATTATGTTAAAATCCTAACATGGATTTGTACTTGTTTAGATTACATTTTATCTCCAAGTAATATTAATCAAATATATATTAATTTGAAAATAATAATAAATGTATTTAGTAATTTAAAATGAAACGTATGGACAATTTTTTTTAAAAAAAAAAAAAAAA